>OY754337.1:16653745-17253745 GCA_963573305.1 Pyrrhosoma nymphula
AAATGTACTTTGAGAAAGAAAACCCGGCACGCTAATCTACGCTAGACTACGCCCTCTCTTTCCCTCACACACTATGTGCAATCAATTCGGGGTGATCCTTTCGCCAGATGCGCTACGAATCGAAGTTTTGCGGAGACGGGCAAAGGGCGAGTTGGAGGTTGTGGGGGGGAGTGGGCTGAGGACTAGTTCTCCGATCTCGAGGAAAGAGATGATGTTGGGAAGTCTTCAGGCGTTGGGAAAGGGGTTTAGGGGCAAGGGAGGGGGCGGGAAAAGGAAGAAGATGAGAGAGACGGCGGACGCTAAGGAGGTGGGAAATTTCTATGGGACGGGGGATATGGTCTCAGGGTCTTGGAAGATCGGTGTGTGTACGTGTGTTTGGTGGGAGGGTTTGGGGCCCGAGAGAAAGGGGAGAGGGAGTGATACGGAAGATATCCGAGAGATATCGAATGAGAGGAGTGCGCGGGGAATTGAAGGGGATGCTGTGGGGGGGATGGAGGGGGAAAAAAGAGGTAGGTGTTGGGAAAAGATTGGCGAGAAAGCAAGCGATATAAGGAACGAGATGCCGAGCCAGGGAATCGGGAGGAGGGGGGGAAGAGTTGATGTGGGAGGGGGGGTGGGACTTGGAGAGTGGAAGAGGTGTGTTCCATGGGGTGGCAGAGAAAAGGAGGTAGGCATACGGCTGGGATGAGTAACCAAACTTCATCGATATAACTGTATCGATATACCACAAGTCATTTAGTTGGTTGGTTACTTAGGGGTGCGACCGAGGTCATTTTCGCCATTATGGTGGTTTGAGCAGTTTTTTATACACAGATATGCATGAAACTTTGCATGTGTGTGCTCATTAGTGATATCTATTGATAAAAAGAGAAAAAAATTGATTCATACCCAATTTGGTTTTTGGCAATTAAATGACATTTTCACACATACCCTTGTGGTACATGACATATATTTCGTAATAACTCGATTACATATGAACAGATATTATTCTTTACTGGAAAAAATGCGTTTCATATTATTATTACAGCTGCTAACAAATATCAAGGTGTCACACCAAGTCCAGTATTCGAGAACAGCATATTTCAATTTAATTTCGTTTAAATTTCGAATACCGCGCCGAAAACTCATAACATACTTCAATTAAGGAAAATAATTTCAACTAAAATTCTTTTTTCATTTTCATTACTGCCTGTAAGGTAAGTTCCAACGCATCAACAGATACACTTAAGTGCAATGCGGTCCATGAACTTTTTTTCTAGCTAATTAAAAAAGCATGGAAATGTGCACTAAATGCTATAGCCACCTGAACGGAAAACGGTCTCATCTTTCTAGAGATACCAAAATATCAGCCACTAGCCGCATTACCTTTTGACGCTTTTGCCTTCAAATAGAAACCATTTTCCAAGGGGTTTGTTACGGCTATGCGCTCCTGGGACACATTATAATAAGTAAGTAAGTAAGTAAGTCAGAAAAAATAAGTAAGTTCCGACGCACATTTGGCAATACAACGGTAACTTAAGTGCTTAAAAAGTTGTACCTTTATTCACCGTAATAGTTTTTATAAAATCCTAAAATAAAATTCGGTTGTGAATGCGTTTACAGCTGGCATGAAACAAATAATTTGCAGCCTCAAACGTGTATTTTAATTACATATTACGGAGACGCCAAACCTCGTAAAACTAAGTTCCTGCGTCATTAATAGCAATATATTTACTCCATGCTTCTTTAAATGCTTAAATTTGGGTGTGGGTAGGTAGGTAAGGGAAAATTTACCCGAAAAATGGAAGAAAAGAGGAGAAAACCAGGCGAGGGGTTTAACATCCTGTTAACGAAAGGCACCAAGGGGTCTTAATTTAACAGTTAAACGGTCCAATCCAATGGTCGCAATTCTCACACGATGCTCTAGTTTGGACGAGATTTCCACATAAAAATATTCACCATTCGGGATTCGAACCCGGACCCTGGGGATGGGAAGCTCTACCTCATCTCAGTTATCTAGCCATCACGCCAACCCGAACCCCCAGCAGACTGTCGACACGATAATGAACGATCATAGGAACAAAATTATCGATACAGTAAATGAGAAACATCGATACAGGCTCACATCGAATTCATATCGCCCATCTCCTGCAGCCGTGGGGGGGGGGGGGGGGGGGGAGGATGGTAGGGAAGGAAAGGAGCAAGCGAGAGGGATAGAAAACGATAAGGGGAGAGGGGAAATACAGGGGGAGAGATTGAGGGGTTTGGGGGAGTCTCCGGGAAGACTTGGGGGAGAGTTGAACGAGCAGAAGAAGATAGGATTTTGTGGGAGGCGGGCGGTGGACGTGGGAGGGTGGCTGGGCGGTGGTTTGAGGGTGGGAAAGGGGAAGGCAAGGGATGGGTAAGGAGGAGGGGACGACCTGGATCAATGAGCCAAGGAATACGGGAAGGGGATACTTGGGGTGGGAGTTGGGGGGGTGAAAAGAGACTTCTCGGAAGAAAAGGACGGCTGTCGCGAGGGAGGGGGGCGTGGTGGGGGGGAGGGATAAAGCCAATAGGGACGCTTGCTACGAGGGGGAAGACTGTGGGGACGTCGTCTCCGGGTTATAGTGAGGCGGCCCTGGGATTGGTGGAGAGAAGGGGGAAAAAGAGAGAGATATCTCCGCAACCGAATGGGAATGATGAAGCTAAGGAAAGTCTTGAGAGCTAGGGTTTGCGGTTACCCTGCTAGAGAAAGACCAAGCGGGAGGGAAACCATCCGTGGAAAAAAACAAGGGTTTCCGCGGTGGATAGGGAGAGTTTGAAGGGGTCAGCATGGCGAGGAAGAAAGGGATCGACTGACTGATCACATCGTTTATTGACTCCGTGATTTGCAGTGATTGATCGCTTCGGCCGAGGCGATTGGCGAGGGCGATCGAAGGGAAAAAATATATAATCTATAGGGCGGGGTCAGACGGGGTTGTAAAGGGGAAAGGAGGGCGGAAGTGAGGGTCCAGAAGGACTCGGATGAGGAGTCCCGAGTTGGATTAACAAAGGACCTAATCGAGGGAGATGATTAAGAGACTGGGGAAGAATTCCGAGAGGGTCGCTTTCGAGAATGGTTTCGGGGGAGGGGGACAGAGGGAAAAGGGTCTGACCTTAAAAAAATAAGTGACCTGAAGGGAAGAAGGGGCTAACATAAAACGTCAACAGTCAAATTGGGCAGAGGATTACGATCATGAAAGCTGGGGAAATTGAAAAAATAGAGAGAAGGAAGAGTCAACAAATCAAATTATGAGCAAAATAAATCATGATCATTTAGTAATCCAAGAATTCAAACGTACGTAAATTGTTAAAAACCTATTGGACAGTTGTAAAGACCTACTAAATTCAGATAAACGACCACCAAAAATCAAATCACGGAAATCTCTTAAATTTATAAAATCTATTTACAAGTCTGCGGTTCATGAAGAAGTGAGAAAAATTAACTCCCCAATGGACAATTTTAATTGTTTCATACGATTATAGTTGAGTACTTCCAATTCAAGGAAAAATTTGTATGCCCTTTACAAAAAATACCTACACTTTTATTCACTTTAAACGAGAGATTTATTGACAATAAAGAATCACATTATATATTTATTTACTAATATCATCCTTTGATTGATTGCTGCGCCACAGCTTTTAACAAGCATTGACATTCAATAAGAACTACATATAAGCATTCAAACAGCTGTATGCTACTATTACTCTCTAAACACACTAAGTCCGCAGAAAAAAACTACATTAACCTAGATCTGATACCTTAAGCAATTTCTGTATGAACAATTAGTACTTCGGAAAATTGCAAATCAACACTTGTCTACGTTATAAGTAGGTACTGCAGCGTTCACTATCGAATTTAAAAAAAAGTCTATTAAATAAAAAAGGATGGGAAAAATAACATAAAATCCTGGGAAGTTGTTATCATTGCTGCATAAAAAACACGGAATAGCCCCGGAATTCTTCAACACAGAAACATTTCCAACAGCATACTAAAATTCCAATCCGAGCGATGATTCTTTCATATGCAATACATAAAATGATTTTTCTCGCCATAAACTCTCAATGCACGATACGTTCACGTTTTAAACGTATTCGAGTAACAAATGAGCGAGGGAAGAAAAGGTAAGGAATGAAATGGAGTCACGAACACTCAAGACACAAACTCACACGCCAAGGGAACGACTGAAAAAAACGAGAGGAGGTAGGGAAGAGTACAAAAAAATGTAAACATTTGAGAGAGGGAATGGGGAGTGAGTGCAATTGCGGGAGGAGGAGATTTCTTCGGAGGGAAGGGGAGGTCGGAATAGCGACGACAGGGAATACGGGAAAAAAAGAAGAAGATCGCAATGCGTCGACGACGACGACAAGGGAGCGGGATAAGGGGGTGGACGAGGAGGGGACTGGGAGGAGCAAAAAAGCTCGGGGACGTAGCGAAGTGTGCGTAGGGGACACGCCGTGAGAAAATGGAGATGGGGTGGCTGGGAGGAGTAGGAGGAGGATGAGGAGGAGGTGGTGGGAGGCCACACATACACACAAAGCACTTCTTTTCACGGCATCCCAGGAGAGCGGGGGAGAGGAAGAGCGCTACACAGAGACGGAGACGACAAGGAGACTTCGACACTCTCCTTCTTCTTCGAGGGTAAAGGCTCCGGGGGAAAGACAGAAGCGAAGAGGTGAGGCCGAGAGAGAGAGGATTGAGAGAGGGTGAGAGCCAGAGAGGTAGAGAAAGAGAGATAAGGCGCAGCAAGGATCTGAAGGGAAGGAGAGAAACACCTGGGTTGTTACATTTCTGGATTCATGATTTCCACCGTCTTTCCCAGCCCTTCCACACAACAGAACTCGAGTTTCTACATTACGAAGAGGTCTTCTATTCAAGGAATGGATTGGGTGGACCCTGGAACTAGACCGGTTATCATGACTCAACTTGTACATCCTAGTTCTAATAGCGGATAAATTGTAACTTTTCTTGATAGCAAAATGATCCCAACTTCGGATGTCATGTGGAGAGCATTCCAAGCACAATGCTCCGTGTATGAAACTTTGAGGATTCCTGAGCTTTTTTCATTACGAATTAGCTCACGCTAACCCCTTTAATAAACCCCTTAACACCCTGTCATCACGTATAGAGAAACCCCAAACGTGCCTTCCCATCTACTTTGTGCAAAAGTCACAAATGACCTCAATTGGCGGGAGACTCACCTAATCCATAACTTATACTATTCATTAACACAACACCGCTTGTACACCGCTGAAGCAATGGAAGCGTACTGAGAAATGGTTTCGCTTCTCCAGCCTTTTATACGCGGACCCTTTCCCCAGTAGGAAATTTGGAGTTCCTATATAGATGTAGAACAGAAAAAGAGTTGAAGATCTACTTATAATTGATAAAAATATAAGTAATTATATGGAAAACATATCTCATCGCTCATCATAAAATGAATCGTATCTGACTCAATTTGCAGCATGTTTTAACGAGGATGTAAGGAGATAATGAACTAAAGGTCACATCGTCAACGGAAGAATCATAGGATCGTAACTCTTCATTCTCCTGTAATAATATGAACGGCATTGAATATTGAAAACTAAATTTTATGGACAACCGAATGATATTTCTCGCTCATTAAAAGGGTAACATACGATTCCTGATTTTTTCATGCCCAGATGACTCGAAAGAAAAAACAAGATTTTTACAGCATATTTATCATAATCTCATGTCTTAAGTGTTTATAATTACATTACTAAATGCTTTCCCTATAAAAATTAAATCTACCCCATTATACAAGGCTTTTTACATGGTTCAAAATATGTCCGAATTGTTTCTCCCCTCAGTCTCTCGCAACACACACAGGCATATATACTCATACATAAGTCTCCACATGTGCATAGGGTCGATGTGGGGGAAGAAAGAGAAAGAAGTTTGCGGGTGGTAGGGCCAAAACACCCCTTAGGGGGGAGGGGGGGAGAGGAAGATGGAGGAAAGGAAAAGAAATGGGAAAGGGGTGGGGAGAGAAAGGAAACGCCCCTTTTTCCCACTACCACTCTCCAGACTTATTCGCACGTCTTCAATACACACCCTCAACCCAGCACACCCACGCCACACCTTGTACCATTGAGGCGGGTGGGGTTGAGGCACGACAGTGGAGAAGGCGTGAGGAAAGGGATATTATGCCGTGGAGGCGACGAAAGAAGAAGGGGGAGCCGAGAGAAGAGAAGAGAGATAGAAGAGTTTCAGAGGGGATCGAGGGTACGACTAGGTTGGTGACGATGCCGAAGAATAAATAAATAAAGATAAAAAAGAGAAGATCAGAGGGCGTATCTTATGCGTCCTGACGACGGGGAAGATTTCGACGGGAGTTACGGAGCGAGGAAAGGAAAGGGGAGGTGTTTCTCGGCTAAGAAGGGGAGAGAGAAGCGAGATGATAACCTCGCTATAGACGCATAAAATTTACAGAGAAACCCTACACCAACTAAAAAATAATAATAGCACACAACCTAATGAAGTACCATGCTAAGTGCAACAGGATTCGACATGCGATAAATTTCTACATACGATATGCTGCGGTGAAAAATATTGTCCAACATATCGGGTCCAGAAATTTGACACTAAATCGGATTTACATTAAACATTACATTTAATTAAATGTCACATAGAAGTGTGAATATCGTAAACCGCTGGTTACGTGAGAGGATCGGGAAGAGGGGAGAGGGATTGGAGCGGGTTAAGAAATGAAGCTGGTTGGTTTCGCTGCAAGCCATGGCTTTCCTTCGGGGAGGTCGCAAGAACGGGATGCGGGAACGGTCGGAATGAATAGCAGTGAGTGGCGCGGAGGTGGGATTGGAACGGCATTCTCAATCCCCATTCCTTGGCACTCTTTCATTTCCATTCCCACGGATGCCCTTCTCAAGACAAATGACTCCACGCTCTCCACCCGGAGTCGATGGCTGAGAAATGCCGATTGTGCCACCTCGCAGAAAGGGAGAAAGAGATGGGAGACAAGAGAAATGTAATAAGCAGGAGCGCGTGATGCCGTATCAACTCCCCAATTCACAATCGACACATTATGAGGTGGAATCGAATTTCAAGTAATAGGGAGGTTTTTTCATCAACACTTAGATCAGATTTATATGCTTGATCACCGAACATAAACAATACTTTTACAGTACAGTAGTGCTGTATGCTGTCACATTGAAATGCATGTAGCCGTCCTCTCACTGTAAGCAAAATATTTCCAACAAACCTTGGCGAACTAGGGGTACATCACATGTATTCGTATTATCAATATTCAGTATACTGGCACATCTCTCATGGAGGGCTATTAAATGGAGTTAACATTTAGCACTTGGATAACGCAAAATTTCTGGTAAATAACAGCGTAAAGGTGAGAGAAGTCTCCGGAGTATTTGTGGGCATAACACAGAAAATATTAAATTTAAAAAAACTCTGTCCCTCACCGTGAGTGATGAAACTTTCTATCATTCAGTAATTCGAAAATAGGAACAAATCTCTTGGTTACGTAAGTTTATCTCATCGAAAACGGGTAACTGTATCACTGGTAGGTATCCCATCGTACAATTAAAGTCCATATAAATCAGTGTTATTATAATAGGTACCCCGAACGCAAGAATTTCAAACGTTCAAAGCTTTGAGCAACTTACTGCATCCCTTTCGTTTACGGAGCAAGTAATTTTCATTTATATTTCTGATTGGAGAAGTGTGTACATGCAAATATTATGTACCGAGAATCTCTGGTACGTACATAATATCAATATCTCGCTCTTGGATCTCACCGTCGATGCTCCCGAGCGGAACAAGAGCTCGAAAAATCATTTCTGTGATGCTGCAGAAATTTGCACTTTGCGCCCAAGTTTCGGCGTCAACAACTCTACCCGGCGATTTCGCACGTCGCCATGAGCACAGGGCGGGAGCCGTTGATGGGATTGGCCTCCATTAGCGAAATACACACCGGTGCCACCCAGCACATGGCTCAACTTCCCGGCCGAATGGAAACAGCAATGTAATTGCCAAAGCGCAGTTGGGACGGGTCGGGTCGAGAATGGGCCCCCTGACCGGCAGGTGGATGTCGAGGCACCGGGGATAAAAAAAAGTGCCGCCGACGGCATATCACTGCATATCAAAGCATAACGAGCAAAGTGCGCTCGTGTCAGGGCACAGGGGTGAGGCGAATATTTTACACAGCCATTCGCAGTAACTCTTCAAACGTCATGTGTGAATTATTATAAGCTAATTAAATAAAATGACGGCAAGCCCACACGAAAATGTACACTCAAAATGCTACAAAAATTCTTCAAGTCCCACAATAATAAGCTGATTATTCTCATTTCTTTCAATTATCAATCCTTATATACAGGTGCATAAATAGATTTACTTTACTTCATTATTTTTCAAGTTCTTGTCATGCACTTTTCCGGAGCATGCTCTACATTCAATACGCAAGGGCTCAAGGAAAGTAAAATATGTTTCTACTTCTATTATAAAAACATCCGCAAATATTTACCTCAACGTTTCCGAAAGATTTTCTCACGCCAAAAAGAAAAATAAACATAAAGAATCAATAAATATTGCGCAGAAATCACACGCGCCCTGCAAATAGACAGTGATTTTACTCGGGAGAGAAACGACACGCAACGGTATTTGTGAAAGAGGAAAGAATTATAGCACCGTAAATGTTTCTCTTTGCAATTCCAGCAAGAATATTATTTACACTCACAGCAGTGCTCATACAACAAATCCTCAGACACTATATATTTTTTAAGAGAAGATGGTCGATGAAATCGTAACCAAACAATGCACTACAACTATTGAAAGAAACCAGAAACCGCCGACCAAAAAACGTTTTGCAAATAACGTTAATTTATTTGCGTCAAGCCTTAAACAATTACGATGCTTCAAAAACATAGGTATAAACAGATTAAAAAGTAAGTAGGGAATAAATATAAGTATACATGAGTCTTCCACAAACAACGTGAAAAATTGGACTATTTATTTAAAATGATTGGACGATTTATTTAAAAGGGGAACACACCACAAACGTCATGTAATGCGCTACAAATATGACAGACCTAATAAGCCAAGGGACAAAACGGGGGACGCAGAGGAGACAACTTTATCACGGCAAACAACGAGGTTTGAGTGGATGGAGTTCGAAAGTGGGAAGCACCACTTGCGGCATCTCGCGGAGAGTTATCGATATAACGACGATGATGCGAAACAATCCCCCTGGCGGCGGAAACCGGCACTTGCCGCGCCTCACGGACAAAGGCCCAATTAACGTGGTCAGCGTACCCGCCCACAGAGGGCCGCGTTCCACGCCGCGCCGCACCGCACCCCCTGGGGGTGGCTCGGCGAAATTCCGTCGGGAGAGAGGGGGGCGGGTGACAGGGGGCGGGGAGGGATGAATGTTGAAACGGCCCCGGGGCTAATTCCCTTCCTCCCACTCCAAGCGCCGCCACCCCACAACACCAACGGTGGAGGGCACCGAACACGAGCTGACCCCTATCTGCGCACCGCACGAATACAAATTGCAGCGGTGGCAGTGACGAAAACTGTATTCCGCTCCGAGAAATCACCGTGTTCGACAGCCGCGCGTTATCGGGTGAGCATTATTCCCGGCCAAATCAAATGAATAATCGCATTTTCAATGGGACGAGCCGACAAGGAGCGAGAAAAATCAACACCCTAGCGTCGGGATGAGCGGAGATCAAAAAAAACTGTCAGCGAGCGGATTACGCGAAATCGCACGGCATACGCTGGGAATTTTGAGCAAATGTTTCGTAACAAATCACTCCGTAAAAATACTGATGAATACTACACCGAGCACAGCTCCTCGATGGGAGATTCAATTTAATGCAGATTTAGCGCATTACTTATAGGGTATTAAGATTGGTATAATGCGATTGTAGAATTAACAAATGAGTCGAAAATCACGTCATGCAAAAGGCGCCATTGATTATCCTGACAGAAAGGCCACCCGGTCGACAACTCCGGCCTCGAGTCCCGCCCAGTGAACAATGCTTTGCGTCAATCCGATTCAAAGCGAGGGTTCAAACGGGATGGCTATTATTCCAGTAGGTCTCAGCTGTCGCAGTGACGACCACTGTATAATACCACCCAACCAAATAAACACTTCTACGTTCAAATAAAAATTTTCCCAATAGTAACTAAATATAACAAAACTAAGAGTGAGCACTGACAATGTCAAATATGTATCTTGTTCCCAATTTCAAATAATCTCTGATTATGTAAAAAAAAAAAAAGGGAATCAGGAATATTGGGAGTATTGGCGGCAAATGTGGAGTCATTTTTCCTTCAAATTTGCAATTTCCAAGAGCCAGAAAATCCTTATCATGAAAGGCAAAATAAAAAGATGAATAAAAAAATAGTCGACTGCTCAATGTGGGGAAAGTTACCATCGACAGAGTTTAACGAGTAAAGGATACGGAGGGGGGTAAGAAAGACGAAAGAGGGATAGGAGAGGGGATGCGACCGGGGAGAGAAATGACGAATGCGAAGCGGGAAGAGGATCATCGGGGACTGGGAATCGGGAGACCCCTTTAAAACAAGTTCCCCGCAGCCTCCATCTGCACCCACTCCTTTAATAGTGGTGGAGGCACACTTTAGCACCCTCTTGAGAAACCAATAAGGAGGCCACCTCTCGAGAAGCCACCCCTTATCCAGCCAGGGCCCTGCCTGCCCACCCCCTGCCACCGACCCACCCGATAAACCCTAATCCATCCTCCTCCCCTCTCTCCAAACTTTGACTAGACGCTTACAGATGGAAACGATCAATGAAACGATACGATCATATCGATATAATAGATTATTTTCCGTCAAATAATCGATAGGTCACATGAATATATGATTCGATAAATCGATTATTAAAAAATTAAAAAAATTAAAACTTCTTTCCAAAACTTGTGAGTGACGGGTACTGAAAAAAAGGAATAGGGTTATGATAAAGAGACCTTTTTCACATCCTGATGAAAAATAGCGGTTGATTTTAGTCAATAATCAAAGTTACTTAAAATTTGAACTAAAATAAACTAAATAATTTAAAAGAGTACCTACTGAAAATTACATTTGCAGTAATCATTAAGAGTTGCAAATTGAATACATTTAAATGTGTATTTATTAATTATTAAGAACGCAATAAGCGATCGATTTACCGATACCTCGATTAATTTCGACCAATTTCATCGAAAACATAAGTTCATTTTCAGATTATTTGTATAGCCAATTAATCTGGAGTTGTAAATGATATTTTCCATCATAAATAAAATCGTAATCTAAAATGCAAATAACCAATAAATCGATTACTCAATAGACTTAATTTGACCTCAACAGCCATTCGTGGGGGTTCCATACCATCAAGGCGAAACTCCTCGTCACTCGAAACTCTCTCATTCGGCAGACAACAAACCTCTGGGTAAACAACAGCATATAATTAGCAGAGACGTATTCCGAGTACATAAATGGTGAGAAATGCAAGAAGAATGAAGGCATGCGCGTAAATTAAGAAGGATTAGGCCAAGAGATACATAGGTAGCTATAAACATCGCATTTCGCATGCATCGTAAAATATATTATACATCGTCTGACAAGGGATATCAAATAGTATCGCAAGAAATGATATTAACAATGGTATCACAGATTTCCACAGGATATGAAATTGACCACCGCAAGATTTATCTAGGCACGTATAGCATCGCACATCATAGGTTACCGTAAGCTAAGTGCGGCACATCGCATGAAATTGCAAAGAAAGGAATATCCGATGATACTGCACATCGCAATGTATCACATGCCGCGTTAAATCGCATACATAATGATAAAGCATATCGCATAGAACCCCACATCGGATTGCTTTACATATCATTGTAGATTCTTTCCTTCCGAGGACAATGGCAGATTACGCCTTCGAAACGTCGGCGCAACACGTCAACAATTATTACCCGGTTGGAAAACCGAGAAGTCTACATTATAAGCATTCGCCGGGAGAGCCACAACTCTTACTTTTATTTTAATAATATCGCCCATCGCATGATACCACAACGCAATTATCCTGTGCCTCGTAGAAACAATACCGCAAAGCGACATACCCCATGACACAGACGATACATCGCAATATCGCACAGCCTAGTATGGAGAGTGCCAGTCAGGAGATAATAAGGGATGCGAAGGGGGAGATGGGACGAAAGGGAGATTAAGAGAAGGCGTAGCCCACAACCCCCCTTAGAGAGACGATTCGAGTGAGTTACTACTCTGGAGAATGCCCCCTCGATATCGATCTTCTCGCGTGGATTTCTCCGAGGCAGATATCGCTCTCCCTTTAGAGTAGGAGGGGGAAAGCAATGGGAGAGGACGCCCCGACCCCCGGAATTAAAGCGATATGGAAATGGTTGTTTCACAGTCCACTGGTCCCCTCCTCCCAAGACGCCCACCAGCGCGCATCTAGTGGAAGTTAAAAAAAAAAGAAGGCAAAAAAGGAAAGGCTTTGCGCTCCGTTCATGCGCGAACTTTTCACGGATTACAGCGACGTAGCGGAGAATAATATATCTATATATATGTGAGGGGGAGGAAGCGACTAGCGGGGGCACAAAAGATGACGGGATGGCAATAAACGCTCGAGTACACAGCGCCGAGAGTGGGGAGGGGAACCTCGCGAAAACAAATGAGCGGCGATTTAAATGAAAAGTCGGGCGGGGATGATTCGTCGTGACAGCGTTCCCAGAAGCACGTTTCCATGGATCAAAACTCAGTTATGTTCCCATAATCTTTCCATATTACACTCATAGTTCACTATCACAACTGACTTCTTGCAACCCTATTCACCAAAGTCTCTCTCTTCAATGCCAGGAATTACGATTGCGATCCACACACAAATATACACTAACTTCCCCCAAGGTGTAACAATTTAAATATTGAATTGAACAAATTTTATTGTCCTGGAGCAGCAGCTCCGTTAGAACAAAATACAATAAAAGTTAAAATGAACTCTCATGAGGAATACAATGTTGAATGAATACTAATACAAACAAATTTATGAAAGAAGCAAACAATAAATAAAAATGAATTTTCAATTAAACAAAACAATCATGATTATGACAGTCATAACAATATACTCTTCAAATTATGAACCAAAGCATTTACATGTTATTTTATAAGTTTGTGTTCCCCCATTAATAAATTATACAAATTTTATTTGAACCGATGAGAGGTGGAGGAATGTTTTAGATTTCCAGGAAGGGAATTCCGAAAGGAAGCAGCCGATACCAAAAATGAACTGTGGTATGAAGTCGATCTATGCCCAGGATAGTATAAATAATTGGGATCACCTCTGGCACAAACATCAAGATTATTTGGTTTCGTTACCAACATATCTGTGAGGTATTTGGGCTCATTTCCTTGAAAAAGGCTGCATAGAAAAGTCCCTAGAAAATATTTTCTTCGGGATTCTGTTTTAAGCCATCCCAACTCCCTTAAAAAAGGAGAAATATGCTCATCTCTACGGAGATCAAAAAACTAATAAATGAGGGGTAATAACAGTTAAAGTATAAATAATATTGTTTAAATTAAAATGAAGTTATTATTAATAAAAAATAACAAATTTCATCTAATAGCAATAATACATTTTAAAACTATTTTTTTAGATTGACAATAAACACGAATATAGAGGAAATACATAAACAAAACATTAGGGACTAATAGTGAACGCACATAACACATCATACCTACAGTGGTACATTTATGCGTAAAAAATGAAATATGCGAACAGTTTTGTGTTCCTGATAACCATAAGATAGAATTTTAAAAATATCAGTCAGTAAATATAAGGCTTGCATAATAAATATATCGTTGGCGGAGGGAAAGGATCTATTCTTCGTTTGACAGCGACGCTCAATCCCACAAGGAAATCTTTTCGCCTTTCACATTTTTATCACTACCGAGCAAAAGAAGCACCTAGTTCAAGTATAAAATATGAGTATAACCTAAAGGCGAGATGAAGTAAAGGATACACAGTCTCAACAAAATAATCGTAAAGGCAAGAAGACAATTTAATTCCTTTCGACACACCAGCAATCTGGCAAAAAAAACATTAGGTAAAGAAGGGAGTGCACAAAAATTAAACGAAATCAGAAATTACACGCTAGCAATTTCACAAAGCCATTTCTTCGAAGAAAAAGAAAACAAGAGCTCACCGGATGAGGAAAGGGTCGCACGTTAAAACAAGAAAAACAATGAATATAAATGAAAGGCAGTATATTAAAGATTCATCGATAAACGCTTTGCCTTTAACAAGCCCCCGAGGCCTGAGATACTTCCTCATTCCACCATCCTCCCTTCCTTTTCTCATCCATCCCACACACTCCCAAGGAAATTTATTTATGAGAAACCTCGGCGAAGGAGACACTCGTTCCCTTGACTGCGGCCCTGACTCCCGCCCACCCACCAAATCCGACTCGATATATACATCCGAGGAGTGAGAGACAGACGGGGAAAGACATAATACCGCACACGACTCCCTACCTCATCCTTCCAAATCATCAAAAACTCAATTCTCGATCGAATACGATTAGGGAGACATCTCTCCGTATCTCAAACCCACCACCCTTCCAATCTATCTCACACCACCCCTTCCCGTTTCCCTCCCACCTCCCCTCCCGTTCAAACAACCCTTCCCGGGAACCACCGCGGTGTGAAGAAGCCGTGACGATAATGAGCGCAGACAGCCGAGGCACAAACACGAACACGCGGGATGCTTGTCTTGATTGGCAAGACGGTCTGCTAAACCTGAAGGATAGGGTGAGGGGGGGGTTGGCGGGTGGGTGTGGAGTGAAGGGGTAGCTGTGGAGGAAGGCAGGGGGCGGCTTCATTTGGAAGGGATGAGGGTTCGCCGCAGGGTAAGGCACGGGGGTTCGGAGCGCGAGATTTATCGGAGATATACACATATCGGTACACACAGCGGTCCAGAAATATAAGACGATTTTCTATCTTGCTCACATCCATTCTATTCGTACATATCACGAATTCAATGTGCATTTATTAAAACGTGTCATAAAAATTATCCAATGAGAAATTTTACAAAACCTTTTTCTAGGGATGATATTTCGTAGGATTTAAATCAACGACCCACCACGGAACATCATCACATATGTAGTACAAATTCATTCATTACAAAAGATAAAATTCTTCGATCACCGAGGCAATCGCTACGGCTGAAATTGGTAAAATTAAGTCACCATAAAAAATTAGTGCACATATAAAAGTGTAGTTTGTAATTTTGTCTCAGATACGTACACTGTTATTTTAACCTAATTTTAGCGACACAGCTGGATTTTATCCGTCGAACACCAGATGGTAAGGACACAGGTGGACACCTCACTGATTTCAATCACAAAATTAACTCCTACACATATTTGATAACAAAATAATCCCCCCACGTGACTTTATTACAAACCATGTCTAAACTGGTCCTTAGAAGTGCTCGCCAAATGCACAAAATTGAATACAGGTAAATATTATATCCTTTGTTCAAACCTTTGCTTTCCACAAATCCTGGCCTACAACCTTTAATGTTAAACGTATTCCTTTACTAGGGCTTAGCATTGAAATGACAAATGTGGGCTGAGGTAATCTTGACCTGAATTCTCACCCTATTAATGAAAACACACAACGAATATTGACAGTTTACTAGTGGACCAATTAGAGCAGAGGTTTCACGGTGCATAATACTTCTTGATTCACTAACACACATTCGCGGATGAAATTTACGCTATTTAAACAGCACGCGCGTGGATTTTCTTATCAACTGAAAAGCTCGATTCCAGAATTGGCGTCTAAGTGAGAGATACTATTAAGAGAGAGATACTACTACTAAGAGAGAGATAATTATAATTTAATAAGGTATTTTTTTAACAGACTGGAGTACTTAAACTTATGCCAGATAGTTAAATTATTTTTAAAGCAAAATAAATGAAGAAGCGAAACCTTCACCATATTACGACTTAATTTACCTTAATGTCACATCGAAATGACGCCTGAAGATGATGGTAAAATATATTTTAAGCTCATTCTTGCACCTTTTCATTTAATTGCGCAGTTCGAATCTTACTAGCAGTCATATAAAAAACAGCATTTTCATATATCATTTCCTGATACGATAGTTACCACCAAGGAGAAATCACCAAGACGTTCTACTATAAAAATCCTTCCAAAACTTTCTCTTCAGGGATAAGATGATATGATTAATAAATAAAATATGCCACAACAATCCGAGTTTTAAGAACGTATTTGAATAATTAGGAGAAAAATATAATACACCACTACAATCCGCTAAAAGTACTTTTAAAACGTGTTTCAATAGCATCCATTAGGGCGGAAATAATTTAATCGGCATATTTGATTGTTCTGCCGCATGATTCCTGATCATAAAGAAAGCTAAGACCGAAGACAGTAAAAACACAATGACAAGCAAATGACAACTGGAGAGCTTCACTACCGACCGTCTGCTCTGGCCTACTTTGCCTCTGCCACGGCATTCAATTTGCTTTAATAGAAACGAGTACGTAACTACGCATGATAATTTTCAAAACCATAGTGTACGCATGGCCAACACCTCAATGTTGAAAACAAGAAGCGCATGGATTAATGGAAGTGTTTATCAGCAGCGACAGTTACCACATTTCGGAGCCACTCATCAAAGGATTTCACGGATTCCTCTCCGTTTTCGAATAAATAAACGAGAGCTTCGGATGGAGGATCACTGCAAAAGGGAGGAAGGTACGACGGAAGAGACAAACGAGTAAATCACTGGAGAGGGAGGAAGAAATGGAGGACGCGGGTGGGGAGGTTTTCGGGGAAAGATACGCACGAATCTTCCGAATGGGTATGGATGCACCTCCTCTTGTTGCCTCATATCAGTCCACGCGGAAAATTCCTCGGAGGGGTATGAAAGAGTAAAGGGCTTTTCCACGAGGGGGAGGAATGTGAGGCGGGCGAACGTATGGACCAAGCGTGTAGTGTGCGTGTGTGTGAGCGAGATGCTCTTCGTGCGGGGATATGTATCCACGAGGCAGGCAAGAGATGGAGATACTCAGACGGATACATAACGTCTCCGAGACGCTGAGCCGGGGGCGGAGGTGGGGGGGGAGGGGGAGAGGGAGTAGAGAAGGGGGGGGAAGGGAGTTTACGAGAATTCGATTTCCCGTGGAAGCCTACACCTCCTTCTCCCCCCTTCTCCACCCCCATCTCGCATTCCTTGCTCAATCCGACGAGAAATTCGACGTGACTCTCTTATACCCTGCTCATACGCCGCCCCTGGCTGAGGGAGAGGAGAAGGGACAGGAGCAGAAAGGGATATATGTATAAGGAGAGGAGAGAGCCTTCCAAGGATCCGCTCAACTGGGAAACGCTCGAGTGAAGTAGGGGAGGTGGAATGGGGGGGAGGTGGAAGGGGCAGCGGGATGGAGGGATGGAATGGGGGGGAGGTGGAAGGGGCAGCGGGAGGGAGGGATGGAAAGGGAGAATTGGGGAGCGGGGAAAAGAGGAAGAGGGAACGGAGATGATGATGAGAATAGGAAGGGAGAGCACACAAGAGAGGAAGTAGAAGACATAAGCCAGCGGTTCTCAACCTATTTATTTTGATTTGCGAACCCCTTAGTCCCGGTTTTATAGCAACTGGTTAGTTCTGGTAAACCACAAGATGATGTAGCCCTCTCGTTAACATTATGTTAATTTAGAGTCCAGGTATTGCATATTACATCAGACTCCATTATTCAATGTGAGTTTCACCGACGAGAGACAGCATATTCACCTGATCTTTCAACCAGACAAAATATTTAAACACTATAAAACCGGGCCTTATATATTTACACACAGTTACATATTTCCTAAAATTTCACTCCTTGTATTTGAAGAACGTTCCTTATATAACTTGTATATAGGTTAATCTTAACCACTTTAATCATAATTGAATTTTTTTCTTCTCGGGAGTTTTGGTCTACAATTCAAATGGAAACCACCACTTCACCAACGTTTTTCGCTTTTTTGTTAAAGCCTCGTCAGGGCTAAAATGCAACGTGTTAGTTATGTATCAAACCTCTTACTTCTTTTCTTAGGAGGTCTTACCTCTTACTCTCTTTTTCTAATTTTACCTGAAGGTATGAACTGTGTAGTTATTAATTATTTATAGATATATATAAGCGCATGTATGATGAATTACTTAAATGTTGAATTTATAGCCCTGATGACGCTTGAATAAAAAAGTGAAACGTTGGTGAAGTGGTGTTTTCTATTTGAATTGTAGACCAAGGCTCCAGAGAACAAAAACATTCAGTTCCTTATGAATATTCTTACTCATTCATTGGTCGTTCAATCCTGAGATTGGTCGACTACAGCCCTACAACCTTCCCTATCTAATGCTAGTTCCCTAACTCCCTGGAATTTCTTCTTATGTACTTTCATCTTTATTTGGTCTACGTGTTTATCCCTTGGCCTTCCTCTTGGGACTTTTCCCTCCATTTTTCCTTCACATACATTCTTCATAAGCACGGTGCCTCAGAGTGTACCCAATCCATTTGGTTCTTCTTTTCTGTATAGGTTCCATATGGTTCGCCACTCTTCTACTATTTTGTCAACTTTTTCATTTATTATTTATCCGTCCATTTCATATTCAGAATTCTCCTCCAGCGCCAGGTTTGGAATGCTTCTAATCTTTTCTGGTCTGATGAAAGATAATAGGTTTTCCCAGTGAATGATATGGATGAATTCTTCATGGGTGTGGCACCAGATTAGCCTTTCCAAACGGTGCCACACCCGAGAAGACTTTTCTGGTCTGCTTTTCCAATGGTCCATTTTTCCGATCCATGGAGTTCCACGCTCCACACGAATGACTTAACATGCTGTTTTCTCGTTCTTACTCCTATATCCTTTGAACATAGTAGCTGCCTTTTCACGATGAACGCTTTCTTAGCTACTTATTTATGTCCTTGTTTTCAGTGGTGTAATAAATCACTTCCACCGTAATCAATTTTTCCACACACTTCTTGCCGCTATCAACGTACTCCCCTCCCCGCCCCCAGGGCTGAGCGGTATTTGGATCCCAACATCAATATTCAATATCTTAAAATATTGAAAATGGATCAATATCAATAGCCTGTATTGGTATATTGAATATTGGATAATATTGGCATATGAATATTGGAAATATTGTAAATTGGAAATAATGAAAAAAATGAAATATTGGTATATTGGAAAATATTGAACATAGCAATATTAACAGGTAAAATTATCTCGCTTACAATGGTTTGCAAATGCTGCCTGTGTTAACTATGTAATAGTCTGTTAATAAAACAAGTAATGTAAGCTTATTTTCCCCAGTATTTGGTATGAATAATGGTGGAGAAGGAAGTGATGCAATGAGTGCAACGAGCACCGTCTGTTCTCAAAGATTAGGGCGCTACGACCACCCTCCTCGCCGGGTTCCAATATTCAATACTTGAATTTTTAGCATTGGTAATCCAATATTTAATATTACAATTGGAAATATTGGTTCTTCAATACACAATTTTCTGTTTTTCCAACCACCAATATCTAATACAGGATATTGGTATTGGTCGTTAAAAATTGTGATTTTGGAATCTCAATATTTAAAAATATTGATATTGGAACCAATATATTGGAAAACCACTGTTACATAAAAATGACATTTTCACAAGACAAAAATAATACCAAATACCTTGTAATGACATACCAAACAGCTCTATGGTAATCGCTTTGTACTGCGGAAAGTAACGCTACTTCTATCTACCGGCCTGGTATACCTTAACTAACCGCGAAATCAACCTTTGCGCTGGTTAACACAACTGAATGGTGTTTTACACTAATACACGTAAACGCTGGGTTTACAAATTTCTAAAAACGGTGTAATATTTTCAATTTCATAACATATGTAAGAAGATTAAATGCTTCACTGAGTATGAATCACCAATTAATCTGAATTCCCCAATTTTAATCTCAATAAAAGTTGATTAGTAAAATACAGAAGGGACTGACCGAGACAGAAATTTAAGGAAACGGTTATAATAACTTAATATTAAGTCGATTTCGAATATTCCACAGAAAACAGCTTCGATTTTGCGGAAAATATGACGAAAAGTATAGCAGTATAAAGCTCGACGTTTTGGTATCAAAATAAAAAGGAGACTCTTCTCCTGATATAATGGGGACAAATTCAATTAATTCACGTGTAGTGTTATCTCGATCAGACGTTAAACGCCTGCCCTCGCGTACACACTCTACCTGCTAATTCGACGAAGCATGATCGGTGACACGCGAGCCATCTGCCGGGGGAATTGCGACACGCTGCTCCTTTGCTGTCGATCGCTCGTCACGCAGTGCCCGTCTGCTTGCTGGGGAGGGATTGGGGGGGGGGAGAATGGAGGGGGGTGATGAGGCTGGCAATGCAATTCGTGTCACTGGTCTCGGGCGCTGGGTTTACACGGAATGGGGGAAGCAGCGCCGCCGGTGGGAAGGGAGATGGCCGTGAGAGTGGAGTCACGCAAAGGACCTGGTGAGACATCTAGGGCGAGGGGTAACATCGGGAGCCGTGTATTCTGCGTGGAGATATAAGGGGGATGCAGGCACTTCAAACGAGGATCGAGTTTGGCGACCCCTCTGCAGATAAAATAAAGAAATTGAGTCCCTGGGAACTTCATGACAACCAGTAAGAAGTAAACTTGAGAATTATGAGGATTGGGTTGGTGTGGTGCCTACATAATAGTGATCAACTACATCGCTACAGTCCAGGTTCGAATTCCGGCACTGGCGGAATTAATCAGTGGAATTACGACCCCTATACTTGGGTGCAACGCGGAGAGCACTGCAGTAACATCACTCCGCCCGTCAGAAGGGACGTAAAACAATACTTGGACACCTGCTTCAGCTGTTGAACGACTTCTAAAATTAATTACAGCTGAATAAGATGCTGAAATCAAGGCCTTATGAAGAGCATTCTTATTTTCTGAACCCTTCCTTTTGTTTGAACGAGGAGAAATACTGGCAATGAGGTAAGTGATTCAATATAGACTGAAGATATGCATTGAAGTTGGAGTACGAAATTATTTTTTTGGTACGGTACTAAACTGCGATTACCTTCTATATTTCTCCATTGCTTCTCTTTTTATATGATTCAGATGTGAACGCTATGACATTTGAAATACTGTGTTTAGGTGACAGAAATATACGACAAATTTCCAAATTTTCTATAACCAAAATGGCAGTGACGTTAAAGAAAATTAGTGCAATCGTAAATACAAAAACCTGGCAAGACAAATATGTTTTAATTACCATCTACAAGCCCAAAGGATTCCTTTTTCATATCTACATCACACTTAAAATTTGTTTACAAATATAGGGAGTTATACCTCACCATATTAAAAGAAGATTCCCTTACCCCTTGGTGAAGCATAATCTCGTAATTGTTTACCACAGAGTCCTCTACACAGCGCCAACTCAACTACAAAGTTGAGTAGCCGCTATGTAGAGAACTCAGGTTCCTCCAGAACGAAAACGCGTCCACTAATGCACTAAGAAAACCTTTGCCCAAAGAGGTAACCCAGGATTAATCTTTCTGCACGGGTGCGTCATGCACGTACTATCAAGTGATAACGCGCACAGAAAACGAGAAAAAAATGAAAAAGCAGAGGCAGTGAAAGATAAGGATACGACCGCGGACGGAAGGATAAGGGGTAAAGTGAAGGGGAATGTAGAGGATGATGAATATTACGATGGCTTAGGGAAGGGGTGCAGAAGGAAGGGTGATGAAGGAGGGACGAAATAGGCCGGCGTCACCCCACGACCAATCCGCGCATTCATTATGGATCATCATGTCCACCATAGAAGGGAGGAGGAGCAGGGAGATGAGCGTAATGGAGTGGGAGGGAGGGAGGGCCGGACAAACGGGCGTGGGAGACATCAACCGCTGCTGCCCACCTTGGACGCCCATCCGACCGTCGGACCATAAAACACAAACCCTGACCGCCGCTCGCCGATTTGCTACACGCGAGTACAGATTGAAAGCGGCAGGGAGGAAACAGGGGGGGGGAGGACACCGCCGGGGTTCAAAGCGAGTGATGTAGGGGGGGGGCAAGGACAAGGGGGGAGGCAAGGACGAGGGAGGCAGTGGAGCAGGGGGAGTGAGCGGGTTTAGCTTGCGGGCGATGCCGACGGTTAAGTCTGCTGCTGCAGCGGGGAGGTGGTGGGATGTGGCGGGCGGCAGCAAGCGGGAATTATGGCCACGGCCTTTTTGCACGTTTCCTCCGCTCTCTAGCGGCATTGAGAGAGGGGGCGACGGTGATGCAATTAAAAGCGTCACCAGCACGCACGTAAATACGCGGAGCGGTGAGGACGGTGCGGTGGTGCTCTCGTGTGGGAGGTGGGACGATGCTAGCCTGTAAGGGAGTGCCACAGGGGGTGTTTTTGGTGTCGGTGCAGTAGCCGTGTTAGAGCCGACGACTCGACGGTTGAACGAGGTGCTCGACTCAATTGGACATTAACCGCGCGTAAGGGAGACGGGAGTGGGTGGGAGGGAGGGATTGGGGAGTCCTGTCTGTCTGCACGTTCTCCCCATCTACCTTCCACCCTCGCTGCACGAAGAGCACACGCATAAACTCCCCTTTGATTCCAACGTAGGTGAGCGGAACCAGTTACGTTATGAATAGAGGGAGGCGGACTCGGGAACGGTATATGGAGGTGAAAGGGGCGGCGTGTGCCGCAAGGGAGGAAGGGTTTGATGCCGTGGTGTTTGAGGGGAGTCAGAGAGAGAGAGAGGAGAGGATGGTTTACTGCCGGTCGAGGAAAATCAAAACAAGATACCCCCAAATGGGGCGGGCGCCGATGGGTAAAACCGCGAGTTTTGGCGTGTTTTCGAAAGTCAAACCGTGTGGGGTGAAATCCGATCATGCCGCAGCGACGCAGCCGTAGATGATAAAACGAACACCGCTGAGTTTCTGCTAATCGCATTTTCAGCTTCTGGGGGTTTCCCGAAAACGATCAAAAGCTTTTATTTCCCCCCTCAAAGCATCCTAATGAATCTGCAAATTCTCTCCCTCCCTTTACCCTCCACCTCCCTTCCCATCAAAATCCATCACGGGCACATACTGCTCCCCGGAGGATTAATGGCTTCGGTTATTTTAATCCCCCGGGCGCAAAAGCCGTAGAGCTACGATAGCCAAACAAGCGGCTTTTCATTGACTATTCCGAAATTTATAGCCCGAATAGAAAGTTTTCAGCTGTTGTTAGCTTGTCTTTGCACATTCGGTGGGTAATGTTCGAGATTATTTCGGCGCTTTTCATGCCGTTAACATAATCGTCCTTTGTGGATTTCCCTTTGATGGTCGCCAGCCAAATAAACTGAAAGTGAGGCACTCCCCATTTAAATACAAAATTGCGCAAATAAATATAAGCGTTATAACACGAAGAACAGTAGACATATGGCACTAATGTATAGGTATAAAAGGTAAAATGAATGCTGATTCACCAGCATCCACATTTGGATTACAAACAAGAAAAATAGTTAATAAAAACGTTGAAAGACAGATTGGACTGGTCCAAAATTATGATTTTAAAAAAATCAACCATTACGTTGCTTCCAACATATTCCTTTCAGCATGTAATACTTTTTCGGAGGCAAAACAATATGCAAAATACGTACGCAAAGCACGAAGCACAAATTCACCTAAACAAGTAGGTAATAGAAATATCGACAGGTCACCAAATATTTTGTTGACAGCATCTTAATTAATGATTAAGATATGTTATACATCTAATTTCTCTCACTAATTTCCCTAACATCAGATGCTCAAGCAAATCCACACTTCATCGATCCCCAGATCACGGTAAAAAAACAAACCGCAAGGAACATTTTCTCTTTTAGGCAACTGCCATAAAAAAAGAAGCGCTGCAAAACATCACTGCGGACATCGACGGGAGAGGCAAAGATAGAGAAAGAAAACTGGGAATGAATAAGGCCCTGGGAGCGAAATAAAATTCACAAAACACCCAGAGAATCGTTACCCCCACAATCCCCTCCGATCCATTTTGTAGCACTTCGTTATCCGCAGAGTTACGGCGTATTCCACGGGGGTGGAGTGGGGTGGCATGGGGGAAAAGTGTGGGACGACAAGGTAGTTAGGGAATGAAAAGAGAGACATGAGTATTGGGAACATTGTAGAGGAGTCGGGAAGAGCTGTGAACACATACCATTTTCCGCAGCAAGATGAGATCGCTCCTCTACGAAGAGATGTAAAGTAGCCAGGAATTAGGTTTCGATGAATAATTATTTCTACAAGCAGAAAGCAACACGAGCTAAGAAGGGAGGAAGATCTTGACCAAGGGATACATATGCATTGAGCATGCTCCCATATGACAATAAAGCTTGAACGATCACAACAACAAAACGAAGAGCACTGGAAGCGATGAAAATAAGGCATCATAGAAGACTGATAAAAACCTAACGGGGGGAGAGACTTACCAATAAAGTAGTCTGGGCGAAAAGATATTCATCGAAAACTCCGTGAATTAAAACAGACATATAGGAAACTTCCAGAGACATTACAGGATCCTGAAAAGAATACGAAGGACAACGAATGGAAGGAATTTCCGAGGAATGCCAACGAGATAATACATGAAGATCTAATTAATCTGCAGAGATGAAGCTGTTTTCTGACGGTGAAATAAAGAGGAGAGCTGCAACAAACCAATCCCAGCATAAATGACTGCTAATGATGAGGAAATACGAGCATTTTAATCAATCGTGTCAATGCTGATGATGATCATAAGAGCATATATACGATCGCATTAACCGATCGATCTCACCGCAACATACATTATCATTACCACCCCAAGCTAGAGTAAAATCGAAGGCGGAATCAATGGTTTTCGCAATAATCGATTTAACAGAATGATCTTCGCAGTTGCCGCATATCATACGATAAGCGGAACTCACGCTATTTGGAAATTTGACGACCGAACAATATTTCCTGCAGACCAGCGATAAACATGAAGCCTATTAACCCGCTTCTTTCCAAGATAAAAAAAGGAAGAATCAGTCAATAATTTAAATCTATAAAATAAAAAATGCATTGTTCTCTTCGTCTTAAACGCAGCAATAAAAACTGCAGGAAAACAAAAGAAATTCCAGGTTATTATTCCAAATTTGGAATGAGGACGCTCCAAAAATTCAAATCAAGAGATTAAATACGCATTCTAAGTACCTCTTGAAAAACATTTTTTTAATCAAAACATTCTTTAGACCATTGATACATACCTACAAGTCACAGGTTAGAAAAAAATTTAGACTGAAATATCCGCACTTAACTGTTACAGTGGTCGATAAGCTGTAAACTGATAAATTTAACCTCGATCACGTATTTTTCTCCGACAAATTCTCCTCTAACTTGTATCTACACCTTGGTTAGGCTCTCCCATACTGCCTTGCTTCCGTTTCATTCATATACACCTTTCATTACTTTCAAATAATCATCGATCTCAAAGTTAGCAATGATGCTGGGCTTTTAGTTAATTGCATACAGGCTTCCAGGAAACACAATTTTCTATAAAATATTTAGGATAAATTTTCACTTTTAATCCGAATAACTTCGCCCTTATTCCTTCAATCATATTCCATAATTCTGATTTCCCCATTACGCTGATTGGTTTACCGAGGGTTATACTTGCAGATCATTCAGAATCTAATCACATTTCCAAACCGCATATGTATAAATTGGGGACCTCACGCTATTCTGAATGAATATCAACCGCAGTTTATTTTTTGGACTAAAGGAAAACCATATTAAACTATGACTTTTTTGTTAATAGAAATATTGTACATGAACTAAATATATGCAAGAGACAAATTGTACAACGAGATAATTGTTAATGAGATAAATAATAAAATTGTGAGATTTTTAAAACTGGATATGTGAACCAGGTTGATGGAAAGGAAATGCCTGGGTGGGTGGTGGTGGGTATGATGGTGGCAGGTGAAGAAGGGTGTAGGTTTATGTTTCCCCGGCCTATCCACCAGCCCAAGGGTATACCAGACCTGATCTGTATTATGGGAGAGTGTACCATGCATTGCATCATTTTGTTGAACCTAGAGTCCTTTGGACTAGGTTCTAATAAACCCATTATTCTATTATATTCTATTCTATAAATTGATGGACGCTCGGCACCGCGTTGAAAACATATTGGAGTGAAAAAAATCAGAATATCGCATAGTTCTGGTCCATGGGCACGAAGAGTGGTGGAGTCGAGAATGGGCGCTCGGATGAAAAAGGTTGGGCGTTGGAAGCAGGCGGACGTAGCAGATGAGGGAAAAAGAGTGACGATTTCAAACGCGAGCGTGCATGCCTCTCTACCTTCCTTCCTGCCACCCACCCAACTATTCATCCCCACCTTTCCCCTTTCGACCGAGAGTAAAGAGACAAAGTGGTTCCCCTTCACGGAGGCGAACACCGCAATTGGGAAGTAGGAGAAGTAGGATTGGCGGCGGCCACCGCGGAGGAGAAGAGGGGAAGGAAATTGGGGAGGGAAAATTCCCAGCCGAAGAACTCGGTCGCTGCCTAGACTTAGCACGCTTCCGTGAAAGGCGCAGCCGGGCAGAAAAATGAGATTAGTTGGAAGCAAGGGATGAGAGGAGTGAGGCGGAAAGAGAACACCCTGAGGGACTTCAGATACGGAACGAAAGGGTTTTTTAAAAAAAGCACGAGGGGGAATCGCGTCGTGGCGGGGGAAAGGGAATGGGAAATAGGAGAAGAGAGAGAGAGATATCCAATATATGCACCCCCCCCCCCGCTCCTTACCCTTCTCACCAGAGGGGTCTTGCACGGCGCAGAGATGTCGAGAACCGATAAGAAACGTCAAGATCACACAGGGGTCCACCGTAGTCCCACGGCGTACCTCTGATGAGAAGGAATGACTACTCCGAAGAGAAATACGTCCAATATCGTCTCCTTTCAGAGAACGAGAAGAAAAAGGTTAGGGGTTCTAGACGCAGGTATGCACTCAAGAGTTCAGAGGAGGAGACTTATGAAAAAATACATTAACGATGGTCATACTCTTCCCTTGGTCTAGTTAGTTCATACGAGGCAATATAAATACACATGTTACAGCATTCGGATGGAAAACTCAAAACAGAAGACTTGAGCAAATACATGCATGCTTCCGAATTCAAAGGGTTTGATAAGGGAAGTATATACATCTTGATAAGATAGGTGATTTTGTGAAGAGGACAAGAGGGCCCACAGTTTTATATGAACTTATCATTTCCTTCATCAAAAGTTTCCTGAAAAGCATTTAGCCGAAGGGCCTAGAGTATTTTTTCACGATTTTCTTTCAAAACGTACGATTACCTACTTTTTAGAGAGCAGAGGTAAAACCTTTTTAACGCTTATGCTTCCTTGCATTTACCAAGACGCTTGGGTTATATAGTGAAGAGTGCCGAAGTTGAAGAGAATAAATTTCATTCACTTAAGAAATAATAACCACCAATCCGGGTTAAAGATACGCAATGAGCTTCTCCGAGCAATTTATGGCTTCCTAGGTGGAATACGTAACAAGCGACGCACTCAAACTGATGTGGCAAGGGCAAAAACACATCCAGCTGTATCACTTAGCAGCAGATTCTATAACTCATTTCAAAGAAAATGTAGAGATAATCTTCGTACGCAGGTATCGATTCAAAAACCTCGGGTTTTCTCCGTTAACATTCCTCAAGAGTTCCCGAAATTTCACCTTCGCTTGAATTTTGTCGCTTGTATTCCCATAATTTCAGCCTTTTTTCCTAATACCTCTCCACACTCACGTATAAATGTCCTCCAATCCACTTATGCCCTTTTTCTTAAGGATCCAGTCTGAATTACACAGAAACGGCAAGTAGCGTTTATTTATGTTCGTATGTAAAAAGGCTTGACGGTATCAGCTCACTCTTTATTATAACTCTCCTTTTAGTAATGCATTACTTCTCTTTTTCATTCATGATTTTTCGCTAATTGCCGGCATCTCACTGGGAAAATAATGGCAGCGATGATGTTCAATTTTAATGTATATTATAGCCTTCAAATGTCTTGTGAATACCTCCTCCTTACTCCACAAATACTCCGAGCAATGATCTGTCAGCCCCACGTACTTTCAGGAAATATCACACTACATCTATACTGCATATAAATGGTTATTTTTAGATACATGAAGAAAGTTTAGTCGATATACTAATAAATAATGCTAAGTAAAGAAATATATACGCCACATAAATCACTACAGAAAAAAAAACTTAAAATTACTTTCCATTGAACTCTTGAAAATCTGCAGTCACAACACGGGACTACGTAAGTATTTCTAAGGAATAAATTATCATACTATTACTCTCTGCGCTTCAACTTCACCTTCATAGACTGCATGCGGGTAAGTCATAGATGAAACTTAAAAAAAAAAGCATTTTAAGTGGTTAAGGGTCGAGTAGGAAGCGGAGGAGCACAAAACTACAAAACTAGTTCGGAGAAAAATTCAAACGCGGACATTAAAAATTATATTGAACATGAGATATTCCAAGAATGGCTGGATAAATCGTGACAAATGAACCTCTGCGAAAATAAAAGACAATAATTACTCCTACAGTAGCTGTATCACTGCTCCACACTATCATCAGCACATAATGCCCGATGTAAATAATGCTGGATTCAATTTAACGGTCCTCGAATTACCAACTCCCAGGCTTCATTTTGTTTGCCAATTAACCGGCTAACGTAACTAAAGATCAGTCGACGAAAAACAAAACTTGAAGGAAATAAATATCAATTCCCCGTTTCACAGAAATTTTGTATTTAACTAATTTTTGGGGCCAAGTAGATTCACAGCCCGTGTGCAAACTTATCCTGGAACCAATCGCGTCGATTTTGAGGCTAATTCGAAGGAACCGAGGAATCGCTACGATTTGCGTACTATCAATTAAGAGAGGGGTATTTCCATGGCATCCCTTTTGCGCCGCGGCTTCGGTGTCAGCCGCGAGAATAATTGAGGCGGATCCAGGAAAGAGGAATTAAAGGGAGGGAATGTTTCGGAAAAACTCGCATTTCGTGGCACGGACATCCAGGGGGGAAACTGTCGGCCGCACGGGGAAAATATATACACGTCAATTTCCAATTGAGTAAAGGGGATGGGGTGTATCGAAAAGCGTGAAAACACACACGGGCCGTGCAAAAGAGGAATAAATAATGAAGAAACGACTATTGAAAATTAATGGAATGGATCATATTTTTTGGAGAAAGGCCATTTTCAACGCATGACAGACAAAAAATTGAATTTACAAATCCTTCCGCACCGATCGACAGAAATTAAATCGAAGCATCGCTTGATTTTTTTATGAATTCATTACCGGCCCGATGAATTATTGAAATATAAAATACATTCAAACAACTAATTAGTGGGAATTCCATTAACATTTCAATCAAAGTATATAGATAAAGTTCGCACAAATGTGATTATGAGGCGGCTCTTAATATGAAAAATAAAAAGGACAGAAAATGTTCAGCAATCGGAGGAAGCGCAGAGTCGAAAATAATATACTGATAAACGTTGCCCTGGCTACATGTTTACCAGTTAGTTCTTCTTCAAACATACACGCAACACGACGAAAATCAGTAAAATGCAGCTGGAAACAAAACTCAAATGTTTAACCCGCACATAAACCCGGGATAACTGGAAAAATCATCAAAAGAACTTAATGCACATTTATGATAAAGATTGTGAAACCAAAAGGTTTTGGGGCGGAGAAGAAAAAGAGTTAACCTGAAATTTAATTCAAGCGACTCTAATTAATCAAATACTCAATTACTTTCGCTTATGGTTTTTTAACTTATTCTTCTCCGCAAAACACCCCGGAGGCGTTATGCACAGTGATTGGTAGGAGAAAAAAGCTCGATAAAAACAAAATTATTCAGATAAACGCAACGGGAGCGAGAGTGCAGTTTGCACTAAGGGTAAGGGGAGGAATGAAAGGGAGTGTGTCTCCATGAATCAACTTCTCCTGCCATCTGCAACACCGGTAGTCCCCTAACATCTTAGGAGGAGAGATTGGCAATCTCGGATGATTTCCGAGAAGGCAAGGAGACCAAAGCGAAGGAAATAGGGGTTAGAAAATGGGAGAGAAGGTAAGGAATATAAAATAGTGGTCTATAAATAACTCTCATCAAGTATATTAACATGGAGAATGTAATTGACGTACCAAAAAATATAACAGCACCTTGAAGATGAAACAATAAAGTTTCGAAACGTTGGTAAGAGAAGAAAAGTGACATTTTATTCATGCCCAATTCTCCATAAAACATCATAATATAAAATAGTGGTCTATAAACAACTCTCATCAAGTTATGAATTGAGGCAATGAAATGGGAGGAAGGGAGAGCACTAGTGGAAAATGCACACATAATTCGAATTAAAATAAATGCGCCAGAGAACGAGTGATTTATCAGGAAAACATTCGCGGCCCCAACATTAAAAACCGCACAAACGGTCGAGAATATGAATTAAATACTTGGTTTCGAAGGTATTCCTTTGAGCTTAAGGGATACAAAACAACCATTTACGGAGAACTGGGTCTTGATTTCGAATACTCTCTCCATCATGTATTTCAGAGCGCACTGAATACCATGAGAAGACAGCAAGAGAATTTATTTCGTGCCCACCATAGGGGGCAACTGGCCGAGAAGTCTTTGCAAAAGAAAACACATTCAGGCATTCAGGATTCAGCCAGAAAATCGAGTTTTTAGAAAATAAAACTTAGCATGATCTTAGCATGATCTTAGATAGCTTAGCTTAGTCATGATTAAGAGTTTGGTATTTTGCACTGACGTTGTTTTAAGGGAAGTTACAAGATTGCTAGACTGCTAAAGCTATTCCACTAATGTGCTCTCTTTACGTAGGTAGATGGCGAGGACAAAAATTGTATTAGAAGTAAAACAATTTAAAACCAAGATTTATTCCAAGCGCATAAGCAAACTACTTCAACAGGTTGCAAATCAAAAAGACAAAACAGGAGGAAAAAAGAACAGAAAGTAAGACTTTAACAAAAGAGCTGGAGCAAAGGAAAGAACAAGCCTCGGACACACCAAAAGATGCACCGAGGGAATGAGGAGAAGGAGAGGGGATGGGGGGCAAAGTGGAAAGGGATTTGGTGTACGAGGGGTGGGGTTCTGCTCCGGCAAGGGGAAGAAAACACGCGGCTTGAACCCGGAGGGCAACACTGGAGTGGGCGTTGGAGCAGAGCGGCTCGGAGGTGGAGGACTCCCCGTGGTTGGCTGGGGGGTGTGAGACCGGCCCACGGTGGCGGCTGCGGGGGCCGGGGAGAGGATTCGGGTGCGGCGACGGGTAGACACTAATGGGGTGAGCGAAACGGCTGGTTAACGGGATGACGGATGGACACGGACGAGGAGAGCCCGGAGGGTTGACTACTATCGTGGAGCACCGAGGAGGAAGGGCGTGTGAGAGGGTGTTTGTGCGAACGTGTGTCGGTGCACTTGGGAGGGAGGTGGAGGGCGGATACGGCTCTCCCGACCGGAAGACCTGATTCACGATTGGCAGTCGCATCACGCCGTGGGCAAGGCGAAGCGATAGAGGTGGTGGATACGTAAAGGTGAGGGTGAGGAGGAAACGACTGAGGAGAGGAGGTCGATGAATACGGGGAGCTGGAAAACGGGGGTGTGCTATCCCATTCCCCTCGCCACCCACCGACGACGATCTGCCAATTAATTTGCGATTTCAGGGCGGGCGAGCGGTTGATAGCGGGGTGGAGGGAGGGAGCAGACGTGGGAAGGAGGGAGGGGAATGCAAGCGACTGGGCTGAATATCCAAAGGTGACAGAGTGCGGAGGAAAATCTGGTCTCGCGAATTAAATTCCCTCTAAACACAAGTCGACAGGAGGACAACTCAATCGAGATAAAAATATTCTTGAAAAAATAAACTTCTTAAACGGGCTTGTATTTCTAAATTCACGCACGCACATAAATCCCAGTGACAAAAAATATCAAGGTAAACACACGAGAATTGAAAGTAAGTTTTCCAAATTTATTCCACAATAAAGAAGTTTCTATTTAATAACATATATTTCATGGTGATTAAAAACACTTTGTTTCCACACTATTTATTACGTTCCTGTACAACTGGTTTCGATATGTACTACGTCATTTTCAAGTAGTTCACATCTTGAACTGTTTTCTTTGAGGGTGAATATTTATTCTATAAAAACCGGTCGCCACACTCACAAAAAAGACACCGGCTGACAGGCCTCACTGTGTTTTCTTATTGGGAAAAAGCGCGGACTTCCACAGGAGGCCAAGAAGTATCTCCAAGGTTGCGATAATCAGCCCCTTCGGCGTAGAGTATCCTTGCTCAGCCTCCTAGGACCGTTTATGCCACACATATCACATATCCACATGATATCATTTTGAAATAATAACTATAATTACATCTATTGCATTTACTGTATTGTGTTATAATAATTATTATCACTATATTCCAAATTGTACTAAATTACTCTTCAAAAACAATGAACTACTGAGTTCCTTCAATGCCATGAATTTTGGAGGAGGAGATTATTAGGAAACCCGCAAATTAAGTCAACAACGGATGGGCGTTTAGGCAGATCGGGTATTTAATGAAAATAGGATGGGTAGAGCTCTACTTTTAACCATTCCATTACACAATAGCATCCAGGTAATTGTAGGAGAGGTATTTCTTCACAAAAACTGGGTATCTAAGTACCATCAGGAAATAAATATTCTCTTCAGGATGGAACAAGTAAAAGGCAATAATCAAGTTGAGATCCGAAAGGAATAAATTATGTATATCCTCTGATGATATCTCTGCGTCTAAAATTGTGATACGGCACAGAATAAAAAATCTATGCAATAGATAGTCGATGAAATCAGGAGTAATAACAGCGACAGGTGAGGTAAAAAATGTTTTTTTTTAAATGAGAGTTCTAGGTCAATGGAGGCGATTGTGAACACAAGCTAAGTAGTAAACGGGAAAAGTTCCTCAATAACCACTAAGGAGATAAAATCATTTCATTTCTATGGCAACGGGGGCAACCTTACCAGAACTAACTACAACGCTAAAATGGATGTATTCACCAAATCATCTCGGCTTACTATGGTGGGGTAAATATTGAAAAGAGGAGGCGAAGAGATGATTGAAGTGTTTGCATTGAGGTGAAAACACTTACTAGACACCAACAAGCACTGGTTTCCGATTTAGTAACTGGAAACTATAGTCCCCATGTTCAATCGCCGTCCACAACCTATTAATCCCTTTTCCCAAAATACGCTTGAATTGCCTAAATGTTTCGTAGTACCTACTCTTGGCGCACAATCGGTAATTATTCTCCACAACAGATCACTCTCGCTCAGGAAACACACGATCTGTTTCAATTCTCTCCGCTTGCATATCATTTGTTCATTTTTTCCTCATGCATATGATCTCATTTGCATGCATTATTCGGCAAATTAATATTCGTACTAAATATTTATTTTCATCGTTCGGAACAGGCTGACATGAAATCATTCATTAATGACCACGAAGCAATTCAAAATTGGCATGTAGTTGATTGGATTTTTCAAATAAAGGTAAGAGATACTGAGAATTTTTCACCGTTAATTAATGTACGGCAAAAAAAAAAGGAATTGGGAAGACCCGTTATCAGACCCTCACAAAAAATGACAATGCGTATCAACATGCAACTGGTTGAATTGGCGCTTGGAGGAGTGAACTGCGAATTTCACGTTGTTGTCCTCAGCTTTGTTGAATTGGTTATTGACTACTTAATTAATGTATGCGTTAAATCATAGAGAGTTGGTCATGTCTTTTTTTTTAAATCTCAACTTCCTTTTTTTGCCGACGTTTCGCTTTTTAATTAAAGCATCTTTAGGGCTCAAAGGTTAGATCAACTTACCTGCTATGAACACCACCATTTCAACGGTTTAAATATGCTTCCTTTACGCGTCCATCATGCACATTCGATTTAAAACAGCATCATTGCGAGTCATACCCTTTCGCTCATGACAGAAATGTTTTTCAAAGCATCTTCTCAAGGCTACCTTCAAGGATGTAAGCCCAATATGGGGAAATTTTCAGAAGAGTTTCTATAGCCCTGAATAGTTTTATCTATGTCTTCCTGTGTTTCAATCCCATGATTTCAAACAATGTTGAATTCCTATCTGTGAAAGGTATGGAACATGTGACAGGTGACATAAATTAAGCTAAATACATAATTGAGGATTTTTACCGCTTTCATTGAGGTATTTAGTCTTTAAAAAAGATATTTTAAGATCATCAACAGTTCTTTCAAAAGTTTATTTTAAGTTTTCATAAATATTCTATAATAACTATCGTATGGTACATAAAATCCTTCGGGCATTAAATAATGAATTAAATAACTATTATTACTATCGATATTATAATGATGGATAGCAGAAAACGATTCACAAATGGAGTGAAAGGTATGCGATAATTCAAGTCGGGAATCCTAACACAGTCGCCAAATACGCCCATATTAAACAAACAAAGGCCGAAAGGTCTACATTGCGAATATATTCACAAAAATACAGCAAAACCTACTATAGAATAATTGATGCCAAGTAAGGGTTGAGGAAAAGCAAATTTTGATACACCAGTGATCAAACGTATGATTTTGAGCACTAACACAAGGGGGAGCTAACGTAAAATACTATTCTTAAAACCACATGGGTAAAGCATCTGAGGATGATAAGTAAGCAACCGAAAAAATATACGATGGGAAATAGAGGCATGGCTACTGCAGCAAATTCGAATAGAGGGGTTTAAGAGTTCGAAGGGGAGATAAGGAAAAAACGGCTAACTGGCCCTCGTAAAATATTCCGCTTGACCTAACTAAAAAGGGCGAATGAAAAAACAAAAGAGCATCCTTAGCGAGCGGAGCAGAGGAGACGGGGGTCTGCTTAAACAAAGTGATGTGAACACTGTACCACACCAAAATGAAAGAAAAAAGAAATGGGTAAAGGAGAGCTTTCTGAAGTAAGATGTAGCCATACTAGCACAAGCAAACGCATTATTGGTGAGTCCCTTGTGAATAAAACGGCCCAAAGTCACACCCCAAGTCGTCCCCTGACTCTCCCCACCCAGTCAAACGCATTCGTCTTAATGTTTGGAAGAAAGAAAAGAAATCGTTGGAGATGCATCAAGTATTACAGCCAACGATGGTACTTCGTTAAGGTCGGACATAATGGATGATTATTACAATCTGAGTCATTTGTATAACATTATTTGTAACAATGATTAAAAATTTAAGCCTATTAGCGTTTAGAATTACTCTATAAAATTCTTATCCAAATGAAGTTACATTATCAGAATTTTCGGAGCCTAGTTTATAATTATGTAATATCATTAAAAATAATTATAAAGAGAACCAAAAATATCTGCGTCATCACAATCTATGGCTAAAAGACCGAGGGGATCAAAACAGAGGGAAGAGCAGCAGCCAGAAAGGAACTGATAATAATCAGCAATATCATCTGATGTGACATTTGACCAACGAATTCACTTCAATTCAACACACCTTACGCTAGAGAGAATACTTCAAATCAGTGCTGGACGGATGAAAATACCACAAAAAAAATCATAAAATATAATAAATGAGATGGCAAGCAAAAGAGCTCTGCTACAAACACCACGGAATAGATGCACAAGCTGAATAACCGGAGGAAAATCTTTCTAGCACCAATGGTTTTTACATGGAGATCAAAATGAGCACTTACGTCCAAAACAAGCCATCAAAGAACACGGCATTTCACCCTATTCAACGAAGATAAGGGAGGCTTAACGTTCCGTCTCGAACGCATGACGAGTAATGCTCAAGGGCCAGGTCGCCAACTTCAACAACACTCAATTCTCCTATCTCCCAATCACGTAGAACTACAGCAGGGAGGTATCAAAGGGCGAACGGAGACGACAGCTATTGCCCCCGGCCCTTACCCGCACCAACTCCCTCCTTCGGGTGAACATGAACGCTCTTACTCAAGAACTGCAGCACACATCAACCAACACCGACTGCCAAAACACTTCGATGCCCAAAATAATAAAAGGAAGAAATCCAAGCGGAGCACGCGAAGATCCCACAGGGGCCCTCTCGCTCCATTTACCGCGACCGACGTCACTCCTCGGCTATAAATTCAGACGAGAGCCCTTTGCGTCTATAACTTCCAACGGAATCCACCACGCAACATTTCCTTCACAACGGGAAAGATGAGGAAGGAGGGAAGGGCGCGGTCGACGCCGTAAAAGCGGAAGAGGGTGTGCGACGGATGAATAAAATAAAAATGGGTCGTGTTATCTGAGAAGGCATGGTTATCTATTTTCGACGAAGGTCGGAAGGAAGATGGCACAATATAAGGCCACAGGGGAAGTACAATTTTCTGATTAACATTGGATATTGAATATTGGATTGGGTAGCATAAAAGCATCAATGAATCGGATGGACATTTAATTTCATCGATCTCACACTGAAATCGTCACACTCTGTATTTACGTTAGAAAACAATTCAAATTCAGGTAGATATTCATCCCCTTAGTCTAACTAAGAACCATATTTATGAGCTTATTCACGAAGGGTATCATCCTGGACACTAGTAGGTTTTTCGCGTGCATGATATTTTCTACGGTAAGGCATTTCTGGGATCTCCTTGCGTTTTCCCGCCTAGTATTTATAATAAGACACCATAACTTTACGAACGATAAAGATAAATAGACAAATTGATAAGGAGTGACATGAAAATGACATACTGATACGGAAAATAAATGTTTACGACGTCCTCCGGGGGCACGCCTAAAATATTTGAAGACATAAAAAAGTAGAAGGTGAATTCACTCAGCAAAAACGTAAATGGAGTACACGTAACCTATTTCGATGTTGCCCTGAATGTTCAATTGTCCTACGTGCTCAAGTCGTCAGACACCCAAATATATTTTCGGGACTCAAATTTCGCCCTCTTAATAATAATATCTACACAGATCGTAGCTATCACCAATTACGAGCAATTAAATATATCAGACGAACACAAGCTACCTCACGCTGGATGGTGAAAACCCACACGCATCTGACCAAAAGTTAGAAGGAGAGGACTTAACCCTAGCGCCACCGAGGCCAGCGACGGCTTCTGTGGATTTTTCCATTTTCAAGGTGACAGTTCGGATATACCATTCAACCTAACACATATCAAGATCGTAGGCCACTGGTAAAAGGGCCAAAACTTTTACATAGTAGGTGATAGTTCAACTATATGCAGCTTTGCACATTTATGTACACATTGAATTGTATATATGTACATAACAGGGCCAACGCCCGACGTATGTAAAAGGAAAAGCAAAAAGGAACGGAGGAGATGGAAGATGTGTGGGGTTGGTGTAGGAGAAGACACGGAGGAGGGGACTATTTCCCCGGGGAGAGAGAGAGAGACACGACAGGGTAAGAAAGGGGGGAAGCAGGGAAGGGAAACCCCACGACGGCACATATTTCACGTCCGACCGCCCGCTACACCCACCACCCACCGTGGGCGATAAGTGGAGAGCAGGGGAGGCGGGGAGAGGAGGAAGGAGAGGTCGAGTGAGAGGATCGTAAGATGGGGAGACGAGATGGGCGATTCGCAGCCCGCAGTTCCTCCCCAACTTGGACTTCGCCTCAATTGATTACGCCTCCCCATCTCCTCCACACTCCAAACCCCCTCCTACCCACCCCCGCCCCGCCTCCTCCCCCACCGTCGCCCCCTCCTCTCGCTTCACCCGGGTCGTCTTAAGCACCTCCTTTTCAATCACGACTATCGGGGATAAGTGCCCCTTAACACGGTTAACCAACATCGAATACAAATGGCGAGTATTTCGACCCTCGGTATCCATGGCGACGGAGAAAGGGTGAGTGAGTGGATAAGAAGGGGGCGAGGGGGAGGGAGAGCCACCCCACCTCCCCTAACACCCTAAGAATCCTTCAGTCCAAAAGGGGAGCACCCACCCACCTCCCCCTATAGGATGGAACAAGGGACACTCACCCCATGGTGGGGGATGTGACATTTCGGGAAGAAAGTTCCGGATGGACGGAGTTATCTGTTAACGGTTTCCAGGGCGGAAATTGGCCCCGTTAGCCGTTAAGGCCGCTCATAAATCTGTAGATAAACAGGAGCATTTTTCACTTCACGCTCTCTTGAAGGAACTCCTGAGGCGGAGATATATACCTTCCACAATATACACCCCTGGAAATCTATTGCCACGGCAATGCAAACAATGAACAAAACCTAAAACCATTCAACCATTTAGAATTAAAGTAAAAAGATGCGAAGAATATTTGAGAAATGTAAGGAGGAAATAAATATACTGAGGTTGACGGGTTGTATGCAAAAGATAGAAGGGAGCGATTTAGTAAAAATTGAAAATATTTCCATTGAAACACTTCACAACCAAACAACTAAAATGTCAAGGCAGAATAAGATAATACCAAGTGGAATTACGATCACAAAGCCAATATCCCAAGTAAATGTAATAAATCCATGACCAAATTTCCCAAGAGGCGAAAACAAAAATGATAGAAAGTCTCAAAAAACGAAACTTTATGCAACCACGTTTCGTAGCACTGGTTCGAAACACTATCCACTGGCCTCGAAATAAATCTACTTAGTTAAAATGAAGCCTAAGCGAAACTCATAATCAAAGTTGCCAATTTCGTAACTGGGAGTAATTCTCTCACGACTTCCAAAAGAAATTCCAGAAAATTCCCTCTTACTGGCGGCATAAAATCGAATTCCCGCAGGGCAAACCGAGAATGATAAAATGGAATATGGTAAAAAAAAATGCGCATTTCTTTTGATGCGAATCCCAAGCGCACAGCGGGTTTCTCGCATCATCGAGACCCACGGGAGGTAATATTTCTCATCCAAGATCATCGCCCGCGATACCGCGTCGGAAATGGCCACGGACGGCGGAACTAAAAGCCGGGCCCCTTCTCCTCGCAATCCCGCAATGGGCGATGAACACCATTCGGTGATGGCCTCCGCCCGCAACGACGAGGACAAAGAATTCAATAAGGAGGTCACGTAGACCAGTTCGCCTCCCCTTAAACAGCGGAAGGGCGAGGAAATGAAATAAAAGAGGAACGCTTCCGGAAAGAGGGTAGACAGCGAGAGAAGTAGACACAGGCAGACCACTACTTGATTTCTATTTAATTGTATGCATGTAATTATGTTTGTGCATGTGAATATATACATATCCATGTGAATACATGTACATATATTTAAATCTGTGTAAAAATGTATGTTATTTTAGAATAGTAATGTGAGATGAATTTCTATACATGTGCAGACTGAAAGGGTTCTCTAGAATATGAACGCACAAAATTACTCAAAACTTTAAGCACTGTATCTCTAATATAATAATGTAACTGATAAGCAAGAATCAGCGAATATTCTACCATTGTAAAATTTTTCATGATGGTAACCCCGAAACAGGTTTTCCCCTGGGGTACCTAAATTCCATCACTTTGTTTAAATTGTCCAAGCTAATGCTGTAAATGTTGTATGAATGGAATAAAAATATTATTATAATTCTTATTTTCTATACAGCTAAAGAGTATTCCGGGTTTTTCGGGAGGAAAAAGAGTATTTATTCTAGTAGGTTGCTTTGCCTATTATGTGCTGCTAGTTAGCTTACCTAAATTAATTAGTAATTGTCATACACCTGCCTCCCTGCCTCCCAATCTGGTCACAGTTAACAAGGGCTATTCGGGTAATCCACAGGGTCAATTCCAGGTCCCTGCCGTATGCATAGGTATACAAGGCCTATACATACGGCATGTATAGGCCTTGTATACTGGCCCAATCGACGAAATATACTGGCCATTTTGACTATCACGACATTCAGCCCTGAGGATGATGAACGGCTCGTTCATCGAAACGTCGGCAGCGATGGAGGAATTGATCCGGTGGAGAACCCGAATAGTCTCTGCTAACTGCATACGCCGGGAAAGCATCAACTCTTCCTTCAATCTCGTCATTAGTAGTCGCATTTAAAACGTAGGGCGTACAGATGCCTTTGTCATTTTTCACCACTACAGTAATAAAATCAACACAACGATGAACTTAAAAAAAAGAAATCTGGATTTTTTATCCTAAATATTATTTTATCCAAAATAAAACACTAACAGTAAAAATGCTCATAAAAGCGTGTTATATTCAATCCAGCTCAATAATCCAATTTCGTTTAGGAATAGAAATATCGCGACTGCAATTGGTGGGATCTTCGTCAAAAATAATAACCAAGTATAGGTAAGCAAGTGGCAGACAGTTAGTGCGAAATGACATTAACTGTCGAAACACAATTTATTAAAGTCGTACAACAAAAGCAAAGTGCTATCGATATCTATTGTTAATTGTGTTAAGTTCAGATATTTTTAATATGGTATGGATATATTGAAAAAGAGAGAAAATAAGCTAGTGGTAAAAGTCTACTACAGAAAATAGAAAACAGCATTTATTATATCACTGGTTGTCGAAAATTGATTGGATCAAAAAAAGTGGACAGAAATATAGGAGAGGAGAAAACCATACGTAGCATTATAAGGAAGACAAGGTCCAGATTGAAAGGCCACATTTGGAAAGGCGAAGAATTTGTAAGGATCAAAATAGAAGAAATAATAGAAAGTCCCAAGAGAAAGAATGAGGGAAAAACACAAGCCAACGAAAACGGGATACGAAGCAGAAAAGCAACAAGGACATGAAGCCGCGGGCAGTGTAGAATGGAGGGCTGCAGTGAACCAATCTTAGGAGTGAACGACAACGGATGATGATAATGTTGACTCGCCAACAATGTTGCTGTATTTAGGGCTGCCTCTGTACGGCAATATAAATGAGAAAACAAGCAGCTGAGATATGTAGATAGGCAAAAACATGAGATAAAATTGAGATCAAAGCACAAGTGATCAAACATAGGCTAGTAAGTAACAACTTCATGATTTGAAGCGAGGCTATAATATTGTATACTGTTTCGCTTCAAGCAACTACCTTTTGCATTTGACTCGTCAAGAATAATTACGCTTGACCTCAGAAAACTTGTACAAGACCATAATGCGATTTGTCCGGGGGGGACTTCCTGTGTGCCAGAATCCAGTAAAATTCCACGATTTTACGAAGGTGGTAGTAATTACAAGAAGTTTTAGCAATATTCAAGAATTTCAAAAAGACAATGAAATTATTACGTACATTTTCGCAACAACATATGTGTCTTAATCTTGGATATTCATAACTATATTGGTAAAAATGTATACAGTTACTGAATATAACGACCATAAATGTTCACAAAGCTGAGCCAAAAAAATATTTCATTCAGTTCACCGATTTCAAGGAGGGTGGGCAGCAACGGTGGTCGCAACGTTTGGGGGGGTCCAGAAAAGAAGAAAGACCACGCAGGATAGAGCAATGATAAAAACGGGCACACACAAACGGAGGAATCCCTTATCTCGCCAACCGACCCGGCGACCTTTTTAAAGCGCCCCCTTCGGTCACGCCACCCTTCACGCGGCGCATCTGCTACCTCGAGAACCCTTCCCCCCCTCCCCTGCCCTCAAGTCATCCACGGCACACACACACACCAACCCTCTCCAAACACTTCCCTACCTTACATCCCCCAACCTCACCCTCTCATACATCCACGGCAATAACCAGGGGGGGGGGGTCTCCTCTCTATCTCTTTCCCTCTCCTCTCTGCAACCGCCACCTTCAAAACCTCTCTTCCCGCGGGGACCCTTGAACTCAAAGCGACTTCCACCCAGCCATCAAATAAATGCCTTTTGCCGGAACGATGACGCCGTAGCGGGAAAGAGTTTTCGGGTGGGGCTATAGGGTGAAGGAAGGAGGAAGGCAGGGGAGAAGTGAGGAAGAGGACACGGATATGTATGTGGGGGGGGGTGAGAGTGAGGGAACACAGGGGTGGGGGAGGGTGTCCCCTGAATGTGGCGACGAGGAGAGGGTGGAGCATATCCTGGCTGGGGGTTAGGAGCTGGGGGGGCATCGACGCTGCTGCGGAGGATATCGCCTGGAAGGACGAAACGAGAGGATCTCTCTATATGAGCCATCCGTTGCCAAATATGCTGGCGAGGGCAGTATGAGAGGGAGGGAAGTGGGAGAGGCAAGGCAGAGAGTGGGACGGGGAGATAGAGGATAAAGAGAGAGGAGAGGGGATTTGGCAATCTTACCGCAAGTCCCTTCTCCAGCGAGAGCCCGTTTAGAACCCCTCCCCCCAATGCTGACGGTTAACCTCTCCCTCAACGACACACAAGCCACGAAAACTTACAACACACATTTGGTCTTCCCTCCTCCTCCTCCGCTCGCCGCTGCCACCGCCCGAGAGAAACCCGCACAGAGGGAATAAAAAAGATAACCCCGGGGGAGGAAGTGGGAGATGCTGATCGTTTATCAACTCCATATACCCGAGAGAGCCGGAATGAAAAAAAGGAGTTGGTCGGAAGAGCGATATACGGGGGGGGGGAGGAAGAGTAGATAGAGCATTTACAGGAGGTGGGGGAAGAATAGAGAGAAATGACCTGAAACAAATGCATATAAAAATGAAAAAAAATGTCAAAGAGGGAAGGAAAACGTCGACGAGAACGAGATAGGAGGATCCACTCAAACACCAGATAAAAGGGAATAAATAGATTATGGCGCGGTATAAAAATCCTCATTGCACATTGACAGCAGTGAGGAGAGCTCGATTAGAAAACTAGCATTGCTCAGAAAATAACATAAAAGAAATGATAAGAAATAACTGAAGGAAAATCTAAGGTCGGAGTAAATAAGTAGGAATTAAATAAGTCTCATTATTATGGCTTATCGAAGCGGAAGTAACTGTTTACAACAACAATAACATTGAAAAACAGCATCTTCACAATCACAACTTCAATCAATGAGAGTGATTAACATCAAGCAAAATCTACACCTATTCAAGGAGCAAAAAGTGATAAATAAGCAGGCTACGGTAGTGAAGCGCCACCCTGACATAAGGCCATGGGTTCAAACCTCAACTCCGTTCTGTGTATCGCAGTACCATTAGGACTTAAGTTCAATAAACGTTAGAAACTAAGTAATTGGAGAATCTAAATCATGATTCTTCAGCCACTAAGTAGTACTATACATGTAATTAAAGAATATCCACAATATATTAATACGAAAAAAAACTCATAATCCGCATTTGCACCCGTTTATCGATTCGCTGAGCGGCATAAATGGAAGTAAAAGAAAAAAACCTTAAAGGGCAAAGAGGGTACGTAACACTCCCGTACTTCCAGAACGATACTGCGTTGAAATCACCCGTAAGAATTTACAACCTCTTAACTACCAAAATGTGGAAGAGGGAACGAGGAGGAGGGAGGACAAGGTATTGGGAGGCGTACTAGGCCACTATAAAACGGCGCTGAGGAGGAAGAGAGCGCCCGGATCGGAGGAGATAGAGGTACATAAAAGAATAACGGCGGGCGTAAAAGGAGGGCGAAGTGGGCCGGGGAAATGCGGCGGAGATGGGCCCTGGGAGATGAGGAGAAGGAGGAGAGCCTTATAAAAAAGAATGAAAACGAAAAGTATGGGTGGAGTGAAAATGGAGGAAGGAAATGGGGCGAGGGGGGAGGAGGAGGTGGGAGGCTGCGGGAGCAACTGGAGCCGGCAAGATCAGACCCACTGAGGTGTAAAGGCGGATGGGCCGCGGTGGAAGGAGACAGGGTGCGGAGCGGGAGGAAAGGGACTTTAGGTTAAGTTAAGGAGGTGGAGGAGAGGGTGAGGTGTGGGAGGAAAAGGGGGGCTGTGAGGGAGGAGCAAGAGTCGGGACTGTTAGCGGTGGGAAGGCTGAGTGTTAGCCGAGCGTATGACGGCAGTGAAGTCGGTTTGAGGACCTGGGGGGAATCGAGGAGGAGTGGAAGAGGATGGGTACCGGGATGAGACTCTGCGGGACTCCTTAAGGAAGGATACGGGTGGAAGGAGACCTTGGGGCTGCTGGCGCGGGGGGAGGAAAAGAAAACGCTCCGATGGCCGGGCTGAGTTGGAGGGAAGCCTTGGGAGCAAATGGCACGGCAAGGAACGGAGGTAGAGGGAGGGTATCTCCAGGGAAATGGTAGTGATAGAGGGAGATGGGGGCTCGGAATTTCTCGGAGAAAAAGACGGGGAGGGGGAGAGTAAGTAAGGTAATGCGGCTGGGGTCGTCTCCTCCCCACCACCCATTCGGAAGTTCTCTCGGCTCCTCCCCATCACCACCATACTCCTCCTCACTCCCCTGATGGTCCACCATTCAACAAAAGGGGTCTTCCCCTCAGTTGGATTGAAGTGCCAGGAGGAAATGTGGAGGGGGAAAGCGAGTTGAAGGAGGATTGGGTATATTTGTTAGGATAAAAAAAATATATATATAGGAAATGGAAAGGGATAGGAACACATAAAAGGACTAACACAGGGTTTGGTGGGGAAGATGAAAATGTGTCGAAACCAGACAGAAAAAATTTCACCTTGCCAAGGATTCAAACCTGGATCTCCCAATTGCCGGTCAGGTGTGCTACCAGTTACACCAGCAAGGCTACTCAATTAACTGCTGAATTATGTGTTCCTTTAATGTGTTCCTATCCCTTTCAATTTCCTATGATTGTATGAATTTATTCGCGCCTTTGAGCGTCTTATTTCCGAATGGATGAGTGTATATATATATATATATATATATATATATATATATATATATATATATATATATATATATATAATAAAACTTACAGGAGGTAGGAGAAAAAGATAAGGAATTCGTTCTTACGGGAACGTTTCGGACCGGTTGGTCCTTCGTCAGCTTTAGAAGTCATATATATATATATATATATATATATATAATAATTTGAACAGAAGGTGAAAGAAAGAGATAGGAAACATGTAACTAAAATTGGACGAAGACACTGGTGATGTGGAAGATGGTACAGCCGAGAAATCAGAGGGTAAAAATATGCCGTGACCGGGAATGTTTTCGGGAAAGAAAGAGGATAGGAAACACATAAAATGTGATGACACAATGGTGATGTGAAGATAGAATGATGGCCGATTCCAAGTGAAAAAAAATCGTCTAGACCGGGAATTGAACCACGGACCTTCCGATTTCGCGCCGGATGCTCTGACCTATGATGCTATATATATATATATATATATATATATATATATATATATATATAGCATCATAGGTCAGAGCATCCGGCGCGAAATCGGAAGGTCCGTGGTTCAATTCCCGGTCTAGACGAATTTTTTTCACTTGGAATCGGCCATCATTCCATCTTCACATCACCATTGTGTCATCACATTTTATGTGTTTCCTATCCTCTTTCTTTCACCACCTGTTTGAACGAAATATTTATTATTTACGCCTGTGAGCGGTTTGAGTGAATGAATGAATGGTTGTATGGCCGGAATGGCTCATTTCTACTTCTTGGGCTCTGCGTGCCCCGAAACGCCGGTTCTGTATCTTTACCACTGTCTGTGTGCCTGATTCAAACTTTGCTTTCCTCTTCTGTGTACGTAATTTCTTCTCTGCCGGTGAGTGAAAATGTCCAGCGCCATCTCTCGGCGACTTTTACGGACTAATCTTGGGGGTGTTTGATTCATATAAACCCCCCGCCGATTCCAGTGTTTCTTTAGTAGTCTAGATAGCTTAGTCGTCAGAGCATCCGGCGCGAAATCGGAAGGTCCGTGGTTCAATTCCCGGTCTATACGAATTTTTTTCACTTGGAATCGGCCATCATTCCATCTTCACATCACCATTGTGTCATCACATTTTGTGTTTCCTATCCTCTTTCTTTCACCACCTGTTTGAACGAAATATTTATTATATATATATATATATATATATATATATATATATATATATATATATATATATATATTGTATATATATACAATAGAAGTGGAGAAATATGAGCAAGAAGGGTATGGGAAGAAAAGTAAATAACAAATCGAAAAAGATTGGTAGAAAATATAAAGACGTAAAGACGTATTCCATCAAGTCCAAAAGAACATGTACACGAAGAAATACCATCGGGGGAAGTATTCCTTACTACGAAAGCTATACTCCTCGGTATGAGCACAACAAAGAAAATCTATAAGAAAAATAATGATCACTTAAGTAACTCTTAACTCTATCTGAAATCACAATAAAGAACTGAACAACTCTATTAAATAGCTACCTTTAAAAGAAAACTAAATGAAGGGAACAGCGATTGCCAGACACCGGATATTGAGAAGAAAAAGTGAATGGATAAATTATACGAAAAATCGATTAAACGACATCCATTTCAAAAATCATCCAATTGTCAGTAAATCAAATGGTACGGAATCCATCCAATGGTCAGAATATACAAAATAAAAGAACTATTTGAATACATTACATTTATTATGAGATGTGTCGCCGCGACTCTTCTGAGAAAACACGTCAGTAAGTCCCGCGGTAAAAAAAACATTAAGAATGGGTACAATTAGTACCGACTAACAAAGGAGACTAAAAGTTAAAAATATATCCAATAATTTAATGTACTGAACTATACCATAGGAATAATTTACATGCTAAATAAGGGAACTCTTCTACAAACGACATATTGGGAGACTCAAAAAAGCATGAAAATGGAACAATTGACTCTAAATACATCAAACCTAAGACAGCAATATCCAAAGACAAGATTCTTTGGAATATCTCTGAATGGGAATTACGATGTATCCGCAAAATAACATGCGACAAGTAAGGAAGAACTCAATTGGTAAAGGGGGATGCATACGTGACATCCTGAAGCATAGGCCTCCCAACAAACACCAGCATGGCCATCTCAAACTGCATTGAAGGATAGAACGGATGCTCACTACCGACCAAAAAAAGCGAAGGGAGGACTTTCTCAGACAAAGGAAAGTCGTTTTCGTACCTGAGAGAATATCAGACACTAGAAAATAGTGTAGAGAGGCGGACAAGAAAATATGCTGGAAGGCAGAGAGCAACATCCATACGACTAATTCCACTTTGCAGAATAACAATTAAAAACAGAAAATAAGGGGACGCTTTGATTTAGGAACAAATACGACAAGAATTAATTATTTCACAAATATTCCTGTGGAACTGACTTGATGTTCGGTCTACCAAAAGGACATAATAATTACAAAAAAGGGGATCAATATTTTACCCGCTCGATTGTTCCAGGTCACGATATACGATTTTTGGGAAAATGCGTCGCGAAAAAGGGTAGTTCAATTTTGGTATTCAATTTTGAATACATTTATTTAACACGGGAATATATACGTCAATGAATAATGTCCATTTTAGAACGCCAAAGGTGTAAAACATTCAGCAGATCCCGAAAAATTATTATTTTTTTAAGATGGCCAAAAGTTATAAAATGTATAGAATACAAGTTAAAAAATCCTAACGAACTAAAACAATGGGGAAAGTAATAAATATTATTACATATATCAGCTAACTACGGCTCAAACGAAAATGCCCATAAACCGCCAAGAAACGCGCGAGCCTCCTTCTTCAACCTTCATTTGTTTGATAACTTTAAACTAAGCGTGAAATATAAATAGCGAGATAAATAATTAATGATAAAGGTTTTACAACTTGATACATATTAGTACGCAAATCATAAAAAAACGTCCAATGAGTAAATTAAAGGTTTAACGAGGCGATTAATTGCACTTTAATATTTTAAAAGTGACAAGGTAATTTTAAGTGATTTTAATTTTCAATCAAAGCGAAAGAGTTTTTAAAAATTCACGAGATAAACAATTTTAAAATTCCCCAATATATACAAAAATTAAATAATTTTACAGAATTAAATTTAATGCATAGCTCGGGCCCAAGATAAAATTTTATAAAATTTATTTAGTTTGGCATTTAAAAAATTTAAATGTACACGATGCTTTCTACGACCGAAAGGGATTCACTGAAGAGGAATTTAAATTTCCCATTACGCGTCACCTAAAAATCTATAGTATGCCAAATTTAAATAGCGACTCACTATGTTTTTTAAAACAAATGCAATGATTTTCAGATTTAGCCTAGAATATATTGGATAAGTACTGTGAATACATGAAAATCAATGGTAACTTTTTTTAATTGGGCGACTAATATGAGTAGCGGATTGTAATTGTCAATATCCTAAGGATGTCTCGGTGGATTTTGCAACACAGAACCTCTTCCAAATTTATTTAGAACCCACACACTCAGTAGCTGATATCAAATGAAGCACTAGAGTATTTTAATTGAGTACAAGAAACGTAATCACATTCCTTTTAAAAAGCTTAAGATTAATAATTACAACTGACAATGAGTCATTTTTTAATAACTTGCATAGTATTGAGTTTTGTTTTGTTTTGAGGAAAACATTAACATAATTCGATTATATGATATAGAATGAAACTTGATAACGTAATATTACAATTAAACCATTTAAAAAGCCAAAAATAATGGAAAATAAAAAAAACGAATTATAAGACTAGAAAGTAGTTCGAGTTTTACACCTCTTTCCGCAATCGACGGCAAGATTACATACCTCAGTAAAAGTAGAAAGTCATTGGGAGCTGATGCCCCTTCACTTAGTGCTACTCCTTCCGCGCAATTGATAATGGTTTGGAGAACGCGCTTTCCGATAAAAATAGTAAAAAAGCAAGCATCAATTTAAAGAGGATTTTTTACACCATTGGTGTAATAATTCCACAACAAAGCACTGAATCGGTGCAGGGGGTTTCTTTTTTGCTTTTTTAAATTAGGTACTTGATCTCAGGACATAGGGCCGAAACTTTCACCGTTGGGGGGGGGGGGGGTGGAAGAATGATACTTTAAATTCTTGCATTCTCTTTTCCTTACGCTTCACTATAGCCTCAAATTTGCGTTTTTCACCTTCAAAAACGTCGTTTTTTACCATTTCAACAACAGAAAATTTAATTTCCTCGGCAACCGCAGCATAAGCTTTAAAGGTTAATTTATGCCTGAGGCCCTTAAGGATAAGATTTAATGATCCATTTAAGAATTACAGTGATCTTTTCGCTGGGATATTTTCACCCTACGTAAGGTTAATCAGCCCTGCAAAGTACTATTTTCATATCGCAAGACACATTACGGGGATTCTTTTGATCATAAGCAACGATGTTAGTTTTTCTTCCCGTTGAATTTCATCGGGCACCCTCTCCTTGTAACCATTGATTCAGGTATTGCTTATTGACTCCCTCCAGTCAGCTGCCATGGCCTATCCGAAACTTGGCATAAGACTAGTATAGCACTCCAGTCCACAAATGGAAGAGATATCAAAGAAGTAGATGTCATGGCTTATCAGACTCTTGGAATTAAACTTGTACATTCCTTGATCCTTACAGGAAAGCTAGTGGAATGAATAACTCAGGATCTTTCTTGAAACGCATTTGAAAAACGATTCATCATTAACTAGGAATAGAAATAGGATGCGTGAGCACTACCCAAATATTTTTCTTTAATTCAGGCAACAAAAAATGAGTATGTCCTCGAATTGCTACGATAAGCTTTGGTCTGGAAAAGTTCCCGAGTTCCTTCAAGAAATGAGGTTTATTGTTCAGGAGGGGAGACATTTTTACAGAATAGCTCGTCGCGAGTGTCCACTAATGGAGGTAATTGAAGGAAAAATGGTTCTTTTCTGTTGTCCGTTATTGAGAGTTTCCGCTATTTGGAGGTATTATTTCCGTAAGTATCCATGTTCCACTGCCGAGGATTGAAAAATTGTCAATTTTTATAAGGTGTCCGCTATTTGGAGGTGTCCATTAAGGGAGGTTTAACTGTATACACCTGCATCTGGTGATCCTGGGGAAATAGTAATGGTTCATTTAAAAACCTAGATGTAAAACGTGAAACACATGCTCTCCCAGCTTCCTACATGGAAGAGAAGAAACGCACAGTAGGTAGGACGCACAGCGAGATTGATAAAGTACCGGTGGAAGTATAGAAGGAAGATGCAAAATAGGGTGCGTGTGAGTGCGAGGAGATGGAAAGGAAGAAGGATAGAAGGAAATGATGGGAGGACAGGAATTGGAAGGATAGTAAGAGAGAGGAGAAGAAGAGAGAGAGAGAGGGAAAGAGAGAAGAAGAGAGCGTTTGCCCGCTTACAAGGGACGCATACAAATGAGTTCTCGGCCGGAGCTTAGAAGTAGAGTTGGGGGGCGGCATGGGGAGACGTCGGATGGGAGTTTCTTTCAATGACGGTGGAAAGGAGAAGAGAGTCTCAAGACCGACCGCTAAAGGCGAGTATGCAAAGGGAGGCGGAGGGGAGCACCACCGCCGCCCATCTCTTTTCGGGAAGAGAGTGCGTCGGTTGAGTAGGGAGCATAGCGTGGAGCAGGTGAAGAGTGGGGGGGGGCGGAGGTTGGGATATCCCATTTTGCTCTCGCCCAAAACCCTTCACAAGCCCACTCCCAAGGCTTCTTGAGGGGGGAGGGGAATTCCCAAGTGGGGGGAAGGGGCCTGTTAGGGAGGGCGATTGGGGGGTGGATATGAGATGAAGCGGAGGGGTCTCCAGGAGAGAGCCTGGGGAGGTGGAGAGCGGGGCGGGGGGGAGAGAAGGTGAAGGCAGTTTGCGGAAGGCCAATTACCTCATAGAGGAAGGAGAGTTTAGGGGTGGGGACAGGAAGGGGTGAAAGGGTTTTGCGGAGAAGGGAAGGGAGGAGACCTGAAGGGTCGTTGAGGGGGTGAGGGAGGGAAGAAGATCGAGAGGTTTTCCTGAGGTGAGGAAAGGGAGCGAGGACGGGAAATGAAGTGGGGAATGGGAAAGTTGATGGAGTGGCATAAGGGGTGGATTTAAAAATGCTGGCGGGTCTTTAGGGAGGGGAATTGAGTGCGGAGTGGGTGTGGTGGGGGGCGGGTTTGAATCACCGGAGTGTATTGGAGGAGGATAAGGGATAAGAGAGCACTGATGATCGCAAGCATCGGACATTCTTCTTTTTTTTCGGATATTTCCACCGACTTCAATACGGAATTATATAAAGCCCAATTAACACCAAACCGTTGTGGAGCCATCATCATGCACTCTACCAATTAACGGTATTTCCTTGGACAGATTCGCTCATAATCTATTTGATATTCAAGCAAATGTTTAATAGGTATTTGGGCACACCACACCGCGATTTCTCCCATCTTTTGTCTTTCCTACTCATAGCTTCTCACATATTCAGAGACGTCCTAAAATCAATAAAGAAAGAAAAATTAACGGAGAGAATCCCCTAGGAACATCAAGCAATAACGTAAAGATAGCCGAGAGAAAAGAAACTACCTGTACCGGGAATCAAACCACTGACCTCTGGTTTGCCGTGCCTATGACAGCCCATACGCTACCAAGATTCTTTACTCGAACAGCAATATTTCTCAGGTGATAAACCATGAACATCAAGTAAATTATAAAAGAAGTAGAATTATGCAATTATGAATTAATAAAGGAGTTGATTGAAAAGAGAGAGGAATGGAGAGCTGCGACATACCAATCCTGGGAGTGATGAATGCTGATGATGAACCAACTATTTTCTCAACACTGATGTTCTTCATACCTACTGCATCCTCATAGCGCCAACATTTCAACCCTTCTCCCTTCTCTTCCGCGTTTACCAAGCACTTTACCTAAAATCATCCTCTACCTTCAACATTCCGCTCCCTCGAAATACGCCCTACATCCACTTATGATGCCTCCTTCGAATCTCCGCCTCCGTTTTCATTTCCTATCCCACCAAGACCAAAACTTCGCTCGTTTTCTTCGCCACCCACCTCACCCCTTCCTCACCACACCCACATTACAAAAGCCTTGAGCCGCAGCGATCAGCTCCCAAAACAAAAGATCTCAGCGTAAATGACCGATGATCAATCCATGCCAAAAATCCCCCGACTTTAGAATTAGTTGCCTCTTGATTCTTCGCTTCATTTAAACAACAAAAAGGCCTCCCACGGTTAATCAATCTTTCAGATACAATAAAATACGCAGGCTTCGATTAGTGAGGAATTTTGCCATTTTCGGTAAATAAATGCCAAACCCATGTCAGCGAGAGAGCCGTCAATCAATTCTCTTACATAACGGTGTCACCTAAGAGGTCACATCTCAGTAAATTATTATGAGAGGAAAAGAAAATGTTGCCAAATTATTGATATGCTAAATTATGTTTGAAGAATGTTCTTTACCCTTCAAAAATGAAAACGTTATTCCAATAAAGATTTTCTACAAGACAATATTTGTCAATGTCATTTACCAAAGACACAATAAGCTTAAAGTAAGACAAAAAAGAAAGGTAAAAATCTTTAGTAGAACTCAGACCTGATTTTTTTCATTTGTAAATATTTCCTCATTTGTTATTCAAAAATGCTTAATGCTCCCATACCACCTCCAGTATTGCTATTTTCTTCGTGAATCACCCTGTATATTCCTATTCCCAACTAATGCGTCGAAGCAGCAACACCAATCTGGTATCTCTTTCAATACTCAAACAGACTGATTCAATTAGTAATTAATTATTAGGAGGCAATCATTTAGCCATTATAAACGAAGGCGCAATTGGAAGCAAGAGTTTGTAAGCCCAGGCCCTCTAATTGCATTTTTCATACGCATGGAGTGTAAGGGTTGATGGTACATCAGAGAGGAGGAGATCTGTACTCAGCCCGAATTTATCGTGATACATGCTACTTTGCTAAGCCAGAAAGTGCGAGTGTAAAAATTATCTATACCCGGTGTTTCTCGTCCTTTCACACGCCCCTTCGACCCCCTCGAACATCCCACTTTCCTACAGTCTTCGGATCTTCACCCTCTCTGCTGGACCTCCTTACTGCTACCTAGTACTTACAGCACGCCGTGCATGTTTTTAGCATGACTCTTGAATCTCTGTCCGTTTATATAGTTGAAAAATACATAAATACAAACGGTCCCTCTAATATTGGTAGCATATCAATAGTGTAGTGCATATTTATGAGGCTTCGCCTCATGACAAGTATTAGCGATTTATGCTAATGCATCAATAGTCGTAGTTACACTAACTTTAGGGTATAGTGTAATGCATGTTGGTGACTACTCACCCCTTGCCACACACCCATGAGGTGGCTTGCAGGGTATTTTGTAGATGTACAAGGCACAGCGAGCATAACACAGCTCCTCCCCTCGTGCAGCGACGATGGAGAGGACCCGGAGAGCGCGAGCGACAACAGTATTCAAGATACGCATGCGGGTAAGGATAGATTCACAACCGAAAACATTGCAAGCAAAGAATTGCGAACACACTCCTTTGACGTAAGGAAAAAAGTCGTAATTCATATATTCAAAGCATATCACGCAAGAATAATCGTATTCGAAAGGCGGATGAGGATGTGCACGTTACACTACGCCGACTGTAAAAATACAGAATGCAGAGGTTGCCACGCGGGTAAAGGACTGCGATGTCAAGAGAGAGGGAGCTGGAAAATGAATAATCAATTTTCATATGTGAATCAAGAAAAGAGAGGTAAATAAGGGAAAATTTTCAAGGATACAGGTGTCTTTTGCAAACAAAATTACACTAATGCCCATTCCTGCCAATAATGTATATTAAAATTGAATCCACTACAAAAAAATACAGCATTTTATGTTTTGTAAAAAAAACGCCGATAACAGGCAAAAGCTGCGATGGAGTGGACGTCGATGAATAATACGACGACGTTGACTAACGGAGAGGTGAAGTCGGAGGCCGATTGTAAATTCGGTACGCTAGGGATATCTTCTGATAACTCAAAGGAAGAGAGAATATAGAACTTCTGGAGGGTGAAGAATTGAATAGAAATTGAATTGAAATTTAAAGAAGTAAATACGCACTGAAGAGTAGCACGAAAAGAAGTATACATGTATTGAGTACAACACTTTGAAGGATATATATAAGTAAGAAGGTGACATTTTTCAAATGCTACTTCCGAAAATTTCGAAAAGCTGGCAGGATTTTTGCATTCAGGAACATAATAAGGATATAAAGATACACCAAAATTATAGATTACACTTTAAAATTAACTTCTATTATTCAAATGCGTTTAAAATAGTTTTATACACATTCACAGATCTATTTCCTCTGTGTTGGTAGAAAAATACAACTTTTTAAATCACCCCATGTGGCATCTCAGCCTTTGCCTACAACAGTTTCTGGACCTGGGTAATCCTAATCCGTCCTGGGCAAAAATAAATATACACAAGAATTGGAATGGCATAAATGTGTGATTTCCGAAGCATTTTGCACCATAAATGATATTTCACTTACTTAATGAAATTTATTTATCCCACTGTACCCTGATTCATAGAAACCTTCTAAATTAGATACTAAAATGGGTACGGCTGTCATTATCAGTTAACTCACACCTTGCTATTTTCTTGCGTAAAACCATATTTTTTTATCGGAGAGAAATCGCATCCACGAATAACAAATGTATTTAGTATCACCACACGGTCTCAGAAACGGGTGCCTATCTTGTCAAACTCGAGAGCAGATGTCGCTTCCTTCCTTAAATGAGACGGCGAATGTCGGCAACCGAGTGCGATTGGCAAAAGGGATGAAGAGCAAAGGGGGAAGAGATGGGCAAAAGTAAGGAGGAGTCGAGGGACCAGAAACGGATGCGCAAGGGAAAAAGAGATTACGTGAGCGGAAGGGGGAAAGAAACGAGGGGGGGACTTGAACTGGGAATGGACAGGGGCAGGGGGGAGGGAAGAGCGCGAATCTCGTTGGTAGGAGCAACGAGATCACCCAGGAGAGCATATTGAAACAAGCCGATCCCTTTTCCATCCCCCCCCCCCACCCATCCCTCCCCCAACACGCCTCTCAACCTCCCTCACCCCACTTCCCCGGTCCCACCACCACCACCGCCCAAATCTTCATCTTTTTTTTATTTATCGTCGGAGAATGTGAAGCGGGAAAATATTCAACGAACGCGAGGGAGCAAAAATATTCGATACAATATCCCCGAAGTCACGTACACAGGAGGAAGGGATCACTTTTTTCCACTGCGGCGACAGGGGATGGAGAAATGGAAGGTGGCCCGAATGGGGAGTCTGGGCATGGCAAAAGTCGAGAGGGTAATTAAATCAAAAAACGGAACCGGAATCGAAAAGTAGTTGCGACAGTGCGGCTTTTTTTTTAGAAGCCAAAGGAGTCATGAAACGCAATAGGGGAAAATAGGTTTGCTGCATGGGCGTCGCGAGTCGCGTCGCTGAAATGCGTTTTCTGGAAAGTTGAAGTGCATAGTTGATAGAGGGAGCAATTTAAGGGAAAAACATTCATAGGAAATTCAGGGAAAGGCGGAGAAGCTCTCCCTAGACTGTTAAGCAGGGGCGTAACCCGCGGCAGTACGAAAGGAAAGGCGATGCCGAGGATGGTAGGTACTCACCGGGAAATCGCTTCAGGTCGTCTTTCCACACTAAACCAAAGCTGTTTTCCTTACCTGAAATAAAGGAAGTTACAAGGTTAGTACAGCTGAGTTAGCGTCACCGCGGTTTAACGTATATTCACCCCTACAACATTATCGAAAAACATAATAACTACCTTATGCACTTAACTACTAAATTAACAGGAGATGCAACATTCATGTAGTATTTCTTTACATAACTTAAAATACTTTATTCTAGTCACATATTAGAGACACAAATACCTTCCTTCCTAATCAATTAGAAGCCTTCTGTTAGCTTTTCAAAAATTAAAATGAAAGAAAGACTTTTCATGAGTAGTTTCTCCGAGAAATAAATTAAGGTTGGTTGGTAATTTGGGGAGGCGACCCACAGCCGAGGCAGTTAGCGCATTGTGCCGGGACAGTTGGGTAACGGTAGGGTTATTTGGGGAATAGAGGACGGGTGGAGAAAAACCCAAGCGTCAGCATAAATCTACTGTAAACGAAAAGCGACACGGGGCCCACGGCTTAACTTCCATCCGAAGGGCGGAGTACTGCACTTGAAGTGCTCCCCACACAATAATAAGCAAATGAAGGGATTCGAACCAGGGACCTGGGAGTCAGTATTCTAGCAGCCACACTAATCCGATCGCTTTGAAGTATATTAAAGAAAAAAAATACAGCCATCGGAATGACAACGCAGTAGATTTTGAGAGCCCCTCAGATGCACTGAAATGAACACCGTCAATCGGCTGTCCCGGAAAGGGATGAAGAAGTCCCTCAAATAAACGAAAACAAGCTTAAAAAGGAAAAAGCAACTTCTATAAACCCTTTTCAAAAAATCAAAAGAAAATTATCCTCCACTTAATTTTGAATGAGAGCTCCTCTGCACATCACGTTTAAAAGCAGTTATGAAAGAGTTAGGCTTGGGTCACTTTCGTCATAGTGAAAGACCCAATAATTAGAATAGATGTTCGGATAATCGTTTTACAACTAGGCTTATTCCTAGAAAACTCATATTAATAACGACACATTTTCTAAATAACGGTAACATTTGAATACTGCCCAATTTCAGCCATTCGTAGGGATTTCTATATCTAATTGATAGCTAGACGACTAACGAAAATGTATTTAAGGCTTGAACTTACATTTACGGAAAAATAGCCATGGAAACAGACTTGTCATTAAGAAAAAAAGAAAAAAATACAATAAAAAATACAGGCTGTTAGGCCAGCTCAAATATGATAGGACACACTATATATTTCCGACACAAAACATTAAAACTAGGAGAAAAATAGATTGGACCAATAAAAAAAAGCAAGATTAATTATAAGAGTGAGAAATACACCAACAATTTGCCTTACAATTCACATCCCAAAAAGTCTAAGTTTTACCATATAACAAACACTATGGATATCGTTCATATTAATCCATAATGGTCAACCGCATGGTAAAGTTGATCATTACGGATTCATTTTTCCACAGTATATATATTTCCATTTTATGAATCTCAACAATTACATGATATTGATCATTTTCATGTTTATCAAATTGTGGAAATTGAGTGCCGTAAATTTTGTAGGCAATCCACATGACTGGGCGAATGTTGAGAGCACATTATTTGGTAGTAAGCAAGAAATGGAAGCAAAAAAAACTTTGTTGCACCCATTAACAATTATGATTCAATGATTACAAGCGTAGTTTTACGAGAGTTGAGCGTAGCTAAGCGGGTGCATAAGCTGGCAAAAGTATCTACCAAGGATGTTATCTGATTAAATCAGGGCCCGAAGTTGTCTCTCAAGACAACTGCACACAAGAAGTCAAAGGAAAAGATGCTGGATACCTACCCCACGGTTCGACACATGCCGAAAACCAGAGTAAACACGGGTTAAATAGAGCCGCATAGAAACAATCCAGAATTGGGGGATCGCAACAAATGGCAAGCAATCATTTTATTACGCGGGGCCAGCCACAACCACCAGCCGGGGATAGAGGGAGGAATGCATGAATCGAACAACGACAAAGCAGACAACCCCTCCGCGGAATACTAAAATCCCTTTATATCGAGAGCACACACCGAGACAGCATTGCCGCGGCCGGGACGCTTAAAAACGTGCCCCGGGCGATGTTTCTCGCTCCGGGAGCGACTGTGAGAAGGAGACGATGGGGGGAGGGGAGGAAAGAGGGGAAGAAGACGACAGAAGCACAAGCCAAGCACACTCACAAGCGAATGCGCGCGAAAGAAATTAACTCGCTCCTAAACTCATCACCGCGAGAGACTCGCCAGAGGAGTTGTGGACGTCGGGTGGCTGGGGAGAGGAATAGGGGGAGGGAGGAGAGACAAGAGAGAGATCCCGCGGAATGCTGGGAAGGAGTAAGGAGGGTGGTAGTGAGAGAGTTTCCAGACGAGGGGGGAGGGGGAGTAAGCAGGGCAGGGGGGGGGGTCGCAATGAGGAGGAGGAGAAGGAGGTTAAGAGACGTGGCTGAGGGGCGCCAAAACATTCTCCGGGCCAATCGTAAAACAGGCGCCTTCGCCTCTGGGAAGCCACCAATTAAGTAAGATGGGTTCTCACCATTACACAATCCGACCCTTACCCCACCCCCAACGCCCACACGGCAAAAGCACACGTAAAACACACACATGCTCACCGCGCCCCCACTCGTGGGAACTCCGTACCAACACACAAGAGCCAACACATCCACTCACACTCTCCCAAAAGCTCCGTGGAGTGGCGGGGGGGAGGGTGGGGATGGAAATGCATAGCAAGGCAAGGAATGGGAGGAGGGGAAGAAGGTTTTGTGGATTGGGGTGTTGGGTGGGTGGGTGGGAAAAGAAGAGTTAGGGAGAGCAGAGCGCGCGGCAGATACGAAACCTCCCTCCACCACCCTCAAGAGAGTCTTCTCCCCACTACACCCGGCGACTCCCCCATAAATATGTATGGCATGCAGGCCCCAGTATTGATCCGGCCTCTACCCACTCCAGAGTCAGCCCTATTGAATACACGTAGAGAGAAGAGGGAGACAGGCGCGGACCCCTTCTTTCCACCCTCCCCCACCTACACCACCGCTGCATTCACCCACACACACACGTCTCCATCCTAACCTCCAACAGCCCGAAACTCTCCAACTCCCTACACATCACTCGGCGGGAAGAATGGGAGTGATAGAGAGTCTCCACGGCTGAGACCGAGCGAAGGGGGAAATATATAGAAGGGCATGGGGATGTGTATTAGGTTTTCCGTCGGATCGGGTGGGTGGGTGGGAGGGGAGGAGGGAAGAGGGACGACGTCGTAGTGTGCCTGGGGGGGGGGGGGCGTGGAGGGGGGGAAAGGGGGAGAAGGAAGGAAAAAAAGTGGATACGAGTAGTAGCTCACCTCTATACTCACACACACACACGTTGGGGTTCTGGTTTTATTTTGGCGCTGGGATATCCTTCTTCTGCATCCTCTCCCCCCTCTCACTCCCCCTCAACCAACCAAACTCCTCCTCTTTATTTACCCCCCTCCCCCATCACTCTACCACCATCTCGTTCCACCCCGCTTACGCTCCCAGGGATACCAACTCTCCCGGATTTGTACATGGGTATTTTATTTTTCATTTTTTTTTCAAAATCTCCCACCTCCCGCATTTGGACGATCTCGTCCCTTTTATTTTAAGTTTTAAAATTTATAAGAGAGGAAAATTTTAGAGGAGAGACGTTTAAATTCAACGAAAAATAGGAAAATATTACATTATTATCAAACATTATTAAACGAATCACTGCAATGTGAGGTGCAAAATGCATTTACCATGTAGTAGTCATTAATCACACATGGAGAGGTAGGTGTGAAAAATACCCTGACTAAAATCTCACTGTAAATCTCATAAATATCATTTAATCTTAGCTCTGTTGGCCTCAGGCATAATTTCCCACTTAAAAGCCTATGCTGTAGTTCCCATGGAAACCATAATTTCCATCGACGATACGGTGAAAAAACGTAAATTAAAAAATGTAATTTTTTGCAGAAACGAATCGATTAATAAAATCAAATGCAAGAATTGAAAGCGTAATTTTTTCGACCATTCCGTAGAGAACTTTATGTCATACGTACAAGTACCTTAAAAAAGCAAAATAACAAACCTCTACACCGAATTCAGTGCTATTATCATGGGTGTGAAAGGGAAAGGTAAAGGTAAAAACCACCCCTTTCAACTGTTTTTCACGGTTTTTTACTACTTTTCCGGTCAGTCTTCGGTCACGAACTGTATTCCAGCCAAATTTCAACTTCCTCGCCAACCTGAATGCCCCTCAATCAGGCGTGGCTGGCAGACAATAGCAAATTAGTTGTGTACATAGATAATTAATAAAACATTCTTCCCATTATCATCGTTTGCTGTCAGCGATAGTGAGCTTTCCATTAGTTCTAGTTCTCTCCTCACTTCTCAATACAACAGTTAACTTTCTTTCTATTAGTTTCAGACCCTGCGCGCTAGGCAGCGAACTTCAGAACATAAGGGGATCAGCGTTTACATGCGCTGCAGTGCGCTGAAGAAGGAAAGAACTTCAATAATCGCATTTATTATGTTGTTTTTGCGTTTGTTTTCAGGATAGGCATCAAACATGGATACCTTTCTGAGTGCGTAGTTTAAACGATTTTATTATCCATTTATCAAAACATTCGGCCGCGACCAATATGTGCCTGCAGAAGCCGGCAACATAACGAACGTTTAGCCAGCGCATGCCATTCCATTATCCGTTGTTTGTTTGCGCATTAGTTCGCAGATGTGTTACGATATCCGCTAACGACAACATCTTGAATGGAATACTCCCCCATTAATGTTGTACACATGTTACTTGCTATTTAAATTATACAATATGCAGTAAATGGTGATATAAATTGGTGGTAGCATTGCGTGATATAAATGATTGGTGTATGGTGGTAAATAAACTACTTCTTGGTAGAATTGTTTAATCGTGATCAAAGGTAGAATTGACACTGCTCATTTAGAGAGAAAACATATTAAACCACTGTCGTAATAATGCTCTTAACTTAATCGCCCGCAATGCTTTGCTTTTGAGACGAACATCTTTCGAAATAAACTCTCTAGGAGTACCGGATTACCTCCCTTGCAGGCCATCTCCTCAACCTTCCTACCTCCCAGTCCCACCTTCCCGCCCAAAAAGCCCCACCCTCGGCATTGGAACGAATCAAAATGCAGTCCTACCCCATCCCACCCACGTTCACTCATATCCCCCCCCCCTAACCTCCCTCCCTCCCACGGATGCCAATACATATCCAAAAGCACTCTCGAAGCAAATATATATGAGGTCGTCCTTTTTAAATCCTGCCGCACGTCCCTCTTGCTATTCCCCTTACTCCTAGTCTCGGACCCTCTTTTTAGCTCGGATCGGATGGATTAAAAAAAAACGACGAATTAATACAAATATGCATGCACCCTATATACCTAAACATCGTGTAACACATGCGTTAGGAAAGATTTTTTGGCGAATGTTTAAAAATAATATACTCATCGCACGCCACACATTAAGTGGAAAAGGGGTGGTATGCATAAATCTCCTTCTAAAATTTCTTTTACAAAATACCTCAATAAATTTTGAGTATGCACATCAGTGACTTTGTATATAAGCCTAAAAATCGTCCTAACGAATTTCTCGTTATTCAAAGTCTAAACATATTTATGTTTTATTGCATGTATAACTGCACATTTTAATCATTGAAGATGGCGGGAGGAGAGTTGATGCTCATGCACAACATTAATAACTGTGATGCACACAATCCTTTCACCGCAAATATCAATGTCTTACATTCTATGCTTGTGAGGGCCAAGAAATGTTAGTGCAGAAATATTTTTTTTTAGCACGTCGACGGTATTATCACCTCCTTTTGCACATCAAATTCTGACACAATGCCTCTTTTAAAAGTCAACTTAAACCTTATCAAACTCATTAGCTGACCTATATTGTTAGTGAATACGATTCTCTTTCCCCAAGAAATTGTTCCATATGGCATGTTCCATTTGCGAGTTATTCTAAAGCCAGGGTAATGGCAGACAACCAGAGACCATCAACCGATTCTACAACTGTCTAAGAATATTTGTCCATGAGTCGTGAGGAACTGTTTCTAGCTCATAGCTCCATAAGTGAAGGAGAAATTCACCTACTGCTTTTCTAAAAAAAATAACAAATTGTTGCAAAAAAAAACAAAAGTATGCACTCAAAGCAGTACGATGAAATTTGAAAGCGCAATTCAAAACTCAAACATCTATCATTTGAATATTCCTTACGGGAAAAACAACTCAAATATCTTTCTTTCAAATCCATTACGAAAATTAAAACCAAAATCTACTAGTAAATCCTTTGATTTTTTTCAAATAAGGCATCTTGCTTCATTAAAACCCGCTAACCCGTTCAGCAGTGGTTTCTTTGCCATTTGGTAGCTAGATAGACGTAAGTTATCATGCACTCAAAACAAAATATGAATTTAGCTTTATATTGACATTCTAAACTTTAATATAGGAAATTATTGAATAAACCATACTTAACAAAACCACTCTTCTTGCTGCTATTTATAAAAGAAATTATTCAGAAATTAGTGGGAACATGGAAATAATATATCTACTTATTATCCCAATGTGAGGGAACATGGCGAAAAACTGTGATTATACGTGATTACCTCTCAAAATAACGCCATACTGAGGAGTTATTTCACTTATTAACGCCAACACAGAGCCTATAGAAGTGTGGAGGCAGTAATGATTTATTTTCCATCAAAACAGAGTTATTCATACTCCAGTAACAATTTCCATTCATTATCAACTTACAATGTTCAGAAAACTGAGTTAAAAAATATAGTGGAAAACATCAATGAGATCGTAGCACATCAAAGCCCTCATTCGCAGCCCGCGGAACCATTTCTGAAGTAAAGCACTACACGACATAAAAAACGGAAGAAATGCTGCTGTCTCTTATTACTTACAGATAATCTGGAGGGCATTAGTTTCACTCAGAATATACATCCACTCATCTAAAAAGACCATCATTACGGCGAAGTTTCTTTCAGAAAAAAAATTCCCGTTCCGGCAAAGGAACACTATTTCTTCGCCATGCTGAGACTCGGAAAAACACACGATTCTCAATTTTCACTACTTGAAGCATAGCTGAAAATAATATTTCCCCAAGGTGATTCATTATGAACCGAGGCAGATAGGACGGGTAGGTCTCATGAGAGCGTATGCAAGCAGGCTTTTGTTATCAAATCCTCTGCGAACGAGATGCGTCACCGATACGCGTTCCCAAGCAAAAAGGTAATAGCGGAACTGGGACGAAAAACAGGCGAACATCTAAAACGATCCATTATAATAATATGCTACGTGCCTGGGGTTTATTAGAGGATGCTCATCTCAAAAGCCAGTTCGGTGCAAAAATCGGCGACAGAGCGGCTTGCTTTTAATGCTGAGAGCTTATCCCACAGTATTTTTTTCTCCTATGCCTAGATTCCATCGAGGCTGGCGCACCAGACGCGAAGAAACGTGAGAAATTGAATTCCGCTTCCAAAAACAGTCGAGGGACGGCGTTTTGGATGTACCGAGTGGTTGCGTAATGGAATTCGACAAGCGTGACTCCAGTAAAACTGGGAACGAGCACACTTTGCCATTCAGAACCGAATGCACTCATAAGAGCGTACAAAAATTCATCACACAAGGATTCATGTTGTAACTCATTCCATTTTATCATCTCCAACACGACTCACTGGTGAATTAAAACGCGTCACCGAAATAGTAACAGAGAGCGATGAGGACATCAACTGTCACTCTCATTGCAGCCATAAAACCTTCAATTTTATAATAATAAGCAGCCACATAGAAGAGCAGAACGTGCACATCAAAGGTGAAATATAAATTATTCATGCTTAGATTAAGAACGCTTAAAGGCAGCCACACACCGAATGCTATGCTAAGCGCGCTACCAGCTTTCGCCACGTGTCTAAGATTTCGTCAAGATCCCATAAAGCGATTTCCTACTGTCCGCACACACCAAATGCGAGCCACGCGAACCGATGCGAACTTCCCTCGCTCGGCCGGCGACTTCCTCTTCGCTTAGCTTCCATGGTGCATGCGCAGTACCTATTGGGGTAAAGTAACGCTTGCCTTCTGATAGTCCAAATTTATTTTTAACCTACTTTCAACTGAGTTATTTCGACCAAATTACATATATTATTTCTGTACACTATGCGCATTGTAATAAATCTTACACCAATACAATTACGCCAATATTGACGGAATAGTCACGTGCCAAACCTGAGAAGTGTGTTTTACGTTTTCCGCCATCTTGGTAAAAAGTGGAGTTTCAATTTAACCCCAACAGATGGCGCAGTATGTCGACTAACTTCCATTCTACTCTATATTCCCTGAATCATCTGTAGAAGGTATATTAGTTGACATGCTGTGCCATCTGTTTGGGGTAAATGAAACTCCACTTTTTACCAATATGGCGGAAAACGTAAAACGCACTTCTCAGGTTTGACACTTGATTATTCCGTTAATATTGGCTATGATGTAAGATTTTTTACAATGCGCATAGTGTTCAGAAATAATATACGAAATTTGGTTTAAATAGCTTTATTGTAAATAGGATAAAAATGGATTTGAGCTATGGGAACGAAAGCGTTACTTTACTCCAATAGGTACTGCGCATGCGCCACGAAGCTAAGCGAAGAGGAAATCGCCGGCCGAGCGATCCCCTGCGATATAGCGCTAGGGAAGTTCGCATCGGTTCGCGTGGTGAGAGCGGACAGTGGGAAATAGCTCTACGGGATCTTAAGACACGTGGCGAAAGCTGGTAGCGCGCTTAGCATAGCATTCAGTGTGTGGCAGCCTTTAAGGAGAAAATGCATACATTTAAACCGTCCCCGAATGTAAAAATATGCAAGCAATTCCCAGAAACGTACATCGATTTTTTATACCCATGTCTCCGAAAGTAAATGAGCTATATTTCCCCAGTATCATTTTCCCAAGCTTCGTGATAAATAAAAACGAAAGAAAAGTGTGGATCGCAACGAAACGCTCCCGCCAGACAGCTAGACGAAGAACAACAACCACCGCCATATCCCTTCCAACCTGAAGGCTCAGCGCCGAGTTGGCACGACAACACGAGATCTCGACGAGGCAGCATGGGAGGAAAAAAATGAAAGAAGAAAGAAAATACGAACAAGAAGACAGAGAGAACATTCCCGACCTAGACTTGCGGGCATCAATAACATGCCCCTGGATGCAGGCGGGGAGAGGGAGAGATAGCAAGATAGAGAAGTGACCACGAGACGAACACCGCATCCCTGTCTCCCGAGTCACAATAACCGCGATTGTTGGGGAGTGCTCACATTCACACACACGTATAGAGCCAGCCTTACAAGCCGGCAGACCTGTTCCCTGAGGGGTCATGGGTCAAACCCGGTGCTGCGACCGAGTACGAGGGAGATATCTAAGGGTGAGGGAGGGGGCGGGGAGGGTTTTCTGCGTAGAAGTGGGAGGGGGAGGTGGGAGCCCTCTCTTGACAAGGGTAAAGGGATGTAAGTGATGTCTTACAATCGAATCGTGGCCGGTGAACCGAGCAGAACCCTTTCCGCCAGGGACCCGGGAACCGAAACGATACACAATTCCTCCTACACTCCACCCCCTCCCACATTTTTGCCCTCCCTCTCACTACATACGTGTACATACATATCGTTCGCTCCCCTTTCCCCCTACGCTGCATCGCCAAGGAACGAGGTTAAAGCAAGCGAAGCAGGGCTTCCCGCAAAAAAAACCCCACCCACTCTCAAAATCCGTCCACCATCCACCGATGGAGAAAGAATAAAAAAATAATAGAAAAAAATCTTCCAGCCATTCTTACACATCACGTCCACCGAACCCGGGGACAAGGAAAACTTTGGCAAAAAAAAGAGTAAATAAAGTTTGCTTTCTCCCTCTCCCACCCAACCCTGCGTTATTTTATTTCCAGCCCATCCTTTCTTGGGGTATTTTTATATCTATTTCCCAGGAAACCCGACGTCCTCTTCTTATTCCTCCTGAGGATGTGAAACAAGCAAGCACCGCGTAAGAAAAAGAAAAGAAAATATACCCACACACAAACACACAGCTATACATACGTAAAATCAAGGAAGAGCAGTAGATAGTTAAAGATACAAATAAATACAGTGTTTTAAAAACAGTGATACAAAAAAAATAAAAAAGGAGACAAAAAGTTATCACACTTTTCGACGATTTCATCGTCTTCGTCGATGGTTCTCAACCACTTCGTATAGACGGAGACGGCTTGACGTCAAAACGTCTGAAAAATGTTTTAGAGGCTCCCATCTTTTTTACTGTTCTTTCAGTGTTTTTCTAACTACATTTATGTGTGTAAATAGACCGCCGAGACCGTTTTCTTCTTAGATGACATTTGAGGAATGCTCTCTCTGAATAACGCACACAAATAAAAATATTTTTTTACGTCACACGAAAATAAAAATGCAAGGAAACAAAAGAAATGACGAAGTTTCGACAAAGATCTCCATCGAAACGTTCAGTAATTATTTTATAAAAGATTTGTTCTTACTGAACGTTGAACTGAACATGTTAAATGAAAGACTTTGTACTATTCCACAATATGATGTATATTTTTTCCCAGTCGATTTCGACGTCTTAGCGTCATTGTCAAGGTATCTGACTGAACGTTTTTTTTTATCTTCTCTTTCCCTCACCTCCTGTACTTTTCATTTTATATCTTCATAGTTTTCCACCACAGTAAAATCCATTGATTAAAGCTGGATATTGAGGGTTTGGTCTAGAATAAGTAGACACCGTTGCCAACGTTTCGATTTATTTACAGACCTTCATCAGGGCTATATAAAAAGAACATACTAATAATGTACACTTCTTAACAAGATTCAGTAGGCAAACCAACATGTTTTATCGTAAAAGCAATAACATCAATTTTTAAATACAGCAACCATACCTGGGCAGGGATGATATAGTGTAATGATGGTCAATAATATATACATAATCGTAGGGACTTTTTTATCCTATATATAGACACACCCAACCAACTGGAGGTCCGAGGGGACATTTCCCATGGTTCCTTGCGGGCTGGAGCAGGCTGTCTAAGGTGGTGGTGGACATTCGTAAAAGAGGGGAAAAAAGAGGAAGAGATAAGAGGAGACGCGCTGGGAGGGGAGCGGAAACACAACCCCTGGAGCACCGAAAAGGAAGGGGGTGGGATGAACAAAAAATTGGAAAAGAAAAAATTACAGGACGCCAGTCACCACGGGTTGGGGGGGGACAAGGGAGAATGGGGGGTTCCAGAGGACGTGCGGGCGAGTGGTGACTACGCCAGAAGAAAAAGGTGGGCGAAAGAGGTGGGAGGCAGAAAGAGGACGTATAAAATGCAGAGAGAGGGAAAAAGGAATGCCTTCAAATGCGAGATGAATCAATCCCTCCGCCAGGGCCCTTCGGGCGACATTTACCCTCCGCGACGCCGCCCGCCGGCCGAGTCGTTCGAATCAGGAAAAATGCACTGGCATGACGCGGCGGGGAGGCAATACACGCGCGAAATTGGAAATTCCTTTTACTGTATTCCGGGGGCTTTGTGGAGGGGTTGGTTTATTTCGTTTGCTCCCTCCATCGAGCACATTTCCCATGGAGCAGATGCACGTTACAAAACTCTCGCGGAGGAAAAAGGAAAGAGTGCAACCGGGTAAAGAGCCAGATATCTCCATCTCTCATCTTCCCCTTGCTTATTTTCGAATCACAGTTTAGGAAGGGAACCCCCGGCATTAAAGAAATTCCCTTATTTTATATTCCACTGTGAGATAATTCGGTAGAATGGCAGACGCTGAGTGAGAAGTGGAACGTCCTTGTGTTCTTTCCACTATACTCCCTGTAAAACCCCGTTGCCTCGGGCGTGAATTGATGGAATTTGCTTAGAATTGTGAATAAGAAGCAGTAACTTTGAAACTCCACATTTATTTATTAGAACATTTTAAATAAATATATAAGGAATTACCAAATTACTGCTTCTCATTCACAATACTCCCTGAAGAATATTCCTTGTTCTAAGAACGAGCGTATGGAAGAGTGTCGCGGAATAAGGCATAGATGGCTTCGAGCAATAAGTCGTTGGGCCATTAAAATTGGCGAAGATCTTGTCAGCCTACTCATTAATTACCATCGTCAGCATTACACATTCAATCCTATGATTGGTCGACTCCATTTCATCCTACACTATCTCCGGCGAAGTACTTTAAGCCATATGGATCATGTTTCATATTCCATCATATGTATTCTTTAGTACAAGTACTCAGTATCTAAGATATATTTCATTCAAGTCGTCATATGAGGTCATAAGTATTCCACCAAATGTACGTACTTGATAGTTCCACATGAAACCTTCAAAGTTATATCTGATTTCCAAATATTAGAACCCATTTAAACTCCTTTTCATACAGTTAAAAATTCTAATTATTCTCCTGTCTGATATGCCCTGCGCTTTCTGCAGCGTTTACCTTTTTCACCAAATTGAGTACTTTCCACGATAATTCATCCCACAATATTTCCATTAAGAGGAGATACACTATTTGGCAAATTGAAGTTAGTAAAATGCCGAACGGTTTTCGACCGAAATAATTTCCAGAATACTATTTTCGACATATATTTACAGATATATCATCGCAATCCGTAAAGAATTTATACGTAACGTAAGTTGCATGCAGTAACATTGGACCAGTTTCTCAATCACTACTTAAGGAGACAAAACCCAGCCAAGTGGTAACAATTACCTTACCGTCAACACTGGTTTATACGAATATTTGAAAAGTCTAATTTTTTCTTTGGGCAGTGCCAATTAACAATCACAGGATCGGACATGAGCGATTTTTTAAGCAAAAAATTATCAAAGCTTAAAACTTCTATCGCTTCGTCCTCACATGTTCCGCATTAAGATGAACAAATTGTCTACATACTACTTTTATGGAACATAATTTTCTTATTTTCTCCGAGATCACATTAGTAACCACGACCAGGTTTCTTATTCAAGAAGTACCAGATATTTTCGACCCTCGACAATATCGAGGTCGTGACATCACATCTTCGACAGAATTCAACCGTTGCAAAGCAAAAATCAAGATTCATCGAGGCTGTGACGTCAAAATTTCGTCATTGTTTGTCGCCGAATGTTTTAATTTTCATTTGAGCCAGAAATCTTATTTCTACGATTACCTCATGGGAGTGCCACCTTCCAAGTAATTCTATTTAACCAATATCAGCATTTACTTTATAGCAATGGATGTATAATATTTAACATGCAACTGTAAATATACCTTAAATTTTTTACTGTCGTTCGACACAACCATGATAAGATACCACAATATCTCCTATTGAGGCCTAAAAAATTGTATTTTTGATTGTTTATGAAGCTAATCATTTTATTTGCTCTATAAAGCTTTTTATCATAATTTGCAAAGTAAAACTAACAGCAAGTTTCGCATGGTTCCTGTATAACTCTCGATGCACTTGTGTAGTTTCAAAATATATAAACAATCAAATTCTATAACACTAGTAGTGCATGCTGATGTAAATTCACTTCCTAACGGCTATTTGCAGATTTTTTGTAATGTATCAATAGTCGTATACTTAATAACAATTGTAGGATACTGTGTAGTGGAAAAAATAAAAAATCTCCTTCTGCCACTCACCCGTGAGGTGGCTTACAGGGTGCAAAATAGATAACTAACTTTAATTAAAATTATAAACTTTGTAGCTATTGCATAGTAGCACTTGGATAAAAATCATCATTGGCAACAAGATAGAATTTCGCCTTCTGGTCGACCATATGGGGACCAATAACGGTTCACATACGGAGACACCTTCCTCTCGTCTGCCCTGGAGCACACGTTTGACTCCTAAATGAAATCGCCCACGACGAGACACGAGAGGAAAGGTATAAATGATCACGGCTAGACCCGGACCTCATGATTGCTCACCGCCGCACTTTGCACAAGCCCTAAGGGACTGAAGGAGTTCCTGAGCCAAAAAATAACAAAACCATTCCCAACTCTGCAGGCAAAAAAAAAGAAACCGAACGGAACCAATTCCTACCGTCATAGGGGTGAAGAGTACAGGGGGGAGACTAATCTGGAGACGCCGACAGCCCTAAGGGGTTTTGGGGTTGGTTTGGGGGTACGGGCTAGGGTCAGTACATCAGCAGCTGCAGAGAAGGGGACCCATGGGGAGTGGATATCCTGGTGATCTAAATGGCACCAACACCACCACTTCAGAGCCCCCACTGCACCCGGAATCAAGAGGGGGGGGAGGGGAGTGAGTGGGTGGTGGCGGAAATGGGTGTTGTACTCACGGTGATCGGGCGGGAGTAGGGAGGGAACTGGCAAATCGCCAGTCACAGTTTCCCCCGCGAGTGTGATCAGCAAATGACCGCTGGGGAGCAGACGGTCTGACATGAGGGGAGGCCAGACACGGCGATGATGGCATAAGGTACATTTGGATAACACGGGGTGGAACGGGATAGCTTGGATTATTTATTGGATGGAACCGGAACTTAGCGGAAAGAAGCTTAACTACTTCAAAAAGTAGGAAAGAAGATGATGAAAGAATTCCTTCCCTGTTAACCTTCTCTTACCATGGCTGGTTCCCTGATATTCTACGCCCCCAAACCCCCTTCCGGCGAGTCGCAGAGTAATTATATACATGTAGATAGCAAGTCTAACGTATTGAAGACAATAAGAAACTAGAAACAGCTTCAAAATCACATTTGAGATAAAATACTCAGAATAACCCCACAAGTTAGCGGACGATTTTATTTCCAAGAATATCTCTCAATATAAATTCTACAGCCTCTCTTTCGTGGTCAAATTAATAACTCGAGTGATACATTTTACTGCAAAACGGTGATATAGATATGTTAAATGCTAACGGAAATATTTGAGCATGTTAACCAAACTAAACTGGTAGAAGTTACAAGATCAGAGTGAGGACAAAAAACTGGACAAAGAACTTTCATGCATTTCGGCATGATTGGTCGAATAAATAATAAATTAATGACATTAGACTACATGCAGAAGGGAATAAAATTTTGAACAGTAAAGATGGTAGTTTGCTGAAAATAAGGAACGATCAAGTAAAGGGCCACCATGATATGAATGTCTGTGAATATATTGCGAAAGAATTCCAAAAGTACTATAAACAGAGAGCTGCTAACTACAAGGAAATAAAAGTTGAATGTGGACGAACTCAGTAAATTAATAATAATAGAGCAATGCTTGTCGCAAATTCTTTCATAAATGTATACGAGCAGTTCATTGAATTTATATTAAATAATAAAGTCTGAGTTCTTGTTTACGTTCCCAGAATATCTCATAAACGTACTTTTATAAATCAACTTACACTATTTGAACTTTCCGTTACCGTTGATTAACAAAACTTTTATTATTACGTAAATGAAGCTTTGTCTGTAAATGAAGCTAAATAAGAATTGTCACTTTGTAAAATGGTAAAATCTTTAAATGAAGGCAAATTTAGACCAGCTAACTACTACGAAACGCAATTTAAATTTAATGATCCTTCCCTTACGGGTTTTCGATCTCCATTTTTCCCCACATTTTCAAAACTTACTCTTGCTAATAAAACGATCATGGCAATATATTCCTGCTGCATTCCTCGGGAACCAGTGAGATACAGAATTCGCCATGAAAGCGACGGCTGGCAAAGGGCTATCGAGAAAGACGGCAGGGTCCTCCCATAAACGTATCCAATTGCGTGCATTGTCCTGCCATCTCACAGCGAGCGGCCGAACTTCGAAGCGGAACGAGCGGTATACGTGAGGAATGGGTATTCTTTTGAAATGGAAACGCGGGAACAGTCACTAATGGCAAACATACATGCCATGAGGTAAATAAGGCTTCTTTCATCAAGAACGAAGGCAAAATATCCTATGAAGAAACGAACCCTCAGAAATTTATTAGAATTACAGCTATGACTAGACTTGAACACAGCTTCAGGGTAATTCTCTTTGGTGTTTGAGACAAATAATGAGATGGATAGTTAAATACTCCCCAGTAACGCAATTAAAACGACACTTCATCGCAAGATAGAAAAATACTGCAAGAAAAATTTACGACTTCAATATAAATAACTGAACTTTATTTAGAAAAAAATGTCTTCGCAGGCGATGACGGTATTGCCTGAACGTAGTCACTAATTAGACAACAAATCTCAAGAGTTCGTATTGAGAATAAAAGGGCCTCCTACATTTTGCCCGTTTGAAGCAACCCAGTTAAACAGGTGACGCTATAATAATGTCACAATGGCACAATGGCACGCGATATCACAAGATCTACGAAACACTCCAGAGTCTTAAACCGCATCGTTAGACTTTACGACTCGGCAAACAATTTTTTATTCTATTTTCCACGAAAAAAAATTGGACGATACGTATGGGCGAGCTTTCACGCTCGCATTGGCAGAAAGATCCAAACGGCACACGGAACAGCGTTTTACGGCCACGTCCCCGGCAGTTGATATAAAGAGAGGAGAGTGGCGGATCAGAGCTACGCGCTCTTTATGTCCGAGCTCGGACTGCGCCGGGAAAAACATTTTAAAAAAAATGAAAAATATGGATTGTATAAGGGGGTGGAGTTTAAAGAGGGTCGACTAAGTGCTTGAGTTTAAGCGAGGGGTGTTTGCGCGTGAGTGAGTACGATGCAAGGAGGTTGAAAATAAGAGAAGTGGGCGCTCCATGTCCCCTCATGCAGAGAACGGGAGCGAGGCAGACAGAAATAGGGGTGAAATTAGGAAAGGAACACCTATTTCGACCAAAACATTAAAATCACGATAGGTTGAAAGGTAATCTAAACTATGTACTCGATTCCGGGCACCTGCACTTAACTGCCAAAAATATTAACATTTTGTCGGAAGTAATCACGGCAGTTCACTACTTGGTAATTAAGTACGTCTTTTATATCTTCACTGCGTATCTGTTGCTATGCAACTGTTGATAAATATTGAGCTGTCATGTAGAATAATACGAGTTAAAATAGAATATATATTTCTCTGTGCTATCGGTTATCTACTTTAATTATAACCCTCTTCAAACGAGTGGAATTTACAACACATTTCTCTATTATTCCTAGCTAATTCACGAAGCACCACTGGTATGTTCTGGTTCAAAATGATAAGGAAAACTGTTGACTTTCGCGATATTTTAAAGATGTTTTCAGCGTTGTGAAGTTCATGGAGGACATTTACTTTAGGATTACTCACTGAAAGGTGTTTAAAGTGCAGTTATAGAATATTATTTCACTCTTATAATTAGGTTAGAAAAAATGAAGCCAAATTGCTGGACTTAAGACCGCGCAAACATCTCCTTGATAGCGCCCTAGGGTGTTTCCACCTCCTTGATACGAAGCAGACAGAAATCAGACGGCAATAGGGAATGCGCCAGTAAACCATGTTTCCCGGTGCTCCGCCCATAATCGTAATCCTCCCAACAACCTTACGAGCTTCCGGGACGGATTCTAGTAGATGACTGAAAAAGGTAGGAGGAGCGCTTGTAAAAATCCTTACTCTGTCCAAAAGAAGAAGAACCCAACAGGAAACGAGAGATTGGACAGCAGGGGAGCCGAAAGGGAGCATACGATATAGCGTCGTATCGACACCGCTTTTCAATAAAAAAGGGACATCGCACAGCAATTTCCAGCCACCGATATGCGATATACTGCATTGCATAAATCATTCGATCTGCATGCCATCCAATGAGCCACCGCATGTGGATGATTTTTGTAGGAAGTTTAATGATACCAGCCGGGAAAAAAGGTCGGCTGTTGAGGCATGTTTCGACGGATTAGTATCTCGCGTTGCCTCCACGTTAGTCGCGCATGGCAAGAAGGAATTCTTACTTCGTTCGAACGTGTATTTATTTGCCATCTTCAGTGGCTTTTGTCTGTTCCGAAGACATAGGCTAGGGGTAAAATACTATTCTTCGTATCATCCAAAAAAACTCGTCCGAACTGAGTTTTTCTAGTAACATTAGCACTTCGTGTAACCTGGAAAGTCTCCCACGACTTCCAACCGAGCCTTTTCTAGAGCTGTTGTAATTTTCGTCCTCGAAGTTTTTACCAATATCCTAGGCTTCCCTTTATATTTTGTCGAGTAAGCGCACTCAATCTTTCTAAGCTGGGTCCAATATGCATACGGCTCGCAGGTTAAGTCCTAACAGCAATCTAATATTTATCAATTCTCGGCCCGAGAACCTTACAAATATTTGCTCCAGAGATCCTTATCTTTTTCACACAACATCGCAAATGTTTCGAAGGTTTTTCGCAACCTCACGATAAGTTACGATGCTGAATGAGATCAGTTACGTCGCACAATAATCGATATTGCGCCAAATGCGAAATTACGAAACATGCACGATGAACGCGATACCATGCGATATGCAATACATTGCGTCTTCTGCGATACAAAATTGACATCGCGATGCGATAGGTACTGAAATGTTCACAGCCCTAGAGACGAGAGGGTTGTTAAGGGATGGAGGGTTGTGTTGTGTGTGCGTGTTTATGGCTGCGAGCTTGCTTGTGTATACGAGTGTACGAGTCGAGTGTTTCGGTCCGGAAAAGGGTCAGAAGCATTAATGACGGTGACGACCGGGTGGGTCAAAAGGGCGACAGCGCGATAAGGCAATGGCAAAAGGCCTCGGAGGGTGGGGGCAGATAAAGAGGGTGAGACTGGAGGTCAAGCCGGGCGAAGAGGAGGGTGAGGAAGGGTGAGATACGTGTGGAGTGCGCGGCAGCAGCCGTTCTGAAAGGTCCCCATCTTCAAAACAACCCTCCGAGCCTTCCCCTCCAAAAACATTCTCCACGGCAAGTCAAAAAGTGCAGGAGTGCCCTCGAGGTCTATCTATTCACCACCGGATGAGACTCGCCGACGTTCATGGGCGACGATTTGTAGGAGGGGTAACGTGTCGCCAAAAGGGCAAATGAGTTTACGCTAAGCACACACGCACATGCACACAAAACCCTCGCATTACTTCATGTAGACGACCAAGCTCACAAAACCAACCGCCTTACGAGTGGGGAGTACCTTAAGGGTTGGTTCTTAACGTTAGCACGAAATATCTTGAGATGGGAACTAGAACTTTATCTTAGTAAAAGAACTGCAATACACTTCTAAGGTAAGAAACCAAAAAATGCCATATCTATCAAGAAGGGAGGAGTAAGTACAAAGGCATCAGATGAAGTCTAATACTTAGAAATCAACGTAACTTCAGAATTAGCGTTGAGGGAAAACACAAGAAGCATCTGCGGCGCTTCATTAAAGAGGCTATTATTTAAAGAACGAACAGTAAGAAGGTCCTCGGATGAAAAGGTGAAAAAGAAATGATATTTCGCTCTAGTCAGGCCATCCCTTGAATACCCGACGCACGCAGTTGGAACCTTGCAAAGAAAGATTCAATCCGCTAAATAAACAAAATACGAAGGAAAGTGGCAGATTTTGTTAAATTTTTCTACCAGTGAACAGAGAATATCACAGCTGATGGAAGAACTAGGTTAGGAGCCGCTAAAGATTCTGAGGCTAGACGCTAGGCTTAGATTACTTAACTAATTTAGCCCATATTCATGTTCAGGTCTCAAGTCACGACTTGAGACCGTCTTGATGAAGATCACCTCGCTGCCGAAGATGATCTTATTTGAATCATAGTTTCATAGTCACAAAATAAAATAGTCTTGATGATGATAAGTATATTTCAACAATTCGATCTTCACGAAGCTTCAGCTTAAGCAAATGCTAAAGTATCAGCCAATTACAAACGCTGTCTCATTTACTTACGTAGCAACCGGCCTTCTGTGGAACAGTATTTGCTTTGCAGTGATTTAAATGGGATAAATACATGGAAATATCGCAATGAAAAGCTCGTAAAAAGGAACATATTGGAGAATATATCGCGATAAAATAAAAAAGTATTGTCATCTCATGCCTTTCAAATGCGAATAATCTTAATCAAAGTTAATCTCTAACACAATTTAAATATGCCGCTAAGTACTCACCTGACACGTTCAAAAAAGTCTACTACATTTTCCCCTTCATACTTCATGTTACTGTAAATGCAGTTAGGCGCACATTTACCCAAAATAATTTCCAGTATAGGAGTTTTTTCGTATGAGTGACGTATAAAGTGCAGCGTGTAACCCTTCCATACAAATGTGACTCTAACGATTCAGCTTGTATAGAATATTTGTTACGAGAAACTGGCATTTTAGGGAAATGAAGTATCACATATAGGAAAACATGTTCATAATATAGTCTGTGACCAATAGTTGTTCAACTCCTGGACCACACAAATGGGTTCTCCGTTACGATCTTGAATAGCTACTACTAGATGTTACTCGAACTACACTTGAATTTTATTCCTACCCATGAGGGGTCCACATTTTGTTATTACAATGCATACTTAAATACCATACCCATTGCTGTAAGCCCTAGAAAACTGGCTCCATTTCCATTATCAACAGAAATAGTGCCCTATCCTGATTTCTATCATGGTGCCCTAGAGCCTTGTTATTATAATAATATTGTTATTTCCCCGAATGGTTACAATACCATATGGAGTTTTACAGGCAGAACAAAGTTGCCAAGTACTTAAATAAAACTGCAGTAGTTGTACTCTCCACTTATATTTAATGTAAAATATTAACCTACACGTGTTTCGACGCTTAGGGCGTCATCGTGACACGTGTAGTGTAATATTATACATTAAATATAAGTGGACAGTACAACTACTGCAGTTTTATTTAAGTACTAAAATGATGTTCCACCACGTTACGCCAAATACAGTCGAATTTAAAGTTACCAAGGTACAAAATTACAATAATATTTATACAACAAAGACAGGTTGAATATACCTCAATTCAAAATAATGAATAAATGGACAAAAAATAAATCAACCTGCTTTCGTGATATCATTTATGCTGTGAAACAGGTAGCAATCGGCTTTAAAACTGCTTTTTCAGGTTTGTAACATTATTTTGATTCGATACCATTAGAAATTTTAATATAAATAATGGAGGAAGCATTGTGTGTGCCTATTGGGCAGATAATCTGTCCGTAATCTGTTACGTGGATCTCTGCTGAAAATTGCCAGACAGTATAATTGCATTACTTAAAAAGAGTTCAGGAAGCTGTTTGAAAAACATAGAACTGTGTAATATTTAGATGTACAAGGAAAGCTTAGCATCTGATTGCTCCTACGAAGGGGTTTTCCTTCTGTTTTACAGGGTTTATTGCACGGTGCATTGATCAGCATATTCTGGAGCGAGAAGGTTTTTTTGGCATAACTCCCTTGTCCCCAAAACATGACTCCATGTGAAAAGTGAGAGTTTACCTTTGCAAAATATGGTAGTTTGGAGTCTCTAGTCCTACAGTGTTAGCTAGCCAATGGAACATGAACACAGCATTCGGTGGTTTTTTTGGCTATACTGTCAATGCGGGCTGGCAGGCAAGTCTTCAGTTATTAGTGGAGCAGAACCATTGCTTGGGTAGAAACATTTAGTATAAGTTAGTTATGATGTATGATCGGCTTTAATAAGCGAGAAAGTACCATCTATATTAATTAAATCTATATTATTGGACAGACTATTAGGCAATACACACATGAAGTACATTAATTTTGTCAGACAATAGCCAGTGTCTACAGAACTTTAGAGTATCTGAGTTCAACGCTTGATGGGTTATTCTTGCAACATATTTATATTTTCAAAGCATAACAGAAGGTAAAGGGATTGATTACCAAGAGTCCCAGCTATTCCCTTGCATTGGATAAGTATCTTCTCTAAAGTTCTACAATACTGTACAAATTCAAAATTAGTTATAGTTTTTGCCAATAATCAAGTTACTCAACCATTTCTCATGAACAAATATATTTCACCTCGGCCAATAAATCAAAATATATCTTTTTGCAATAAAATTCCATTTCCTAGACACCTTAATCAAGGAACATATAACAAATATTTTTTCACTCACCTCACATCTATTATCATAAATGCCACCGTGAATGATAATCAAAGGGTATAAGCTAATGCTATAATAAAGATTAAACCATTTCTTGACTCGTGATATAAATTATTTTCATTTTAATCCATCCACAAAATGAACACCTAAATGTTAAAACTAACTGGTACTGCCGCGGAAACTGCTTGTTTGATTACTTTAATTACTTTAAAACTTGCATTATTTGATTACTAAAAAATTTCGTTGTGTTATGACTTCATTGTCTCCTGGGAGTTGTTTGTTCTGATTATTTCTTCTTTGATATGCTAAGTTTTCACTCTGGTCGCTTAACTCTAAACATAACGTCTTATAAATGTTTTCAACGTGACAATTTTACCTAGCCAACGAACTAGTCGAGTACTAGTGGCGTCATCCGACGTTGTTGAACGGTATTTGCTAGAATCGTGCATTTTAACCTGTGCTTGTTACATGCATTCCCACCTGGACAAACTTCCTTCAAATGCCTCTTACCATAATTATTCCTCTCGCTCCAAGAATATTGTACACAAAAATCAGTATTAATGATATCTCTGCCTGAAAGGCCCCGATAATTCTGATTCCACAATTTTCAATAAAATTCCAAATTAAATTAAAGCTATCTACTCACCTTCCATATTTAAAAAAGATGGTAAAAAAAATTCTAAACCAGAGGTGTTATAACCGTGTCACAGAATATTTAAAAGATTCACTGATAAATATCTGATACTAATATTGTGTTATAATTGTTTTATTTTTTTCTTCTCTGTATTACTTTTCATATATGATAGCCAGAAAGTCAAAATAATACAAGTAACATAAACACGAAAAACGATATAAGTGCACATGTTCTAAGTTGGTACCGTCGGGTACCGTCAGGTAGCTACAGGAAAAAGAATACAAGTGTTCAACGTATCGTGCTGCGATCTAGCCGCCGAACACTCAAGCTACTTTACTTTTTGTAATTTCTTGCAAGAGTAAAGTGTTTCAGGTGACACCTGACGATGTTTGTTACTTGTATTACTTTGACTCTCAGGCCCTCATATGTTACGCTATGACGTAGCCATACATGTATTTGCCAAAGGTGAACATAAATAAAATAGATAAATTTCTTAAAACGGGGAGAACAGACTACAACGATTTTACTCTAGTTCATTCCTCCGCCTGAACTATGAACGAGGAGAACGGGGTGGGGATTGGGAGGAGAAGGGGGAAGGGAGGGGGCTAAAAATGGGGCCGAGATAGGGGCGGTCGTCACGGGGAGCAGGGGGAGGAAACACCATTCGCCCGGACGAAACGCTCGTCTCCGTGGGGCAAACTTGCGCGAAAACAGGCCGGCCTCAAAACGGACTCAGGTGACGTGCTCGCATTCAGACGGAGGGGGAGGAATGGAGGAGAGAATATAGCTCGTGGGTAGTTAGGACCCTTGGCTGCAGGGAATGAGGAGGTCCTACGGGGGAGAGACAGGAAGGCGAGGGATGAACAGAGAGAGGGGGAGATATGCGGCAATCCCTGAAAAGGAAAATTATGGTTGGCAGGGTTGGCCAAAGGAATGTAGTGCGATCGCCAGACGGGAAAAAGGACTATGATAATTTCACTCCTTCAGCCCTGAATTACTTACGCTCTACGAAAAAATAAATTTTACTAATAAAATTCACAGCTTCAGGCTCCACTTTGTAGAAACTTTTAATATTCATTATAATAATGTTTGGCACTTTTCTACACTTTTTATTTTTTTTAACAAACTACGCGTTTCACCAATTTTATGGCATCGTCAGGTGTACACACTACACCTGACGATGCCATAAAATTGGTGAAACACGTAGTGTGTTTAAAAAAATAAAAAGTGTAGAAAATTACCAAACTTCATTATAATGAAAATGTTTCCTCATTATATATGAAACTATGGACTTTATACCAATACACAATCTTATTCATTATATATGACGATCTTGGCTCAACGTAGAGAGTATATTTTACATCACATATTCAATAAAAAATATGAATAGATACATGAAATCGTTTAGTAATTATTAGGGGAAAATGTAAACAATCCTTCATATATAAGATCAGAATTAAATGAATTATCTAATGAGCAAATTATTTTTTAAACTATGTCTAATTAGATCCCTTGCACACGATAAATTTGTTGTCTTTCGGCCATCATATTTGTTTCCGTAGTTACTTTAGATACGGCAACGCATAAGGAAGTATTTCACGAATATCACCATAATAAATAAACAAAGTACCGATATCTAACGTTTAAAATGAATTCAACCGCTGCAGTTAACGATAACAATAAATAAAATCACTGTACAGTATTTTGTGCAAGAGGACTGAAAAAGATAAAATAGTAAAAAAAAAAAAAAAAAAAAAAAAGATCCGATTCAGGAATTATGAGCTAGATATCATTACAAATAAAGTTGAACGATTCAACCTCATTATAAAGAAAGAGATCTCTTTTTACGGATACCAAAATATCAGCCACTTATTTCACCGCTTTCCGAGATACTTCGATTGTGTGCTTAATAGAGAAATTAGTTTCAAATTTAGGAAGCTCTTACGCACAAATCACGTCAGCAACGCCACTACGATTAGCTGGTATGTTTTCTCAATTATTTTTTAAAGTGAATTTATTACTCACAGCAATACTTTTCATAAAATCGCAAAAAAAAACTTCGTTTTTGAAGTCGTTTTCAGCATATGGCGTGAAACAAATCCGTCAAGTTGAAGTCTCAAACATTTATGTATATTCAGATAATTACTAACAAGGGGAGTTAATTACTAACGTTACTAACAATTACTAACTACGTACCATGCTACGCTTCTGGGAATTTCATATTTTTTATGATGTTCGGAATGCCGAATGCTGCTAGGAATACGTCGTGGTTTGGTTGAATAGGCTTTAGTTTAGCCGTAATAAATTAATTTCAATTCATTATTTTCAGCGCGCTAAACATAACCGAAGGACACCACACCCTCGGCAACAAACTAAGGTGGTCCAGTGGTTACGGTTGTCGACTCCTGAGTCAAGGGTCGTCGTTTCAAGTCCAATTAACGGAACTTTTTTTTCTTCTCGATTTCATTCATTTTCAATTTTTCTATTATTTTGCATTGCAACTAGTCTCACCGGACGAAGGAACATTTTTCAACCGTCTCTTCGAAATAATGTATTGACGTCGTATTCCGAACGCTGAAGCATGACATAGAGTAGCAACCCTAGGGTGCGCTCACCAATTTAAGTGTCCATTGATTATAGTGATCAACTTCCTAATCGCCGTGGAACACAACGGTTTCATATGGGTGCATTCACATTAATGCTTGAGGTCTGAAGACACCAGCATGCGTAAATTAGATATAGAAGAACGCGTAAAGAATAATAATTACCTTATTATCAACCGCTCTCATTAATATATAACTGAAAAAGAAATAAAATTACTTGGTATGTAAGTACTAAAATAAAAGTGAAGGATACATCATATATGTCCTATCCACAAAAAATTATGTTATCACACGCAAGTGTCTGAAGGAATAAAAATTACATTTATTTGGGAATATTCTGGCGATGTTGTGTGTCATTTGAACATATTGAAAAGAAACAAAATTTAAAAATTTCCATCCCATGAATTAAGGATAAAGACGCTCTAGATAAAGACGATGTAAGTCATAAAAAATATTTTTTTACGTCATGAATATAATTCATCATACTTAATTTACGCTATGCTCCCTAAAGCAGCTTAAATTCTAAAATAAAATGCTAATAAGGCCTCTATTACGGCAACAGAAAAACTTCGCTCGAACTACCTAAAGGGAGGGAACACTACCTACGCCAGAAAAGGAGTTTTCAGACGGCTGGGATTTCCACCGCCACTTCCTCATGGTAGTGACCAAAAATTCATGATTTCACCATTCAGCGATTAAATGGAGGAGCAATGAGGCAAATTTTTGTCAGAAATGTCAATACCAATCATAGCGGAATGAAAAAGTGAAGCACTTCGTTCAAAAAATTAGCCCATTTTCAGTGGAGCAGTATTCGGTACTTGGGAGTGATAACAAAAACCAACCAATGCAATGCAATGATCCTTTTGTCATCGGATGACCCTTCACCTTTAGAATGAATCTATTTACGAGAAAATAAGTTTCATAGCATTTTTGAAATCGTAATAACCGAAAAGAATGCCATACGCTTTCCACGGTGGGCTACTACGCAGGTAGCTGTTTTCCTGTCAGGGTCCCGCAGTCCGCCCGAATATCCTAGCCTCCACCACCACCTACAGAGCACCTTTGCGAAATCCTTTCTCATTTTGGGATAATATCCATTCGCATTTTCGCAAAGTTCTTAACTTGATAAAAGGAGTTACCTTGGCGAGTAATCTTGAAAATGGGGATAAAATGTCGACCCCCTCCATAAAGAAATGAGGGGAATATGAACCTTTTATTTATTTCGTAAAGTTCAGTTTTTTTTTCTTTTGAATTTCCCCCGTTGGCCGCTATGAAAATTCGCCCGTTAATGTCATGCATCTGGCGAAAGGGAGCATTTTGATTTGCCTCAGCGTCTGGCGGAGGGGGTTGGACATTAAAAACATCCGACATGGCAAATTTCAACAAAACTAATTTGAAGACACGGGCACACGTGTGACGCGGAAAATATAGCGCAAAAAACATGCAACGAAATTATTGACGCTTTAAACCACTGCGTCAGCCGTCGCCTTCCACGGCTGCAGTAGAATTGGATCGCAGGAGGAGCTCATAAATGCTGAAGAGACGTCTGTACATTCGCATATCTTCGTGAAAATACAAGCGGAATTAGGGTATGACTATAACCTTGCAATATTTTACAATTCACATCACCGGCAAACAAAAAATGGCACTGTTGACTCTTAGGTTTTCGCGGCGTTGGTAGGTTGATCTCTCCATTGTTTCTGGGTTTTTCTCCGCGTTGGAACTTAGTTGATGACGACAGTTTCGCTGGCATTCCGAGGTTAGAGGACGCTGGTTAGAATTCCAGCGAAACTGTCGTCATCAACTAAGTTCGAACGTGGTGAAAAACCCAGAAACAATGGAGAGAGAAAAGAGGCACTACCCTATTTAGGAATGCAATAAAAATGGAACATGGAACGAAAAAGAGGTTGGTAAGGAGAACACTTGGGAGTAAAAGTATCGAGGTTACAGTGCCACGCTGGTGACATCAAGTCTGCCAATTTAATAATGTGCCAGACATGGGCGATAGGTAAGCTCTTGCGGGGTTTGACATAGTGGCAATACCATAACAACCGAAGTTATCTGGAAGTACAGGTACACATGCGTCACTGAATTCCGAAAAACGAAATCCTTCCATTTTCCTCACCGGGAGTAACCTTAAAACGGATAACCTGACAGAGCTAAGAAACATGCTACTTTCAGGTACTTTTCGTTACTCACACTCGCGTTCGTAGAAGGTTAAGTGGCGGAGATGAGGGACTCAAAAAGTGACGATCGAATCCCGTCGAGTTTCCCAAGGCAAACAAGGAAAATTGAGAGGCTAAATGGGCGAAGAGGCCAAGAATGAGACGGTTGCACACCCTCCAGAGAGGAACGGAATAGAAGATGACTGAAGAGGAAGTGGGAGGAGATTGTAGCACGTCCCGGCAGGCATAGACCCGGGACGGCGGCGGCGACTGCCTCGGATCAACGTGAGGGATTAAAGTCTTCATCCTCTGGGCATCCTTAATCTCCACACCAATTAGGACGAGTGCGGAATAGCTTTGAGCAGGGCCGCCCGACACAACCGGCAGACCCTCAACTCTCAGCACACACACAGAAACGTAAGAGAGACGCGAATTTTACGGTGTGTCGCACCGTATGTTTCAGGAGTGAGTCCACCTCAAAACTAGAGAATGACTTTTTGACCATCGGCAAAAAGATTCAACTGGGACGGAGGCGATGCCAGGAAAATGCGGTGATTTAAGACCGCCCAAAAATGAAATAACACATGCCAAATTACAAGAAAAAATAAATGAAGACATTATCTAGAGTAATAGCGCATTTACACATTCACGCTCGTGATTCGCTTCTCGTCACTCGCCGACATTCGCGAGTGGCATTCGTGCGTTCGCGAATGACCGTTTACACACACTGGCTCGCCGAGTGTTCAGTTCACTAATTGTAAGTCGAGGCGAATGGACGAGGCGAAAGTTGCGGGGCGGCATCCGCCCTGTACTTGCTAAATGTTGACAACTTTCGTGAAATTATTCGTGAAAATTTTGAAAAAAAGACGTCGCCGTAGGCGATGGTGGATAATAGCATGTCATCGAAACTGAACCATATTAGTAGAAACTATTTCGCATAACTATTCAACTACTACAAATCTTTACTTGAATAAATAATTTTCGGAATTTTTATAGATTAAATAATTAATTCAACTATTGCGAAAAAGGCGAAAGTTTTATTTCAGACAAAGTATGGAAAACATGTTTCTAGAAATGCTCTGTGAAGACTGGAGAACTCTCAAACTTTTATAGAATGCCACCAACTGATTTCAATTACATACTGAGCGAAATAAAACCAATGATAGAAAAAAGATAAACTAAATTAAGACTACCGTTAGGTACCAGCCCAAGTCCACCTAGCTGTAGCTTTGAGATTTTTAGCTGCTGGCGATGGCTACAGAAGTCTTCATTTTTTTCAAGTTTCAAGTTCGATAGTATCTAAGATTATCCCAGAGGTGTGTCAAGCAATTGATATCGTTTTGAAGGAATAAATTTAGGTACGCTAGCAGTTACTTATAACCTGAGAACTTTATTCAAGTCATTTTTCATATTATTCGGTACAGTGTAAATATAAAATGTTTAATATTTTGTTCACAGATTTTTCATTTTTTTAATTTAAATTTGTTGTACAAAAAAGTGTTATTACCCATCGTATTTTTCATCATGTTCAGTACTTCTACTCGTTGTCTGCAAAATGTTCTGCTGAGAATGTGGTGTTGTATTTTGAGGGAATGACTTGTTTACGTATCCTGTGGCTTCATGCGATGAGATGTCAGTGAGCAATGGGGATTGTTTTGACTGTAGCAGTAATTCTGTTGGGGAAGATGATCGATTAGAGATATTAACTTGGAGTGGAGACTGTGATGACAGGGTATATGAAGCGGTAGAAGATGGTTCATCCAGGGTATTAATGGAAACTGAGGTATATAGGTTGATGAGAGATGGTGTAGGAGAAGAAGAATAGGAGCTGAAAGGAGATATCATAGCACTGCTAAGTGTTTTTTCCAAAAGAATCCCATAAATATCGTGCACTATAAGATGACTTTCGTGGATGGGATAGTTTCCCAGTTTATTTGCCAGTAGGTAGCTGTCCATACAGATCGAAATCGTCTGCTTCTTTTTTCATATTTTTTGCTGAGCACATTGGTGAGTGTGGCAAGTGCTTGTTTTCTTTGGTTCCTTGCGTGATCAATTTCAGATCTATCTATCCTGCGTCACCTTTCTCCCTGAGTAGCAAGCACAACAAATTCTCCTTATCTCGCACTTGCATCATCAGCGTCCAAGGTACTTGTGGTCGCTCCGCAGTCATACACTGGCAACAAGAACTCCTCCATTTTTTTGTAGGCAAACCCCATACGTTGGTAGATATCCTTTTTCCCAGCACCCGATTTAATAGAGGCTTCTTTCCTCCGGCGCGGCGGTGGGTACGAAATGTAGCCATCAACGAATTTTTTTTGCTTTCAACTCAATAACAGATGTATTTCAACTGGACGATTTTCGAGTCCATGAATCGTGAACTTCTTTTGTTTTTATGCAGTGGATGCTTCGGGTTCCAAATAGGAAGTTCACCATGGTAGAGTTCCAAAAAAAACAAATACTTGAGTGTCACTCCACTCCATTTTTCAATTTAAAATGAAAAAGAAACACGCATCGATAAACGCGCTCGTTGTGAACTGAACAGCGACTGTGTGAATACCGAGTTCGCCTCGTGTCCCTACTTCTGACTCGTCCCCAAAGACCGCTACCAACGCGAGCGCTAGGAGTGGCGAGGCGAGCGACGAGGCGAGTGACGAGTGAACCGACTACACATTTGCCTCTCCACTCGCCTCGCGATTCGCCTCGCCACTCGTGCGAATGTGTAAATGATAAGACTCTCACGACACGCACTAGGTTCTTCCAGCTGATATGTTTACAAATCCAATTAATCGCAAATCAATGCAGTGCCAAATTATCCATCCAAAACCTAATGCACGTTTTTCTCTAGAATGACTGCAATAAGGAAAAAGCATAATTTCACAAGAAATACACATCAAAAGCAATATCGTCATCAGCCACCAGCCAGGAATGAGATCAATTTGTTAACAGTGACCATGATTTACTTCGAACCGATCATGGTTCCGACACATAGTGTCCTCATCGAAGTCTTGGTTGGTTGGTAGATTATTCTGGGGAAGCGACCTATAGTTGAGGTCATTTGCACCATAAGGATAGGAAGGTAGGCTGGTATGGGTAGGAGTAACTGGGGAATTCAGGAAGGGTGGAGGGAAACCTGGCATCGGCATTAGCCTACTCATCACGGATAGCGCCAAGGGGACCAAGGTTTAACGTTCCATCCAAAGGACGAAGAGCTACTCTTGATAAACATTAATTTAAGTTAAAATCCGCAACGCGCGATACTATTTCATCCATCTTCATTATGATCTTTCAAACTTAACTTCCACTCAGGAATTCGCATGTCTTCCGGGTTTTGCTGCGTCCAGTTATCTTGATGGTGATAACGTTTCTTGGTCACATCCTCAGATCAGGTCCAAACCTGTCATTCGGACCTGACCTGAAGATGTAGCCAAGATTGCAGAATGGCCACGAAACGACATCACCATCAAGATAAATGGGCGTGGCGAAACCCGGAAGACGTGCGAATGCCTCCAATACAACGCTCTGAAAACCTCAAACAGAAATTTAACTTCCACTCGTTTCATTGCGGTGTTTCCTCAGCTCTTTCAAAATTATATTGAAAATTAGTAACATTACAATACATTAATGTGCGGAAATCGCAATGGTTTAGGGAAGAAGGAACCAACCATTCAGCGAACAGATCGTAAAGCTCAACATTCGGAGGAAAATGACGCACAATGTTCGCGCGAAGGCGGGGAGATTAGAGAAATTTGGACATAAAAAGCGACGAAGGATCACTCTGTCAATTAAGGCGGTTTGAGCGAGATAGTTCCCTAGTCATAATCAAGACCATATTATAAATTTATTTTTTTATTTCGGCGTCTGTAAGAAGTATGAAATAAATATTGCAATATTAATGACGCAAAGATATAGTTATATATCACCAAAATTCTCAGTAGTTAAATAAATAAAGCAACATAAGTCTCTAACTTGACTCATTTTTTATCGCCGTAGGGCTTAACCTCCTTCAAAACAGCAGGTTTTTTTGCAATTCTGTAAAAATTGCTGTGGTGAGTGATAGATTATTTTTTATAAATAGTAGAGAAAACATGCAATATACGAACCGTTAGTTTTTTGACGAAATCTAGGTGCAAGAAGTTCCTATTTTTTAAATATTCTCCCTCTGGAGCGCACAGCCATAATCTCACTCACTCAGTGATTCAACCCGAAGGTTGGTTTGGATAGTTGATGGTAGAGCTCACCCCGGACTAAGCCACAGGCGTGTGAATTTCACACATTCAGGGTAGGGGGGCCACCTCGCACTCTGAGGATTTCTTTTTGTTCGGGGGCGTCCAAAAGGCTTCACCCGGATTTGAACCCGGGACCCTTCGATCAGTAGCCAAGCGCTCTACCCACTAGGCCACCACGCTCCCCAGCCATAATCTATCTAATGTAAAACAGCTTATTGTATTAGGCAAATTGCTCGCAAAGTAGTTCGGCAAGGGGTTGATATTGTGATATAAATGGAAAGATGAGAGTTTTTTCTTTAAAATGAGGCCAAATTCATCAAATTCTAGGTGGAGAGATTTTTCCCTCAAACTACCTTAAGTGATAAGAAGGACGTGGAAACCAACGCTCCCCGCGGAAGCAGCGGAATGGCAACACGCGGGTGAGGTTTACAATTTAATTCAATCAATGGGCGGAGAGATCGAGACAGTGATCAAAGCAAAAAGGAAATTGAAAAGCTTCCTTCTCTTTGGGATGAGGGTGCACAACCGCTGTGAAGGCGTAATCCGGCAGGATTTTTTGAAGTGACAGGATCCTGACTCCATCCGGCACCCCATTTGCGTATTTTTTTATGCATACAACGTATTTTTTAATCAAATTGGCTGAAAGGAAGGGGCTACGAGCAAGACAGCCCCGATACCCATGAATTCTCCAAGACTATAACAGAGGAGTGAAATTTATTAGAGAGAAACAGACTGATAAAAAAACCTCGCACAGAGATGAGCAGAACAAGGGTAGCAAAATGGAAAAGCGACGGAGAAATAAAAGATGGATAACAGAGTAAACTAACTCTTAATCACAACATATTGAATAAAAGAAGAATATTAAATCAGCCACCGCTACTGCCATTGAATAATGTGCCATTAAGGATACAAGAATGGTAAAGCATGCACGCAAAATAAATAAACTCACATGTAACTCACAATCAGCAAAAAATCAACATGGACACTGAAAAAAAAATGAATTGGTAGAACTCTATCTATGCTTAAAGACGACAAAAAGTTTCGAATGCTTTCCATTGCTTTATATTTCAGTCGCTAGGGAATGATAAATGATTAAAATGGCAAAATCTTTGAACAGCCCAAATACAACCGTGAATTAAAACACATTGGCAGCAGATTTGTGAAAGAAAGATATTACTTTTAAATTAGACTTGCCGAACAATATTTCACTTTTGCTGACAGTAGCTTCGGCGTTTTAGGCATTCAAAATGTAGGGTACTTGAAAGGTTGAGATCGTAGTCATTACATAAGAGCAGTATACAGGAAAGCTCAAATCATTTTATTAAATCAGCCTGTAAACAAACTATATAATTTTTTTACACGCTTGTAGAAGGCCCTAAATTTTTTGGAACCTTTGCTTCAGCACTTGTTACCAAGAATCACGATTCTATGAATTTGCTTTCAAAAAGAATGTCCAGCCTTCAAGTCAGCATGATTAGGTGCCGAGGGGAGAAGGTTAAGGTAAGGTAAAGGTTACTAACAACCAAGCCTTAAAGATCATGGAAAATCATTTTACCTGGTGCTCTATTCAGGAAGACCACGGAATTTTCTCGCCTCGGCAAACACGAATGCATTTAATCAGAAAGGAAAACTTCTCACGTCGAAGAACATTAGCATAGACCTGAGGAAACGCCTTGTGAAAACCTATGCATGGAGCGTATTGTTACACGGCAGTGAGACCAGAACACTCTGGGTGGCAGAAGAAAGGAGAGTGGAGGCGTTCGAGGTGTGGTGTTATAGGAGGATGCTAAGGATACCCTGGGTGGACGGAGTCAGCAACGAGGAAGTTCTTAGAAGGATGGGAGTGACACCATGCCGACTTAAAACAGCTTAAGAAACGAAGAACGATCTGGATAGGACAACTACTAAGACACGAAAGCTTGCTGGCCACCATCAAAATGTCATTTTTTCCACGTACAATAAGGGATCATAATAGTTGCGATAGATCAATCATATGAACTCCCACCCGAATTTTCACTTGTGTTTAATAACATTGCATCATTACTAACACTTCACCCCGCTTGAAATACCCGGCATTATTTTGTTCTCTGCATTAAGTAGTATCTCGTAACAATCATAAATTAATAGTATGCATTAGTAATATTGACCACTAGATGTCTCTTTAGCAGTGTACTGCATGTTTGCATGTTCATTTACGTAGCACTCTCCCAGTTTCTGGTTGGACTGTACGCTTTTCTCCTGACTGCTTTTTGGTTCTCGCCTAGCGGCCAGGGGAAGGTGTGAGGTCCCGATTTGAACTGAGACGAGTGCTGCATGCCTGGTGTGGAATCACCCCGTGCCACACACCCTAGTGGTGGCTTGCACGGTGCTTCGTAGATGTAGATCCTGGGTGGTACTGCTGAGGGAACTAACTTCCGGGGCAGGCCTAGGATGCAGTTCAGGAATCGCATTGAATAAACAAACAAACAATAAATAGCAACGAAGGTATCATCAAGCAATTAATTCAGAAGGAACTCTCTCTGAAGTAACTCGAAAAATCAAATCTATATAAACTTTTTAACATAACTATGCACAAATAATTGTAAACCATATTCCATTTATTTACATACTATACGCCCAATAATTTTCATTGTAGCCCTGAAGATGCATATACAGACAAATGTGAAACGTCGGCATAGGGTAAAAAATATTTTTTTTTCAAATTCATAGACCTATCTCTCCTGAAAGAATAACAAAATAGATAATACCTAATGATAATGTGAAAAAACATGAAGATGTATAAAGTGGCTAGGAATTAAGATTTGAAACAACAGCCTAAACTGCCCTATTATCACGCTCCTGCACTCGTTCATCCCCAAAGCCATGACAGATAGTGGATTCGGAAATATTCCAGAGATAAACACATTTCACCGTAGAGGCCAAGGTCATTACCCTTGACTCGTTAGGAGCCCCTCGAACATATTACCACAGCCAAACCAAGAACCACCAAAGGTAAAAGGGAGAGCCGCCAACCGAAAAGACCCTGACGTAATCTTTTTAAACCTCGCAACCCAAGCACGGTGGCGGCATCTCGTGCCTCCTTACCACAACACACAACGGGCGCGCGGATTAAATCTGCGAAAACTCTCCCGATTCCCTTGGGGGGGACACGCCCGAGTAAAAGGCTTTCGGGGAACCGCACGCTCGTTAATGAGGACGGCGGAGACCTTGTGCTTTTTATGCACTTACCCGACTCGTGGTCGGGCTTGGCTAATTAAAACCTTATTTTTAATAAAAGATTCCTCTCTTTCTAAAAATCGAGGCGGAGTTCTATCCGGATTAATATTTATTTTCGTTCAGCGTTATTCATATATTCACAGAAATACTTTTCAAGTCGCGCTTACCTATGCGCTCTCAAGAAAAAAAAATATGCCCACCAGTTACCAAAATGGTACAAATTTCTATGCGAGCGCATTACTCCATAGAAGAAAAGATTGAGCACGAATTCTTTTTTTATTTTTATCACTAGCAAGGACATCCCTCGGTTAGAAAGTGCTTTACATGTTCGCACAATACTAATTCACGGTCAACACATCTGACCATATAAATGTGCTGTTTTAGGGAGGAAGTTATCCACTGACAAAGTTCACGGAAAAAAATCGCCTCTTGGAAGCCGTAGTTCGAAGATGATAACTTCCCAAGTTTCCCGTAGGTATCTCAATAAGGAGAAAGTAGACACATTCCTATTACATTAGACTTGCTGAGAATTGATCTTTGCTAAATACTTCCAGAAACTTCACATACCAACTAAATTCTTGCATACGATTATCATTTTCACCTGGTGGTTTTCAGGCTCCTACAGTACCTAAATTTACTTTTAAATGGAAATATTTTATTAAAGGGGGCACGTCACTCATCCAGTCATAAAAAATTAGAACATCGAAAATATTAATGATCCCACGACAAAAAATTTAAAAAAACGCATGGTTGAAGGAACCACCGCTCAATAAATATACTCACTCGTGAATGTTCTCATCACTGAAAACTGAAGCTACAAAAAATTCCTGGAAAAGCCAACGAGTTCTTTTGCCAGGCCATTAATATTCCATTTACATCCATGAGTAAGCGTCTCAAGTGGGCTGACTAATTCGGCTGCTGTTAGTAGTTCTTGTTTGAGTAACCAGACCATGAAAATATTTAAAGACACCTCGGAAATTAAGAATTTTAAGCTGTTTTTCATTTTTCCCCATTTTATTCATCTCCACCCTCTGAAGTACGAAATATAAGGTGTCTCACACTGTTTTAATTGAGCATCCTAGAAAATCCTCTTAAGTCCCGCGTACATAACTGTGATGTGACTGAAAACCTGAGTATGAATGGAGGGTAAAATTATCATGGCTTGGAACGGATAGGAGTAATAGCCAGTACCGTAGGATCAATGCGCTTTTCGGTAGTTTAAAAGTATTACGTCAAAAACCTCAAAGTGCAATAAAAATGATGCCAGTTAAATGTATACGCTCATTTATTGAAGACGCTTCAAAACTAACTACACAACTAAGTTATGATAAAAATTCAAAGCATTGTAATTTTAGCGAGTCGCCCGATGAGGGTATACACAGTACACAAGTTAGTGCAAAGTTCATCGTAAAAAAACTCATCCTCCTGGACTGGGATTCGAAATGTCTCCCGGATTCAAGCCGAGCGCTTCAACCCAATTATCTCCGCAGGAGACCTCTCTCAGCGCGAATTTCCTAGAATATCGAGCATGCGATACTTTAAACTTATATTTACTACTGGAAAATCTGCCAGAGCTGAATTGCTCTCACTTAGCATTCTGCAATTCTATGGATTCATGACTGTTGCTGAAGGACTTGATGAAATACAATCACGTCAAATGAGTCGTTGGATACTATTTTCTTTAAAAATACCCCATCGACAATTCTTCGCATTCAGTTTATGGTCTTCCCGGATTGCAGCTTCGCAGACCATGATGGGTTTATTTGGAGAGGTTTTATATCCTAGTTTATTTTAATGTCACGGACGTCGTACTGATATTATGATACTTGATATATGATATATGACACTATCTAGTCACCTCTAACAGCAGTTACAGGGCATGCGTCCTACGTAAAGGATAGAGATGTCTGTTACCCTTACTCCATTTCAAGTCTCCCTCCAACACTATTTTCGCCTCACGTAGAGCCTCAAATAAGAGAGTCCTTCCCAAAAGCTTAGCGGCATGGGCGTGTAGGTACTACAGTATCCCGAGTGCAGCTCTCACGGCAAAGTGAGGCACCATTACGGTCCACTAGAGTTACATTTGCTGCTCCATATCTCACGAGAAAAGAGAAAGGAAAAGGAGGAACTTGAGGGCTTAATAGTACGTGTGGGCCTCAGTGCTTCGGCGTCGCAACCCAGGGATACAATTCAACGCAACACAATTCTTGAGCACCAGACAATAGAAGCGGCGAAATGAAAGATATGGCACTCGTGGTTTCAACGTTCATTTGATCATTTTTATTCTGGAGATCTTCAAAGAGTCTCCTCGTCGTACAAACATTCCAAACCCGTAATCCTTATGAGAAAGATTTCCACTACATACAACCAGCCAAGAATTCAGTTTGAGCAAAGAACGTTAACGCCAAGTCGTTTTCAACCGGTATGCACGCTTCGAGACATTTAACAGTTTTCACTTAATTGCTTTCTTGACGCCATGAAATGAAGAACTAGAGCGACTGTTCTTCATAATGGTGATCGACGAAGATATCCGGAGCACAATGAAGCTCAGGATAAGCGAAAAATCAAAAAGAAATATTCAAGTATCGCCATTAAAATTGCCGCGAACATACCTTTATGAAGTTTAACTCAATAATGCAGTCAAGGAGATTCTCACCGAAGAACTCGTTTGAACGTATCTATCACATCGTTGTAAGAGATTTTTGGAAAAATCAAATGCCACCACAGTAGGTTTAACCGCATGACTTCCCTTCCAAAACGCAAAGGAAGCGAGAACCGGTCTAACCGAGGTACAAAAAGTATTGGAAGAGCGTATGAAAATGCGGATTTCACTGACACAAGGTGTCCACTCGGTTGCAGAAATAAAATTCCCGAGTTTTTCCCGGTTTTCCGGGCACTTTTCTGTTTTACCGGTTATATTCCCAATCGGCTTCTAAACATCATTTATTATAGATGTTAAAAGGGAAGAAAAGACAATATTGGTAATGAACTTGTATTCAAAACATTAATAGTAGGTAACTATTAATTCAACGATGAACGTAGATTTCTCTTGAAATACATCTATACGTACATAAAATGGGACGTTTCTTTGTTAATATTTAAGGCTTTTCCGGCGAATGCTTAGAACGTGGAGCTCTCGGGTTTCCAACCGGGAGATGTTAGTCAGTGGCAACGACGCGTCCACACAACTTAACAATCCAACGGAGTCACTGTATTTCCAGGTCCAGGTGTTTGCGCGGAGCGAAAAATCGAGTTTATTCTCGGCGTCGCAAACTTTTTTCAAATATTTTTACGGAATAATCTAGAAATATGTTTAGTTTATACTCTGATGAAGTATGCCAGAGACCATTTTCCGAATAAGGATAATATTGTCTACTTTATGTACAATATTGTCTAAAAAAAGGGTCCGCCATTTTGTGACATAATTGCACTCAAATATGGACATATATGTCTGAAAGTTATGCATAGTATAGGTAAAGTACCCTGTTTACCAATGGTAATGTTTTTTATTTTATATAAATCCTTACATTACTCCTATATCTGCTCAACGTTTAAGATTTTCGAAGAAAAATGAGAGCGGGCGCTTTTTAGGAAATTTGGTCGTGTTTCAGCCTCTGTATCTAAGTAACGAGTAAGACCTATGAGAAATGGCTTACCATTACATAATCACTAATCACTTGTGTGTATTTGTGCCAAGTTTCAAGACGTTATTTCAAAAAAAGCAATTTTGGACTTTTGTCCGGCGATTTTCGATTTGAGCCCACTGTGCGACGTTTCGAAGGCGTAATCTGCCATCATCCCCAGGGTGAACCTGCATAACCTCACCCTGATGACGATGGCAGGCTACGCATTCGAAACGTCGGAGCTGCTGACCAACATCACCCTATTTGAAACCCGAGAGCTCCACATTCTGAACGTTTCTTTGTACGCCAATATGTACACTTAAAATAAGAGGACTTCGAAATTATTTTTTAATAGATTTTTAAGAACATATGCAGGTGACGTTTTAATTTTTCATCATTATTACGTAATTTTTTCATTGTGCTGCATTTTGCACATTAAATTCATGCTTTCGGTAAACACTGATAACATTCCTTATAGGCGCGAGCTTTCGCCGACCCTTCAGCCGCCTTAGCATTTTCTTGAATATTTCAGTTGCATGTCGCTTTCTTTACTGGTGAGTCGAATTTCGTTGCCAGAGACAAATTTCGCTAGATAGTACTGATCATCAATCCATACGTTTAGTATCCTAGATTATGTATTTTCGACATTAAATGTTAATATTCGTCCGCCTACTATCATGTTTCTAACTTTATAACTAGCATTCTCAAGTAATGGGAATGGAGGGTGTCCTTCGGTGACAACCGCTTATGGCGACTGGAGCGGCCATCCGGACTTTACGGTACTATGATCCACAGAGGTCAGGGAGGAACTGGAAGGTTTTTTACTCGACATTTTAAATGGCACATTTGAAGCAAAATCGATTTCCATCAGTAGGTTTCACTTCCTATAGAGGAAGGGAAAAGTTCTGGACATTTGACGAAATACTAACATTGCATGTTGCTTTTGATTTTGCTGTTATACGCGTGATTTACAATAGGCAATGCTGATATAGAGATTATGGCAGCTAATGTATGATTTCAAGCTTTCCTGGCTAATCTTCTGGTTGAAAATCTCAATGGGCTTTCCTCCAAGGAGGTTAAAATGAAATGGAAGAGACATGACCGTGAACGCTCATGGGCGAAAGTGAAGCAGAAATAGGGGTGCTTGGGAAGGATTTTGTGCGGAGTAGGTGTTGCCAAGCCAATCACAAAATATCGACTTGTCTGTGGTTTTTGACTTAGATTAGAGGAAAATCGAACACGACCGCAGGACACGTAACCCATAGGAAGGTCTAAACTGTGCCGACTGCAATGGCGGAATTGGCTTCAAGAATCAAGTGGTATGTCGCCTCCATTTCTTTTCTAACCTCCTTGGTTTTCCTCCGGGTCAGGTTCTCCATATCAACATAAGTTTCGAAAGGCGACTCCCCCATTGTCTTCAGGAATCCTGGAATCCAATGCTCTTCCGTTACTTGGTGAAGACTGTTCGGGTCGGCAACAGGGCATGCCCTGTTGACGATGGACGACTCGTGCATCGAAACGTCAGCAGAAATGCCGAGTTTGACCCAGTGAAGAACCCAGAAAAGTCTTCACTAACAGCATACGCCAGGAAAGCATCAGATCGGACGAGAATACCAAAATTCGATAAGAAAATATCCCATTCACCACAAATTTTCCATTAACAATAAGAAAACTATTTGATGTTATAAAATAACCGCCAGCCGAATACTGGGCCCTCGCCACCTTAAAATTGGGAGTCCTGCCGCGTATTCTGCTTTCCAGCTACAACATGAACTATTCAAGATAAACGTACCTAAAGACATTTCTCTCAAGCTCTCAGGCTTTCCTGGATTGGATTAATCAATTCACAAATATTCAATGCTTGTTAACATGGATTTTACGAAATTGCCTTTTTTTCTTGAAAACCACAAAATATCATATAAGCATTTGGCGCAATCTCGTCTTGAAAAAGGAGTTTCAAATACCCTACGTGCAAACCCTAATGGATTATTATTTCCACAGGAGGGATAATTACAAAAGGCACTTGGAAAATGCTTTAGCTAACCCTAATAACTCTGCGATGCTGGGTCCTGACATCTACATTTCGCTGAGATCGTGAATGGTGCGAAAGGGTAATAGGAGAGTGATAATGCAGGCATCCTAACCTACCTTAACCGGTAGAACTCCGTGTAATCACGAATCTATCAACATCTACTTTTTCACTTCGAAGGCGATTAAAAAAATTCACATTCCGATCTAGAGCCAACAATGCAACGTTTGAGTCGTGCACAAGAAAGTCTAATAAATAGCCGCGACCAAAAAGGGTTTTCGCGAAAACAAAACATGCCTCGCGTGGGTTTCTTTGGACGAACTTCATCTTTCCCGAAGACAGCCGAAGCTTATCCGAGCATCTGAGCCGAAAGCATCTCGCCACAACCGAAGCACATGGATAGGTATTCAGCAGCCTTGCTGAGCGGAGTTACTAATGCAGACCTTTTTGGTGATATAAATAAAAACCGATATAAAATAAACCTTTACTTTAATGCATTTATATATACGTGAATCGTAATGCAGAACTCATGACAAAGCCAATGGTGTTACGCAAATCTCTCTAAATGCCATTAGAACGGAGATAAAGTTGTTCCGCAAAAATAAATACAACATTTATACAAATAAAGTTACAGCTTTCAAATTTTACAAAAGCAGTAATACAAGTTTGAGCAATAAGGTGTTTAAGCTTGACTGCCATCGAATCAACGGTATTTCCGTAGCAATCCCCGAAAGTAGGACATTGCTTCCCGCAAGCCAAAAATTGGGCTATTTTTTTCCTTTCCTCCCAAGTAACAAACTCTTATTATAATTTTTTTAAAGTTTTCTTGTAATCACTTAACGTAAATTGAAAGAAGCTAAATGTTGATGTCAATTTCATTATAATCGACCAAGCCGTTTTAGAGATATTAAGTCTCAAAGTCATGGTCGCATAGTTTCTGCACCGACAGTAGGTGCTTCCTCTACATTTTCGCCGCGAGATGCCCAAGCATGCTTACTTCAAGCAGCAGGCTTGGAGATTCGGCCACGTGGCTTACTTTATTTATTAATAGGCAAGGTTGCTGCCGCCAATTCTAACGAAAAACCGTCGCATCGCAAATACATTGCCCTCCGTGAATGAGTGACAATCCTGCAGTGAAATCACGCTCTGGAAAGCAAAACACAGCACCCGATCGCAACAAAACAGCTTGTTTGAGCTTGCTTTTTGTATAAACCTCGCGTGCCAACACAACTTCCAAAAGCACACACACGCAACGCCGCACCAGTGATAATTCGGAACGCTAGAGGCTTTTAATTTCATTTATTCCGACAATCCGAGGAATGACTGATCAGCCACCCTCGCAGAAAATATTATCCGCGAGGGAGAGAAAGCAGGCGATTGGCGGACGACCACTTCCCGCGCGCTCTCGTGCGGCGGACGGATAAAAAAAAGAAAGAATAACGCGAAGGCGATGACGACAGCTTAATTAGCGCCCGTAATTAGCGGCCACGAAACGTGCCAGCCGCATGGGAGCTCCAAGTGTGCGTTCACGCAATTCCAACGAGTCTTTCCCCCTTGAGGATGGCGGTTTGAGAGACGCAGTGGGCGGCCTACTATTAAAGGTGGTTGGAGCGATTTTTATTCACGAACAGATTTGCGTGAAACTTTGCTTACGTGTTCTCATTAGTGATATCTATAATAAAGATAAAAGTGAAAAAAATTGCATCAAACCGATTTCGTTTTTAGGCAATTCGATGCTGTTTTAACACGTAGCCTTATGGAATATGGCATATATTACGTAAACATTCGATTACATGTGTACATATTTTCTTAAAAACACGAAATAATGCATTTCTTATTATTATAATTGTTACTAACAAATATCAAGGTGTCGCTCCGAGTCCAATATTCGACAAAAAAAATGTCAACATGAACAATGACTGATTTTTGTTGTTTTCTACATTGACGCAAATTTGTAAGACAAAGAAGGGCCAGTAAACCCCGAACAGGCTGTTATGCTAAGGGGAACCTACGTCTTTCGTTTCGAATATTTGTGATATTTAACTTAATTTGTATGAGCTTATACGAGGAACAAATAAATAAATGTAATTTCGTCTAAATTTCGAATACCGGGCTAAAATATCTAGCCATAGCATGGTTAAATTAAGGAAAAAGATGTATAATCTAATTCTCGTATCACTTCCATTACTGCCTCCATGGTGAGTTCCAACGTATCAATAGATGCACTTAAGGTGGTTTGAGCGAGATAGTTCCCTAGTCTTATTGGAGACCATATTCAAATTTTATTTTTATAATTCAGTGTCTGTAAGAAGTATGAAATAAATATATTGTAGTATTAATGGCGTAAAGATATAGTTATATATGACCAAAATTCGCAGGAATTAAATAAATAAAGCCACATAAGTTTTTAACTTGACTCAATTTTTCCCGCCGTACGGCTGAAAACCCTTCAAAACTGCAGTTTTTTTGCGATTATGTAAACATTACTGAGGTGAGTAATAGATTATATTTTATAAATAGTTGAGAAAACATGCAATCTACACACCGTTAGTTTTTTGACGAAATCTAGGTGCTAGAAGTTCATATTTTTTAAATATTCTCCCTCTGGAGCGCACAGCCATAATCTATCCAATGTAAAACAGCTTATATTTACAGGCAAATTGCTCGCAAAGTAGTTCGGCAAGGGATTGATATTGTGATATAATTGGAAAGATGAGACTTTTTTCTTTAAAATGAGGCCAAATTCATCAAATTCTAGGTGAAGTGATTTTTCGCTCAAACTACCTTAAATGAAATGTAGTCCAAGAATTGTTTTTCGATTTAATTAAAAAATCATTAAAATGTGAACTCAATGGCCCACGATTACATCTCCAGCCACCTTAAACTAAAGGGAACGGTTGTACCCGAGGGCGAGAAAAGGGTGGGTCTGGCGTGAAATGGTGCAACCAGAAATTTGAAATTGACATTTGCCTTCTTGTCATGACAAATCTGCACAAATTTCGTGAAATATCTCCGAACCCCACCCGACACACCTTCGTGAACATTTTGGTGTCACCATTTCCAGTCTTCTACTTCCATATCAATACTTGGGAGCCAATAGCTTTCACAACAATTCAAGTTTCATAAAATAAATTGCACTGTCACCAGATTCGTTAATTAATACTACAAGAAATATTAATTCAAATATAATAGTTAAAAGTCATGACAATTTAAGATTTAAACATTTGCCATTCATAAATATCTGTTTAAATTAAAAAAATTATTCCCTACTTTCGTAAACTAAATTCCAATAAGGATAAATAGAATTACATCAAAATTCTGCTATCAATATTCATCGCAAATTAAGCGGAAAACGGGTTGTTCTACTCGCATCTTCTTAGGGCCTTCAATATCAATACTTATGCAAATACGTACAATTCAAACGTACTCAACAATGTTTTCATATACTATGGATACATAATTTCGTGAAGATTACTCAACTGACGAATTGGCAGCCGAGTGAACAGATCGTCGTACTACTGTTTGGGGGATACCAGGTTCGAATCGAAAGAGAGAGAGAGAGAGATTCCCTTCGAACACGTCCAGCTAAAACTCTAGCTGTGTGATTAAAGGGGTACTAGATCTCTCAGGGAAACCAAAAGCGGTTGAGGTAGAGGGGATCAGGCCTCAGCAAGGGCGTCCACCAAACCCTAGGTTCACCCTGGAGCCTTTACGTCCCCTGATGAGTCAATTTCACACGCCGTTGGGCTTAGCCAGATCCACCTTCCATCCGATCACGCCGACCATCTGGTTGTAGACGGGGGCTTTTAATTCACCAATACGTAAGTTGAATATACGATGTTCTTCAATGCATTAACAGGAAGATTACTATTATACGATGGTTCCTCAGGGCATTTCTCCAACGCTCATTCTTCGTAACAAGTGTAAGAGTATGCATATACTAAAGAATACACGTAATGAGATGTGGTGTAACCGAAAAATGATGAAGATTAAATGGACGGAGAGAATCACTAACGAAGAAGTCCTACGAAGAGCTGGAGAAAAAATAAGCACAAAGAAAACTCTGCGAAGGATAAAGAAACTTACTGGACACATTTTGCGACACAACAGCCTAATAAAAACAATAATAGAAGGAAAAATAAATGGGAAGAATTATAGAGGAAGGCCAAGAATAGAATACATCAAACAAATCATGAAGAACGCCAAAGTAAATAATTTCGTATGTAGGAATGAAGCTGTTGGCAGGGAGGATAGTGGAATTGGAGAGCTGCTGCAAACCTATCTTCGGATTGATGTTTACTGATGACGATATTTACATCCACGTAATCCCCACTATAACGGTAGACTATACCACATGTGAAAAAATAAGAGAGAGAAACGACAACACCGATAGGTTTGAATACTTATTTTTTCCGCCGCTTCATTCGTGACCTCAATACAGCCAAACAGTTAAATGAGACATATTTCTGACATAGTCACTGAAGTTGTACATATACGAGGTGTGATAAAAAAAATAACGGGTTTTTCAATTTCGCGATCTTTATAATTCCGATTTTCAATAATCGTATTTATTTGCCATATGGTCGTACGGTCAATGAGGAATACTACCTGGAAGTTATGCGCCGTTTGCGTGAAGGAATCCGACGAACACGCCCATAATTGTGGCACAAAACAACTCGTGGAAATTGCATCACGATATTGCTCCCGCTCACACCTCACTGCTTATTCGTGATTTTTTGGTCAAAAACCAAACTGTTATTTTGCCTCAGCCACAGCATTCGCCGGACATGACGCCCTGTGACTTTTTTCAATTCCCGAGGCTCAATAGAACCATGAAAAGACGACGTTTTGCCACCATTGATGAGATAAAAACGGAATCGCTGAAGGATCTGAACTCTATACCGAAAATTGAGTTTCAGAAGTGCTTTCGAGATTGGAAAAACCGCTGGCACAAGTGTCTTATATCTAAGGAGGATTACTTTGGACAAAATTTATATTGATTAACAAATAAATATTCTTTAAGAAAAACTAAAATTCCCCTTATTTTTTATCACACCTCGTATAGGACACTTTTACAACGAACGACAGCTTTCAAGTTCAGTATTTCGTCCGTCGAAAGGAACGTAAAACCGAGGGCCCGAAGGAGCCACACCCTAAGGATACTCTCCACCCTTCCTCCAATATCCATATTTCACAAACTATGCAAACCTATCCAAGTATCATTCACTTCGCAAATTATTTCAGCAGTCGCTCACCTGCCTGGTAATACTCTAAGACACTTCTAATCGACCAAATTTCCAATCACAATTACGAGGAAAAGGACGAAATGATGGAGTGAACCCGGTTAGCGAAGAAGAGTTTGGGAAGGTAAGGCCCGCATCACATGACACTTGATCAAGCACGCTTTTTAGGATGATCGCTAGCATGATGGGCTTTCCAATATCGTGTGATACTGAACCAGCATGCTGGCTAACAAACATGATAAAGTTGGCAGAAATGCAGCCAATCAGTAAACACGTCCAATGCCGTTTGGGGAAGGGAATCACGTGACCGAAGAACCCATGATGGTGGCCTTTGTTTGAATAATACGGTCGTGAAAAACAATTCATATCTTTCAAAGCCACACCAGTATATTTCAACTGCGCTATTATCTTGGGCGGACTCTAGCTATCATACTCGCAGGTCTACTTTACTTCATTAACGATGCGGTATTATTTTGCTACACACTCCCAGTAGAATCTACTATCTGTCGAAAAATCACTCGAGCTTTCACAGGAGCTCTGCGATCTCCACTATTTGAAATCAGCGTCTCCTTTGAAATCTATTTTGAGGCGTTGAAATCAACAACAGGTAAAATGTTCCGACAGTTGTTAGGGCCGCTTGCAGTCATATATTACTTAATAGAAGATTTAAAAAGGCACGCGCCACGATATAAATGAAATTGCTGCTTCCTCGACAGTACAAGTTCAATGAACGAGTGAAGCCTTCTTGAACGGCTCAAATCGTAATAGATTCCGCCCTCTGTATAAAGTACTGCCTAGCAGTCTCGCATACTTGGTCCTGAGCTGGATCAAGTATCGTGTGACAAGGAATAAGGCAATCAGTTACGTCCTGAAGTGTATTCCCACGTTTACTCCAGCCAAACCCACCACAAATAGACCCAGAAAGAAATAGAATAAATGAAACACTCCCGTGGCCTCCCAACGTCCACCAATCCCAATCTGCCAACTCCATATCCCTCTCACCTCGAGACCCTGAAACCCCTCGAGATCCCTCGGCATCCACGCACTCGATGTTATATATCCGCGGCGTCGAGGCCTTCGTACCCTTTCCCCCACACGTCTGCAAGCCCCCAAGGAGCCCACCCTACCCCTTCTGGCTACGCCGCAAGCCAGGTAGACAACGCGCCGCCACATCACCCCCGTGTTAACCCCCCCTCCCCCTTGATGCCTCTAACCCCCCCCTCTCCCTTAATCCCCTTTTCCGACCGACTTCCTCCGACAACCCCTCAAACCCTTCTTCGGTTCCGGATTAAACCTCATCGGATGATCCCTGGGCAACCATCCACGAGAAAGCACGCCTAACCCTTCCTTCCTTCCTCCCCCTTCCCCCCCTCGCACCCCCGCCCCCCCCAAAATACCTACAGATAGCTAATAGAACCTTATAGAACTACAGAACCTATAGGTGCGGCGAAATGAGAGATAAAATTTCGAATAGAAAGGCAGAAGAATTCCTTCTCATTCACCATGATAACAACTACAAAAAACAGACACGGTCTTTCACAGAGTGGGTTCTCAACTATAACTCATGCTGACGATTAAACAGCGCATTTTACAACCCTTCGACATACAATAAGACGAGGATAATTATAGACTTCTTCAGTTAGGGAATGGTTAGTTAGTAGTCATCCTAGGGAAGGTAGAAGGAAGACGAGACTCGAGTACAAGAAGAATTTCCTGGATTTACAATCTCCGAATACGATATGGAGCAACATGGGTAGAACTCTTCCGAACTGCATCAAGCAAATCAGACATTGCCAACGTCCGAACCGGATAAGACAGAAGAAGATACAGCAAAACAGAACGAGACACAAAGACATTCCTTATTCGTCCTTTCCACTCCCTCTTCACCATCCCTTTCCTTCGCCATGCCTGGTGCCCTAACACCCCCTGCCACACGTCCCTATGGCGTATCGTAGGGTGGTACATACGTAGATGCTAATACGTAAGTATGTAAGTACTTGCCTTTTATCTGATCAGGGTTTCACAAATATGCCGAATCTTCCTCGGAATTGATCTAAAGCCGATGTCCCACGGTCGAATGTTTTCACCAAAATAGAATTCGTTTGAATTTTAAAGTTTGCGAATTTTGGGACTGGAAGTATTTGATTAAAGTGTTACGTAAAAATCATTCACTTCTAAAAGGAATTAAAATTTACATCGAATTCCCCCGATCAAATGATACTCCGTTAGGTCAATTTTTTTCAACAATTTTGAGCGTGGGAAATCGATTTAGTTCTTTTTACGAATCTTTCTAGTATGGGTTCCCCAGATTAGAGAAGTCTCGATAATGTATAATAAGATATTCCTTTGATTTTCGCTTCACAATTACCCACGACCCGTCAAAATAGCCTAAATACTTTCCTTCTCACAGTCTCTTCTCTCTCTCTTTCTCTGTACCCCACCCTGTGCACCATCACTGACTTATTTCAAAAAGGGATTACATAAGACACTTCTCAAGGCACAGCAGGGTGACTAATAAAATACATATGCCGCTCTGTTCAAAAAATGCACAAACAAATGTCAATGTTGGTATTTATTGTGTAAGTACTATCTGTGCCCGGCATGCGTTGCAATGCCTCTTTTTCTTTCTAAGTAGGCACACATATACAAAGCAGACACATTTACATGTTCAAAATAAATGAAATAAAATTATTTTTTTTATTAAAATAGAGTTGAAAATTTTATTCGAATGCTTTCGGATATTCAATAGTTTTTTGTCTTACCACCCTCTGTAAAAACAAATAAATGTTTCGGCTGTCCCACTCGTGGCCATGCAACATATAATTGACCGTGTGAAAAGCATGGATTTTCCAGATTTAATCCACACACTTGAAGCGATTGACCTTGTGCCTTGTTTATCGTCATTGAAAATGCAAGGCGAACGGGGAACTGCAGTCGTTTGAAATCAAATGGCATGTCGGTGGGAATGATGGAAATACGTGGAATAATCAAATCTTCTCCTTATGACTTGCCATTCAGAAATTTCGCTTCGATGACGTTTGATATCAGTGGTTTGACAGTGAGCCTGGTTCCATTGCACAATCGTAGTGCATAAATATATTATGCAAAAGAATTATTGGTGCACCGAGTTTGAGTGACAATTTGTGCAGTGGTACACCAGAAAGCTCCTACGAATTTAAAATCTCAATTGGATAATTAAAAATTTCGTACGCATTCATGACGCTGTCAAGCGATTTGTAGGGGACAGACTAGCCCGAAACTTTTTCGTGGATGGTGTCGTTGATTGCATTGACTTCGGTGTTTTTTGCTGCCAGAATAGCACGTTCGCAAAGCCATTGGTGATGTTTGTAATTGGTACCAATTTGTGGAAAAACTTTCTGAATTAATTGTTCAATCGATGGAACAATGACACAAAAGTTCAACGGAATTGAAATATATTTTGTGTTGGCATCAACTGGTACTTTTCCATTACCAATGTCCAATAGCTGTTTTGAAAATATGGGTGACACATTGCGCTGTAGATTTACGCACATACTAGTCGTTAACGCGAGTTTCTGCACGTCTCCAAAGATGCCACGTTTTGAGGCAAGCGCTGAGTTCATCAGCTGGTGTTGAATTTGGTATTACAGGTCTGTCCCACTCGTGAGCATGCAATATATAATTGACCGTGTGAAAAGCATGGATTTTCAAAATTTAATCCACACACTTGAAGCGATTGACCTTGCGCTTTGTTGACGGTCATTGAGAAGGATAAGCGAACGGGGAACTCGAGTCGTTTGACTACAACTATCAAATTAGTCACTATAAATCTGGCCTTAAAATGCTGCAAGCGTGAATAGCCATTCACTCTTGCAGCAATGAAATCGCTGTGAAATGGATATTCAAGCCCGGTTGCCAAGGATATTACTATTGTTGAAAAGGAAGAAAAATTGATGAATTTCGAGATAAAAACGCAATAATTGGACAAAAACGAAGCGTATAAGAAAATTGAATGAAATAATTAAATACTGCATTCTTTTGTGCGTTGTATAATACAAATTTCCATCCAATATCTTGAGTGCAAGTAATTTAAAAAAGCAATTAATGAAAAATCTTCAAGCCGTTCCATAAAAAATGTATAAGAAAATGAATTTTCTTCATAATGTTGTTTTCGTGAATGTTTCCGATGTTTTAATAGTTATTCTGCTATTCGGGGCGGAGACAAATCCAACACATCAAAAATCATAAAAATCGGTCCATCTGTTCTTGAGTTATAAATGGTGTAATTAACCCAAACTTGTTTTATACATAGATTTATATTTTTCATTATCACGTGTCACATTAGCTTCTCTCTCAGTAGGTTTTCGCAGTTTTTTCACACCCCCCCTTCATTTGTGGGTGTTTTCCTGCAGTGGGTTTTTTCCGTGACGGCCAAAATCCTCACGTTTTTCCCACAATTGTACATATCTTTTTACACTCATTTCTGGTACTCCACTAAGTCGCGTTAATATTGTATTTATATTTTTTTAGTATTATTTCTTTTGTATATACGAGCAGTGTTTGTCATTCTCACAGTACTCATGTACTGACGAGGGGTTAGATGGAAGAAGGGACTTTTAAAGTCTCAATCTCGCCCCAATAAGGACGTTTATCTATCTATTCTTTCTGTGCAGTGCCTTGCGAAACGATTCCCGCACGCTAATCAAAGGATGAGAATCTGAAACGGAATGTTTCCTGAGGTGTAAATAAGTATGATTGTAGGATGCCGTAGGATTGAGGCGGCTTGCGGGGTAGTATGTAGATGTAGATATGTTATGCGTACCACCAGGAGTACGGCTATCAAATTTCTTTCTATAGAAATTAGTACATTACTAGGTTCTTAGTAGAGTCAACATATAAGGACTTATGAGGACGATAATACCATAAGTGAACATGAAACCCCTTTCTTTTGCCATGTGCTTTTCACTGTTTGGTGTCAGGGTTTCCAAATAGTAGTAGCATTCGAATTTTAGAACTACTAAGGTAAACCGTTGTAACAACCTTTTGGGAATCCTTGTGATTAAAAACAATTTCTATTTGTTATATGTACCTCTAGTTTGTATCAATTATTTGCCACAACAAATTAAATCGACAAATCATATTAAATATTTCTTAAGCTGGTTAAATTTTGACTGTTGAATATTTTTCTGTATTAACTTTTATACTGTCACATCTGTAGTGATTAATTTGTTATATGTGTTGCATATGTCCTGAACCCACCGTCTAACCGATGACCTTAATCCCAAGAAAAACTCAACAACCAAGCCTGCGGCGAGATTCGAAACCGCGACCTTTGAGATCTTAGGCAAGTGCGTTCCCATTTCGGATGCCACTCATATTCCATCTACATCTACGATGCGCCGTGCAATTCAGGGAGTTTGACACGGGGTGATTTAACACCATAAATGCAACACTTGTCCCGATTCAAATACAAACCCCGCAAGCTCCCTTGCCCGCTACACGCGGACCTAAAAACAGCCAGCAGAAGAATGCACGGCCACTTCAGAACTGAAGGGAGTGCCACCATGGCGAAAATACGAATATGCGGTACCTGGGCCAAGATACTCCCATTGATTAGTATTACTTGAAGTATTTATTCATGGATGCCAGTAAATACTAATTCACAAAGAAAACAAAATCGTTCAGGGAATTTCAAGCAGGGTGAGGAGTTAGTAATAATGACATGCTATTGAGCACAAGTAAAAAGTCTACTCTACCTAGTGAAGGTGGCAATTTCAAGAGACAGCCAGTTCAATTACGCAGTTACCCAATTTAGGCATTGTTAAGGAGATTTATGCTTCTTTTTCGGGTGTACCCCGCTTAATATAACCAAGTGTGATACCTGACGTTTCGTGGCCATTGTTGGTCACTTTATCAAAGGGAATGAGGTATCTGTCGAGTTGGTGGAGTTTATATAGGGGTTTCATGGAGGGCAAAGGATAGGAAGGGGAGGCCCTCCATCCTTTACCCTCCATGAAACCCCTATATAATCTCCACCAACTCGACAGATACCTCATTCCCTTTGATAAAGTGACCAGCAACGGCCAAGAAACGTCAGGTATCACACCTGGTTATATCACGCGGGGTACACCCGAAAAACAAACAAACATCTGTAATGACCCGCGAAAGTTTTAACCAAGAATTGTTAAGGAGGTTTCAAATTATTGAAACCGAATTAAATAATTCCTCCCGGACGTTCCACGTTGAATGAGCACGACCGGGAAAACGAGAACGACTCGCTTCTGACGTAGGTTATTTCCCAAGACTCATTAGAAAAGCTGTGGAAATAATCAGAAGGCCAAACAACATTAATAGGGAAGATGGCTACACCCTTTCCAATACTTGCAAACGCGCATTCCATGGCCCCAAAAAGGACCTTCCCCACTTCCCACGTTTTGCGGATGTGATCCATGAACCCATCAGTGAACTAAACCAGATAAATACCGGCGCTTTGAGCAAAACATTCCAGTGAAAAACAATTCAGTGAAAGGTGTTACCTGCCCTGAAGAGGAGAAATCCTACACCAGGGTCCACATTTGAGTTGTTATCTCTGTCCTTGTTATTTTATATTTCCTGTAACTTGTTGGCAAATGTTGGAAATAAACACTTTTGAACTTGAACTTGAACTTGGCCCGAGGACGCCTAAACGGCACAGTAGGTGAAACGTCACCATCAAGAATGATGCCAACGCTGACCAAACCCGAAAACCTGCCTAACTGCTACCCGAGAACGACTAACCACTAGGTAGTATGTAGGTACATTGCATGTCCCTCAAATGTGGAAAGTAGTTCCGCGCCATTCACCGGAGGTAGAAATACACCAGCAAGAGCTCCAGGGCCTTGCGTTACAGCGGTGTAAACAGATTTATTAACACATCAACGTCCAATAAAAACCTTATCACCAAGTGTTTTAAATGTTACAAGGATATCAATAATAATTTAATGCTAACAATTTAAATTCTGTGCGAATTTCTGCGGTAGGTTGCGAAAGGAGGATGATCATGGGTATTCATGTGAGTAGTTAAAAAGAAAAATAAACCGCTGAATATCAATCCCCAAAAGACATTGCGGAAAATACGCATTGGGATCGTGGAGTCTCGATAGCGAATACGAGTTAAGATGGCCGCCAATATTCCACAGGAGATTACACTAGTTGAAATAGCAGGAAATCAGGCCTTCCCTTACCAATAACTCGAGTGCTTACATTACGCTCCATTACCTTTACCTGTCTCGTTCACTTAATCCACTTCGGATGTTGACCTTTTACGAAATTAATCGAAAATCACGAGCTGTAATTTCAAAAGTGAGAGTGAATATGCCACTGCATTAAAATCCAGTGGTGAGTAATGACAAGGCAAACTTTACGTGCGTTTACTTAATACAAATTCGTCGTATTTACGTGATAAGCATGCCAGACTATCCCATAAAATTGCAATAGCCACCTGAGAATCTAAAGTAGAATTTTCACAGGGATCAGTTTCGCAGTTTCATACTTCGTCGTGATAAATTTCCGTGTTCATTGTGATGGGAGGGCCAAGTGTTTTAGAATACCTGCATTTAATCTATGAATAGGAAAAAATGAAAACGAAAGTGTAAGGTTTTAGATAAGCGTTAGCTTCATGAGTAAAACGAGATAAGATAATGAACTGAGAAGAATTAAATCCCTTATTATTTGTGATAAATGCTCTTTGATGCGTGCATTGATTGTTAACTTTATAAAAGTTAAACGGCTGATAATTAAGGCAGACTTAGTGTTGGAGGGTGATATCACGATTTAATATTGCTCCTTCGTACGGATGAATAAAATTACCGAGAATAAATACCCCGTGGAACCCAATTAATTAAAATGTGTATAGCTAAAAGTCAAAGACTTGTCAAAAAAATTTAAATGACCCTACAAATGATAATTATGTAAGATACAAGGAAACCATGATAATTCTCTTCCGACATATCGTAGGTTAAAACAAAAATGAAAATCCTTTTAAAAGCTTTTCTGAGATACGCAAGTAGTTTTTTTAATTTAATTAATTGCTGCTCAATCAAACACCAATTTTATAAAATATTGGTACATAAAAAAGTATTTTATCGAGTTTAAATGAAAATAGCAATCCGTTTCAAATACTGTGTGACTCAGAAGTATTTACTAGTCGAAGTATTCTTTTTCTTCCGTCAAACAATAACATAGCATTGTGGAGTAAAAAAAATGTAAACTGCATACGACATGAATGCAAAAATACACATGTGCTTCTCAGAGAAACCTCATCTACGGGTGAAGAAAATCTGTTAGCCACGAGAAGCTAACCACCTCGGACTAACTGAACCCCTTCTCGGACGGCCGGCCCCGATAGAGCCCAAACCCGCGTATACCCACTTCTTGTGGGACGAGCCGCACTCCATTCCCAAACTCAAAACCGCCAACAACCCTCCGACATAACCACACCCACTCGATCCACACCCATCCACACTCCCTTACAACTACTGCACCCCACGCGAACCAACCCCGCACTTCCCCCAATCCCTTTATCCAAGGAGACTAACATCCCTACGACGCGACGGTCACTCTCCACCCGAGAAATGTTATTGCAGTCCAAGCAAAAAGTGGAGATACACGAGTTAGAGACGCTATATCTCGAAATCCAATAAACCGTTTGGAATTTAATATACTGTACATTAAGGTAGTTTGAATAATAAATTAAGCATAGAGGTTTTTATAGGTGAATTAGAAAGCATTTCACACATGATCAATTCTTCTTTCTATGAACTATTGAACGCTGCCTTCCAATTTTTTTCAGTGTAGACGATATCTTTCTGCAGCCCTGATTTTTGTTCTGCGACAATGTCGCGCCGTCTTTTGGTGTTCTGCTTGGGGGATTTGAGCGATGAATCAATTGACCTATAATTTGATGAATTATACGTCATTTTACAGAAATAAACTCCCATCTTTTTGATGATGATGACAATGATATCAAAATATGTACCCCTTGACGAACTACTTCCCGAGCAATTTGCCTAAACATATTAAGTGTGAAGTGTGTGTGTAGTGAAGTGTCTAAGAGTTACGATAACTTCGAACCTATCGTGGGAAATCGTAACATATAAGAAATATTTGTGGCAGAGATCTGAAGAAGCTAGGATTCGTCAAGCGTATTGTGGGAAGATTTTCGGATGAAAAAGTAAAAGAGAGGTGCTATTTCGCACTCGTCCGGCCACACCTTGAATATGCAGCGAGCATATGGGATCCGGTGAAGAAAGACTTAATCCGGGAACTTAATAAAATACAAAGGAAAGCTGCCCGATTCGTCAAAAACTGCTACGGGCGTACATACAGCGTTACACAGATGTTAAACGAATTAGGCTGGGAGCCGCTAGAGACTCGGAGGCTGCGCGCTAGGCTTAGATTACTTGAGCAATTAAGAATAGATATCTTTAAGAGCGACACGGAGAAAATCATATTAGAACCCCACTAATTTCCAGGTCCGACAGAAACGATAAATTAAGAGAGATATTTTGCCGAACGGATAGGTTTGGGAATTCGTTTTTCCCCTGAACAATAAGGGACTTTAATAAATGCTAGGCGTCATTTCATTAGAGCGTTTCCTTTTTATATGTAAACGGTTGGTGTCCTAACACCCCCCGCCACACGCCTATTGAGGCGGCTTGCGGGTTAGTATGTAGATGTAGATTAACTGTTTTGCATGGGATAGGTTACGGCTGTGCGCTCGAGAGGGAGAATATTGAAATCATTAGGTACTTCCAACAGCTAGATACTAACGGTGTGTAGTTTGTATGTTTTATCAACTTTTTATATACATTAATCAATTACTCATCGCAGAAATTTTTACAGAATCGCAAAAAAAATCTCTATTGTGAAGGCGATTTCACCGTAAGGCATGAAAAAATGAGTCAAGTTAGAGACTTATGTGGCTATATTTATTTAATTATTGAGATTTCTCGTCATATATAATTATATTTTTGCACCATTAATATTACAATATTTACTTCATACTTCTTACAGACGTTTTAATTAAAAAATAAAATTCGAATATTCGAATATGGTTTCCATTATGAGTTGGGAACCATCTCGCACAAACTACCTTAAAAGGTTTCTTTGCGTTCCATAATTGGCGCGAAATGTTTTTAAATAGCAGTTAAAAATATTTTATGGAAACTATGGTAAACGCTGCCAAAACGAAACTACAGTACCTACCACTTACAATTAGAATAGCAGATAACTTGTAAAATTGCGCAATATACGTGTATAATCTTTCAAACGCGTTGACATGAATTTATTAGAAATACATATATGGAAGCAGTACGTTGTAATAGCAAAATTAACATCCGATTTTGTTAATTCCTTAAAATTCTTCCATTTTCGTTATTTGGGGTTTACGCGAAATTTTAAAGTTAAATGGGCACCGGATAAAAGCCAACACCAATAACAAATTCGTAAACGAACATTGTTTTGCATAGTAGTATTTTACAATTGGCATCGACTTGTAACGTTATCCATGAACTGTAGTCACGCTCAAGACTCCGGTAAACGACCGCTTGTCAACCAGAACTTGCCTCGGAATTTGCCGTCGATCTCTCTAAAAAATCTGACCACAGTAGATCATTTTAGCAGGGTCGAGATACCATGGTCACTCGCCAATCTAGGCAACTTTAGACAATAATTCATTTGGTTACCATGGGAGAAGGCGTATAAGACGAAATCTAGTTCAATAGAATTTTGGGAAACAATAGATTTCAAAAAGCGTTAATGTTCCCCACTGAGGAGAGTTTGATTCTTTCGACTAGTCATGAGTCACAAAGATTTCCTTACGACGAAACATACAAAAAATTGAAATAAAGCAAATTACTAATTTTATCCTTCGCGAAATTCAGGCAAAAATATATCTCACGAGCTCTGTCGGTCTGTCCATCTTCTCGGGAATAATTCGGTATTGATAACTACATTTAACCGATGTGTAAGAAAAAATCGGGCGGGAAGTTGCAAGCCAATAAACATCGTTCGTCAATTTTTCCATGACCATGAATCATGGAATCATGGCGTGCTGTTAGTATTAGGTAGCAAATAACCGTACTGGTATTAGGGAGTAAATACTAACTAACTACACTACCTATTGGCAAGCCTAGTAAAAGACTCGTTGATTTGATTTCTTATCGATCGCGGGAAAAAATAGATTTTAATGAAGTTTAGAATGCTGATATTTTTCCTATCACTGGAAATGTGAGATCATTTTCTTTATAATGAGGACGAAGTCTTCCAGTTATATGTGAAGTAATATCTAGCTCAAACTACCTTCACTGCTACGTCAAATAAACGAATGAGTTAACGCGGTGGAACATAGCTAGTTGGAACGAAGGTAGTTTATGTGTTAGCAAATTCTGTCATGTTAGGGGCCATTCAAGTATTATGTTTTGGGGGAGGGGGGAGGGAAGTAGAGCTTTTATTACATAGTCTTACGAAGGGGGATGAGGGGATCCGAGACAATCTTACTTAAGATTTTAGTCACTACTTGGATAGTAATTTTTATCGCTTTTTTTTATTATTGGCGGACGAAAAAGCTTAAATTTTAGGATTACCGTTGCGACGTACGCCTGAATTTATTCTAAATTAAAGAAAAACGCATGATCAATTCCTTGCATTCATTAGACTGGAGACATCGCATTATTATTGATCACGAGTTTTGCGAATCGGGCACACTGTACAACGCGGAATCTCGGAAAAAATTATCGGTATCCGACAAAATATTTATATTTCTACAGGTTCCTATATAGGGCATATATGTAAAAAAAAAAAACATTAAAAGACCGAAGCGGGTTGAGGTCAGTTTTTGCAGACATGGATATGGCATTGCCAATGTGTTATTTATCTATGCGCATGATTCCGAAAATGTTTAACAAATCACGTAAGATAGGGAGGGAGGAAGGGGGATTCATGAAATCTTACGCTGTCTTACAAGGGGAAGGGGGGGGATTAAAAAGTAGCCCGAATCGCCTTACGTACTACTTGCATGGCCCCTTAGGAATGCTAGCAATGGTAACGAGGCATTGGAGCGAGCCTCCCCTTCCTCCCTGCCCCCCAACACTCAGACATACACATCCTGCGCAACCCGACCCTTCCCCCCTTTCTCCCCCATACCTCCCGCACAGGGGTGGCTGTTTGAATTGCTCTCGGAATCAAAGGTAAACAAATAAGTAAACACCGCCGCCGCCGCGGGAGAAGGGGTTCATTAAAAGCGACCGGGGTGGGGTGCGTGCGTTTTTTGCTGGTCTGCGGGGCCGCGACGCCGCACAGTGGGATATCAACTAACTTCACTTTTGGAATCAAAGAACTTTTGATAAAATATACATATTGAGAGGAATTTTTCACCACTTTAAAGCTTAAACTCTTAGGATGATGGGAAAAATACGTAGAAATCCGTAATTGTTTATACGAACTTACAAAAAATTGCATATCAACAACCATTTATCGATTACGAAGACAAACTGCTTTCAATTTTTAATTTTTTTTATTATGAACATAGGCGTATCCATGGGGGGGGAGGTTTGGGGGTTGTAACCCCCCCCCCCCGCGCCCCAATTGATGGCTCAATTTAAAAACAATTAATTAAAACTTTGATTCAAAACAAAATTACTAAGGGAATTTCAAGGCTCAGAACATATTCAAAACGTCATTTTAAAATGTATATTTTTCAAAATTCCCGGTAATTTCCAAGATGTCTTGACACAAGGGAACATACATATAGGGTGGGTTGTTCGGTGTGGGCAACGCCGCTCACTTAAAAGAAAGCGCAAAATAGGCGGCGTTGCCCACCATGAGGGCAACGCAATATTTAATGTAAATAATACCAAAATCCCTTACTCATTATATTTTTTTTGCATTTCTTTTGTTTTTTTTTTGTTGTATTTTGTATGTCGGGGAGCCGACTCCCCCCTATCCTACTTACTAGTTCCTTATCGCCAGTCTGCGGGGAGAGGGGGAAGTTTATACTCCGTGTTGCCCATGGGGTGGACAACGCCGCCTAAAGAGGAAGGTTCAGCGTTGCCTATCTTGTGGGCAACGCCACACTCAGAAGCATATGGTCTGATTTGTGCGCCGCATTGAACGTGTTAAAATAACATCAAATTCATTCAACTCTAGGCGAAGTGATATTTCGCTTTTCATGCATCCCCTTTCGCCTCGTTCCACCACAGGGCAGCTGTAGTTGTAGGTCACTCAATAGCAGCGGCAGTACCGGATGAAGACAGAAGACGGTGGTATACCATGACGTGTTCCAAATTGTTTCTGTCTATTATGGAGATGCTGTAAAAAAATGAATGCTTGCAGAAATACTGGTGATCCTCTGCGCAGGTAGAAGTTTTCTTATGATAAGACGAAGACATGTTCCGTATCCTTGATGGCTTACAAATAAGGATAATTAGCCCGTAATAGTTTGTACGATATTCCACAGAGGAAAAATTATTCGCCTTGACCGGGATTCGAACCCCGATCCCTCGAATTTGCACCGAGTACTTTAACCAGTTATGCCACCGAAGTGTCCTCCTATGTTGTGGATTTTTGAGGGCTTTCTAAGGATTTCATAAAAGGTTATACCATGGTTAGTCCTGGTATCCTCAAAATTCGCCTAATTAGTTTAACATCATTCCTATCCATTGGAGACCATTTTGAAGCCACGCTTCCGCCATTGTCCAATGGTTGGCAAGATGACCCCTCATTCCTCGAGCAAAAATCACTTGACAAACAAATGACAGGCAATAGTAGTCTATTTTACCTCCTTGCTGTAGCTCCAGCAACGAAAGCTGCGTCGAAATTTGACAGATAGGCAACTCCAACGGCAACTGTGTTGAAGATCTCGCTTCTGATTGGAATCACAGTGTGCAGGGACACAAAAATGGTGGAATGTTTACTTAGCTCTAACGGCGGAAGCCGGCTTGTAAGTGGAACACAATTTTTAAATATACATTCATTCATAAAAATATATCAAAAAAATTATGTTTCATTGATAATTTGGCCTCAATATATTATGTATTCCCCCTTTAAAATTAAAGAAATGTACTTTATTTACCCCAAGGAAATATTTGAACAGGTCACCCGTCCACTGCAACACGTAAATAGTATTTATTAATAAGAAGTACATATGTATACACACATTACCCTCCGCAGAGGGGCCCGTGGCAGGGGGTGCTAGTGCACCAGCCATGAAAAGGGTAAGTAATAAGGAAAAGGAATCCGAAGGGTGAAAGGACGAAAGTGAATCGTATTTTAATGGCATATATTAGTGGCTTACTCTGTTTTTGCTGCTGACATTTATAGCACAAGGAGACAGGAAATTTTACTACGGCGCAGGGGGTGAGAAATAGGGATGCATCCAGAGCCGGACTGCAAATAACGCAAAGTAGGCAGTTGCCTACGAGCCCCGAGGCTTTGAGGGCCCTGCAGGGACCCTGAGAATTGTTTTCCCTTTTCTTCTCTTGCGACTCGTTTATTAACGTAGGCCCCATTGCTTGTACTGCCTACAGGCCCCTAAGTGTGTTAATCTGTCACTGGATGCAACAAGTTTTTTTCACAGTGAACCAACGTAAATGACAGTGAGATGACAACTCATTTTATGGCCAATTATATAAAAGTGTCCTTTTTTATATGAAATACCCCTGCCTTTTGTCACTATTTTTTCGCGAATTGAACTTGATATTAAACAGTGCTAAATGCAAGAAAGGGTGAAGAATGTGGAATACACAATAGTATTTTTCTATCTGATACTAATGCCATTTTCACGACAAACTGTTTACAAGAAGTGGAATAATGACCAGAAATACATATATTCATACATCAAATGTAAAATGAAGAATGGGAGATATTCAACAAATTACTTAACAGACCTATTTGTTGGGAACAATGAGATGATCTCTTGAATGTTGATCCTGTGAAACAAGTTATGTATTCGCATGCAGTCGACATTTTGATTCAATAAAACTGATCTGAACTCCTTACCTTTGATTCACCAGACTCCATTGATTTGCTCTCTTCTGTTTCAGGTACACTGAGGTCAATCGAAAACTTTCTTCTTTCCACATCATAGGTAACGGCAGCATCCTTGTTCGTTGATAAATAATGAGCAAAGTTGACCAATTTGTGAGCACGAATAATAGCCTGGAAAATATGTAAAAAAATAAATTACTGTATCACATAAATTAATTGAGGGATATGCCAAAAAATTTACATGTAACCAGTAGATTTGTAAGTCATTTTACCAAAAATTAAGACTGCTATTCTGAATCAAATAGTATCCTGGCCATTAGGCAGAAGTTCGACTCAAGAGGCTATTTTCAAGATCATTGCAACCTAGTCACGATTTGCCATTCTGAATGCCAAAATAGCCACTGAAAGTGGATATTACACTTGATAGGTCACAGTATGATATTCTGAATGGCAGATAGCATTGGTCAGGGTTGCAATATTATTGCCCAGTCTTCAAGACCAGGCTATTCTGAATAGTGACGCCCCTTTCTCACGCACACAGCATAGTATCTGCCTAGATAAAAATCATCAACATGCCATTCAATTGTGGGTTATGTCCCAAAATTAATTGAACATAGTTTACTACAGGCCACAGGATACAATGGAATAATTTCATACTAAGCATTACATTGCACTAGCACAGTGGCATATCCCCACCTTCTCTTCTTCTTGACTGTGGACTTAGTTCCAAACCCAGAAAGTATTTTACTTGGTATTGACGTAAGACATGATAGACATGATTGTTAGGGAGCCAAATGGCAATGCAGAGGAGTTATGTGGCGCAAATGTAGTGCCAAAAGCAAAGATAACCAATTGAAAAGCTTTAACTGGTGAGGAGTTTCTAGTGTTCCTGGGGATTCAGTTTTGCATGGGTACAATACAATTGAACAGAATCTCCAACAACTGGAACTATACTACCTTATATCAGGGATCTTTCGGGGTTTGCACCGGGTAGTTAGGTCCATGGCGGCCGACGTTTCGATGCTCGAGTCGAGCATCGTCCTCAGGGCAGAGGTGAGTGCCTTGACTGGAAGTGGTCATCAATATATACCCTATGGGTAGGTAAGGTCCGAAATTTTGGCGGGAAAATTATGTATCATCCGGTGGTCTTGACTCTCCCATAATCTTGATGATAGGTTTCCACGTGTGACTCAGGTTGTAACCGGCGTCACGGTTAAAGTTTCTTCTTTCTCTCCGGATCTCGATGGCCTCCTTGATGAGCCGGTCCCAATAGCCAGATGAGCGGGCAATTTATACTACCTTCTTTTTATTTTTCCTTATTTACAGCGCTGCATGCACCTTAACTGGTTCACCAGAATATTACAGTGTTTGTACTTTTCGCGTAATCGTGTTCCCAGTAAAGCTAGTCCTATTGACAGACTACGAAATATGGCTATTGATAAACATTTGTCATGAGACCATGGGATGCAAATTTGCAACGCCAACTAAAATACTGCGGATAGATGAGTCTATGGTTCTCTGGAGGTATTGCCTCATACGTAGAATTTTTATGGAAGGCAAGCAAACCGCAAAGGAATTTAGCTACACATCCTTACTGAACATCCCAGTGTGTTTCTGAGTTTCCTTGTGTATGCTGGTGCTACTGACCAAGATATGAGCAGCCCAGGTGTTGGCTACATCACAACGTTATCCATAAGCTACCGAATGGAAAACTTGGAAGTTGGCAACTAATTGTTTAAGAATAATTTTTATAATAGTGTCACCTTGGCCCACCTTTTCTTGAGTATTAGACCTTCTGCACTGGGCTCTTTAGAACCAACCAGAGAGGTTATCCTCCCATTGTAATTTCAACAAAAACTAAAAAGAGATGAGGTTGAGCATGTGTTAAAGTTAGGGTGGTCTTGAAGCATTGTGTAAAATGTAGATCTTATGGACCTTATCCATGTAGGGAAATGAGAAACTTATCCATTTATGGAAACATAAGTATTTAACAGAGGATAGGAAAATTTCCTGATCACACGTTCCCCAGGCCAATGTGGGACGTCTGCTGTGGCGATATCGCAAGTAATGTATGTATATACATGAACAGGCATCAAATAACCCTTCACAATTAGACGTCCCAGGTGGAAGAACACAACAATTGATGATCGGGTAGTAGGGTATCCCTCTGCTCAACACATAGAACTCCATCTAACACTCGTGTATGGTAATGAAGGTGTCCATGAAAGGATGAATGGGCTGTCCTGAAGATCAGCTTCGAATTAGGGAATGAAACAGTTGATGTTCCCTGATGGAGAGTAGGTGGAAAATTGCCAAACAGGAAATACATACAATGAAACTATAGGGTCACTGATCATTTTGATCAAACAATGTCTTGTTCCCAATTGGCAGAAAGACACTGAAATGGTACAAAAATTGGACATCTACATCCTTCAAATAGTTATTTTTTAATCTTCATAAAATCTTATCTTATAACTACCACTTCCCTGTTACACACCCTTGAGTATATGCAGGGTATTACATATGCAGAAATGAAAACTCTTAATACAATCGGCTCATTCTATTTCTCCATTCAACCTTTCGCACCCTACCCATCTCACCCTCATGAAATCAAGGCTAGTCAAGGTATATTTTCCTGAGCATTATAGCATAGACAAAAAAAGATGTCAAAGACCTATCAGGGACCTACCCATAGTTTTGACCTCATGGACCTTGGTATGGCATCAAAGGTTTTGTACGCATATCTTCAACATAGTAAAAATAATAGTAAAAAATCTCAAAATCACAAGAGCATCTATTTTTTTGCTCATCCCATAAATTAATATAAAGATAAGAGGTTAATAAAAAGTTAAGAATTTCTTGAAGTGGCCATTAGTAAAGAAAATTTTGGGAACCCCTACTCAAGAGTTTGACTGCAGATGTATTTTAGCCTATTCTTATACAGGAAAGCCTGCAAGGTAATACAGTAAACCCCCATTAGTTCAAACCCTCTAAATTCGAAATATCGATTAATACAAAGTTGTGAGAAGTCCCCGGCAAACGGAATAGGAAATTGCATACTTGATGGTATAGATAATTCGAAAAACGCTTGATATGTAACTCGAAGTCGAATGCTTGTGGTGCGCCGCTCGCCAGCAGCTGTTTATCCCCAATATCCCTTGAGTACATACACATCTTGGCCGCTCCGTCCTTCGCTTTTTTTCGGGGCTTTTGCGCCGTGACTAATGCCTTCCCCTCACTTCCTTCCGAGCCTCCCTTCCTCGAGTGATGACTGTAGGATCGCCAGGCATGGTAGAGTAGTACTTTCCGGATGGCATGATATCCTTTACCCATTTTCACTGCATAAGCACTTTCATCGTATGGTAGCTGCTCCTCCCATCTCGCTTCGCGTGCTTCCCCAGATTGTTTCTTTGGCCCCGAATCACTGACAAGTCATGATTCTCAGCTTTGTTTATGCTTTTCTCATCTACTCTTGTCCCATCTCCCCAAACTCGAATGTCAATCACAAGGTAAGGAAGGCAGAAGATATAGGGTCTACTTCTGGGTGGTGTCTGTCCAACACTTCCAACCTTGACGTGATACTCCACCCCTACCCTTCTCTCCCCTCTCCCAAGCCCTATTGGAAGCCACCTGAGAAGGGTGTGGGGAAGCGATGAGTGAAATGTGATACTTTTGGTTCACAGTTGTAACTGATAAGGGACTTCTGGTGATGATGCAGCAGTTCCTCATCGTAGAAAAGTCTTGGGGGAAATGGGCTGAAAGTAGGCCGATAAATTTTAAGGTCAACAGCAACAGTCAAATGTTGGTGTCATGGATAATACACCTGGTACTACTGGACAAGCCCGAAATCATTTGTTTTGTTATTATTTTCCGCCTGATCACTTCTGATAGTATACTCCTCCAACTTTAAATTGAATCAGATTAACGTAAAGAATTTCGTCCATTAACTCTTCATTTTAGTGCATATTCTTTGCCTTTTAATAAAAAAAATATAGCAGTACGGTGATTATCACGGAAAATATGGGATCTTTTTCGTTAATATTCGGAAAGTACGTTTAGTTCGAACCTGGATAATTCGAAGTCCAATTTTTCTGGTCCTATGAATTTTGAATTAATGAGGTTTTACTGTATTTGGAATCATAACAGTGCCTATAGGTACCCACACTTGTAACTTTCCTTTCAGTCATCACTTGCCTTTAGGCGCCAGCTCTCATTGCTAATTTCAATTTGTACACCTTAAGATATAAACATTTTCCTTCGGCAATCCTTTTGGAAATGTGAGGAAACTACCACTAAATAAATGGTGTAGATGCAGAGATCTTCGATTTTTACGATTCAAGTTGTATGCAAATTTGGCAACATGTACGAGGACTGCTTTAAGCTCAGCCCACTTGCATGCATAAGGTTCTCTTCAATCTGAACCAGCAATAAATACAACAGCAAATACATATTATCTCACCTCTTCCAATGAATTCATGCTGTGATGCCGCAGATAATCCCAGTCTAAAGTATCTTGCATCCCCTTAAGAATTGGAATGCCCTTAAGCAAAACATCCTCTGGCAGAGGGACTTTTTCAGAAATTTCTCGTATATCTTGCAATTTGAAATGCTCAATCCCCTCAGAACCTGCAAATAAAAAACCCAATCATTTAAAACAAAAAATATGGCACAATATAAATGTGTACACTTTGTTAAAACCACAACCATGTGCAGAAAACTCATGGCATGATCATGAAAATCTCTGAGCTACCTTATGTAAAAACTCATATTATCATTTAAAGCACGGGGATCATAAAGCTTTTTCATCCATGAATAGAATACATATATGTATGTTTAAAATAATTTCAATGTAAGGTACTTCATCAGTTCAGTGAAAACCTAATTTTTCACTCCTCAAACAATTAGATACACTTTAGATGGATAACTCATACATCACATGTATTGTTTAACTTAATTGTGGATAACAATATTGTTTTATTCCCTAGAGTGAAGCACCTGAGTGTCAACACCACAAAAAGATGTAGGTATTAACCCAGATTACAACCAAGAGTAAGGAGAAAAATGTTCATCAGTACAGATTTTTGAAATAAATTTAAACTACTATTTTAAATAATTTAGGAAATAAACTGCTCGAGAAAACACCAGTTGAGGTCAGCACAGTGATGGAGACTGATATATGCATGAATATATATATACATATTGATTGTAAAAAAAAGTTTCAAATAATGGAGAGATTGATATTTGAAAATAAGGAGGCTTACTACCTCAAAAATTGTACTCTTAATATTCATATTGTCGAGCGATATAATGTTCATAATTTTCCAAATATGTAACTTTTTTCTTAAAGCTGTAAATACTTAGATGGGCAAAAAGAAGTAAGTTGCTATAGCAATGCAGAGGAAGTGGTTAACTGCAATAGAAATGAATGACATTGGATGTTAGTTGATTGACTGTGCATTGAATAACCAATACCTATTAGCATTAATTATAGTTTGCAGCACAACATAATCTGCTTCTTTAAAAATTATCACGTAAAAATAATACATAACCACCAAACTGTTTTCCTTACACTTTCTCACGATGTGCAGATGCCATCAAATTAAATTAACAAAGCATAAGGATCGATATACATATAGGAACAGTTACATCTATTAAAGCTTTGGTAATTTTACTTAAGTTCTAAAATAGGGGCATAACTTTCTGCATGACAATATCCCTCTCCACTGCTCGTCAACAATGATCCAGATTCCACCAAGATATTATTCATTAGTTAATGCAACAAACAATGGGATATATGTAGTAGGATCAAGCCTAGATTAAACCTAATATCATTATGAATGTAATTATTTCCTATATTGCATCAGTTAACCCTTCAAGACCGGAGGAGTATTAAATGAATCCCATCTCGTAGGTCGGAGGAGATTTAAATGGAACCGCTGGTTTTCCACTGATTTAAATGGAATCGCCGCGATGTAGTCACTACGTCGCTCGACGGCATGTGAAGTTCGTGACCGACGTAGTGACTACGTCGCTCGTCGTTGAAGGGTTAAGGCGGAAGAATTAATATATTTTCACTTTGACACACTTTGCTTATAAACACAGTCTCAGCTGTCTGATGTAAGGGGGATTATGTCACTAAGCAAAGACTCATTAGTGCTTAAAGAAATATCATTGTAAAAACAATGCTCAATAAATCATAACTATTGAACTAAGCAAACTTTAGAGCTGGTAACTTAAATATTATATATTATGGAAAAAATTTACAATATAAAATATATTTTAAATCAATAGTTCATTCAAGTTCATGCAAATACTCTATTATCTACTAACCTGTATCAACCAAGACAGACACATCGACGTTGACCAGGTTTGCAAGTTTTATGACCCGCTGAAGGAGGAGTGGGGAACTTCTGGCACAAGCACTTATCACAGACCCATCTCCCCTCAGCCAGTCAGAGCACACTTTAACAGCACCAACGAATCTCACTTCCCCATCATCTCCATTTCCCATGAGGAGATCTAAGACAAGTCGCCAAATATCTTCTGATGGCCCCTTCCTTTCTTCTGGAGGATCACCTACTGTCTTTCCATTCGACTCCCCTTCCTCCTTTGATGCCACGGTTGTGGCCAGACTACTGTCTTCTTCCTCATCGTCATCAGAGCTCTGAGCAATTTCCTCTTCTTCCTCAAGACCCTCACTCTCACTGGCATCAGAGTCGCCCTCCTCCGAACTGCTGCTCCCATCGTGAGAATCGACTGGAAAACAAAAAGGAAGGAATGACATGGAGATATGTACAAAGGTGGCTAGGCAATGCTGGTTTAAAAATTAATCATGCTCCACCTCCATGTACATACCATTCCCTCAGGTCTCCTCCCTATCCCTTCCCTCAGAGAACCTGAGTACCCTGAAAAACTACTTTTAAATAAAATCCTGCCCCCCACTGCCAAGTATATTCCTAAGACCAAGACCTACCAACCTGACCAACTTAACCTTGTCACAGGCAAGGGCCTAGCCACGTTGACACACCAGTTCCTGTCAGATCACCAAAGTTAAGCAACGCTGGGCCCGGATGGAGGTTGGATGGGTGGCCCTCCTCCATTCCTCTACCGGGGTGGATGGAGGGGTGACACTCCCTCCAGACCAATACCGGGAGGCTGGAGATCGATGTTTCCTCGCTCATTCAAGTTCGTGATCAAATCATAAACTCATTCCTAAGTCTCTTTTCACTTTCATGAGTTGTGCATACAGTTCAGTTCTCCAAAACATTATTTGGGTACAAAATAAATGATTAATTATCATCTTTTTGCCAGCGTTTCGGGTCGTGGTGTCGGGAAATACGTTGAACACTATTTCATCTAATGGCGTCTTTGTTTACCTACTTCGATAACCTAAAGCATTGAAGCTCATGTACTGACTATGTATTTACAACGTGATTACCGAATCACTCCCATGATTTTGGGAACTCTTTATCTGTGCGAAGAATTGGGGAGAAATTTCATCTCAAATGGGCATCGTGGAGGTATTCCAGATCCAGCGTTCTCCATTTCATTTACCAGTAATTTTCTTTCCCCACTCCAACTTACTACTTTCCAATGATGACACGATTTTGCGCTAAATCTAAGAACATCTTCTCTCTCTATCTCAATGCGGTCTTTTATGCTAGTCAGCACGGTGAAGCATAAAAAATGATAATAAGGCTAATTTTTTAGGCGTAACTTTGCAGAATTTACTCAAGTGGACCCAACTATTCACCTGAAGATGTCACAGCATGACCAAATGCATGTCGTAGCATATAAAATCAATGAGGATAGCCAAGTTTCTCTTATCATTCCCACGAAAACGAAAGATACTTCTCCAGTGTTTCTTCAGCTGGAAACTTGTTCCTTGTTGAAGGAACAACTAAGCCATGCGTTTCTCCCCCTAAGGGACATAGTTCCACGAGAAAAGAAAGGTCCAATTGAGGTGGAGACCTTAGGTGGGGTTGCTTGGGTGGTGGAGTTGGGTCATGAAATGGTAGGCGAAAGAGGGGTGGGTAAGGAGCCGATTCTTTCCTGCAGCTGAGTCGCAGGACAGTGTTTTTTTATGACTCATGTAACCGCCATTACCAGAGGAGGGGTAATGGGCAATGCTGGGAGGGAGAGGATGCGTATGTTGGGGGTCCGGGAAGTGTGAATGAAAGGGCTGTTGGAGATAGATAGGTCTTACGAATCTTCATGGGGAGATTCTGAACTTGAGCAAATCAAAATGCATTTCATGCCAGAGTTGTGTAGTATTCCACGTATTAAAATGCCTAGGATTCAATGCTACTCATACTGCCACAATAAAAACTGATTCACTTGGGTCATTTACCTAGTGCAAATCAGGGATACCAGTGATAATAGCCCAAGTGATGGATCAAGCCCTAGTTACACCACGAATGAACTGGTAGCAGAACATGGATGAATGCGTGTTCCAGCAAAAATTCATGGTGAAACCACAAAAACAATTTTCTAATTATGTTAAAGTGAAGGCTTCCGTGCTGGTTTGATTTTAAAGATTTCAGTATATCAGGTCTGCTCCCACAATTATCCGTATTTCATTTGACAATATTTTGCAGGTGTCAAAGTTGACTTCTTCACGTCAAAGTGCCTCAGTGGTTTTTCACTGGTCTTATAAATTCTTATGTTCTATTGTTGAGTCGCCATCCAGATTAACTCCATTGCTTTCAAATTTGAAAAAACAAAATCTGTTCTTGGGGAGGCTGGACTGGACTGGTGGGCTGACGAAATGAGGACTATCACAAGGCAAATGCCACCACACTTACGACTAGCAGCATCACCGCGTAAGAAGACTTTCCAGATCGTAAGAGATGCTAACCAGCGTAAGAGAGACTTCGTCGGAGAGCATAACAGCTTCGTGGTGGAGTAAGAGAGACTGCCCTCTGATGGACATCCCTTTTATATGCCTTGGTTATTGCAATGGGATGAGGCCAGGAGATGGTGGTTTCCATTACACGTCCATCCTCTTTGGACGTCACGAAAATGCCATAGTTTCCGAAATAAGATTCCCACCCGACAAATGTATGCCTGGGCTTTCAAGATTTACCAGAAAGGATTGCTAAGTGAATCTAATGGGTTCAAATGCATTTGGGTCCATATCTTACGGAGGTGGGGTGGAATACAAGAAGCTTTAAGAGTAGCTAAGAATGCAAAGTTTGAAGTGGAATTAATGGGAGATTTGAAGTGCATGCAGGTCAATATCCTACGAGAGGGTGGTGAGGAGGAATACATGAGTAAATAGCATTTAATAGAAACAGAGAATTTTGGTTATGCTCGCAGAAGGTGTGGGAATAGGCATTTGGAAGTAAATAACTCTTCTCTCTTATAATATACCATTTGACCTATTCTGGTCCACAGCAAATCCATATCCAAGGCCAAATAATATCAATCGGGAAGATGGCTCTACCCTCGCGAATTCTTGGAAATGGATTTTTTTCAAATTTTAAAACAACGGAGCCAATCAGGGAGGTGACTCAACAATAGAATATATAAGACCAGTAAAAAACCACTTAAGACACTTCAACCTGAAGAAGCAGATAGTAAAGGTCGTTTTACACAAAGCACTTTACTGCATAATGTGATGTATGTATGGATTTGCATTGAAAATTGCATCGTGTAAAGTGGTGAATTGCAAGAATTCATGCGCAAATGCATAAACGACAGATGGGAAAATAGCCCCTGCTCTAATTCCGTGTTCGCATTCTCGCAATTTATGTGCATCAAATTGGGAATACAGTGCCTCGCGTAAAACGGCCTTAATGCTGGTGAAATATCACCCCATGAGATATGGATAGTTGCAGGAGTAAACCCAAAATATTGAATCCATTAACATCTTGGAATGCATAAAAGCAAGTCCAGAACATGAATAGACCCTGTTCTAATTCCATTAATTCAGTCATACGTACATTCAAACCTAAATTTGCTAGGGTTTATGCATGGTGAAACCAGGATTTCAGGTACGCGACTATTTTTCAGGGATAATGGCTATGACAAGTATCTCTGTCCTGTTTCCCATTTTTTTATCACGTCATTTTTCCATCCCTGAGCACGAATAAGAATTTGAACTGTAGTTATTAACTTCACTCTAGTTGGCCACATCTTACATACACTGTAAATATTTTGGATGCTGCAGACAAATTTTATATACAAAATAAGCAAAATAAAAAGTAAAGCTTAATTAACCTACAAACAAAGTTAACACATGAACAGGTAATTTGGAGCCAATAGAATTAAAAAATTATTTAAAAAGTTCTTTAGATTTTGTAAAGCAAGCTACATATATATGAATAGGTATTGTAGATAGATGTTAAGCCTATCTTTCATTAAGATCCTTTTGGTTGCTCCAGCAGCATTTGGAAGACTAAAATAGGTATAAGGCTTTTTTCTAAGCATTTTCTTTTGCAAAAAAACTCCACCATTAGTTCACCACAAAAAACTTCCTAATCCTAATTTTACACATCAATGAATAAACCTTTCTTAATCTGAGATATTTTCATCTCTGCATCACAAATGTTACCTCATACTTTCATCCTCATCAAATATTTGACCTAAGGCAGAGCTAACAGATGATGGTGCAGACATCTGCCAGTACACTTCACTGATTATAAATTGCACTACTCTTGAGAAAACTAACTACTGAGAGGAAATTATATGATCATGGAAGAAAATTTTATTACTAATAAAACTGCATACATACATATGTATTTGGATAGTAATTGTGGATGTCTTAAAGAGAATGCACCACCAATGCTCTTAAGTTGAATGCTTAATTTCAGTGGAATTTAATGCCAGATTTTTCCATGCATATCAAACAAATACCAGCAACTAATCTGTTAAAATAACCACAATTCTTTTAAATCAAAATAAAATGAAGAAGTGGAGATCTTGAAATGATTGAGTAAGACTGTAATGAGTTTTCATAGTATAAACATATTTAACATGAAGATGTTTTGAGCATGAAATTCCCTCACCATCACTTGCATCAGAATCAGAACTATTTTTTCTGATCCTCCTCCTCCTCCGCCTTCTGAGTTTCGATGCTGAACTCTTCTTTTTGGATTTTTCATGCTTCCCAGTTCCATTAACCATTTTGACTGGCTCATTGGTTGTAGTTTGGGAGCTGCCATTCTCTGACACTATCTTATCAGAAGAACTTTTCCAATTGACTGGTGATGTGACTTCAACAGGACTCTGAGGGGGCACAGCATCCTGAATGCACTGAAGAACATGCTGAACCAGCAGGGAAAACATAGCCAACGTAAAGGCAACCACAGCTGATGCATTTTGAGATCCTGCAAAACAAGAAAAAATAAGTCACTAACTACACTGAAATGAAAAAATCCATGCAGTATTTCATGCAACTGTAGCAGCGTAGTCATTTAAAAACAACGATTATTTTGCTTCCTTAAAATAATTTCCATAATTTACGTCATTTGCAAAGCTAAAACAGATGGTCAAAAGACCTTTTTACAAATTTTAATGGAGTGAAACCTATTTCTGGTGGAACATAAGATATACCGAAACCTGTTTTATCAGAAAAAGTTTGTCTTGAAAGCATGCATTTGCAAATGCATTTGAAAGGTCACTCAGGCACTATGCAACATAATTTCAGGTTGTGGAAAAATCACTAAGAAGTGCGAAATCTACCTCACAGCTACCACCTGGGTAAGGTTACAGTTTGAATCGACAGAAATAACGGCTCCTCTCGTTTCATTCGAGCATCGGCCGTATCAACCCAGGGTTGGCTGCGGAGGCCTCCGAAAGGAGCTCCACCCTCTCCCCCAATAGTGGAAACCACCTGGGTAAAAGTGAAATTGGGCAAGGGTAGAGAATTACAGATAAGGTGAAGGAGTGATCCTCTCAGATCCATCTCTTTCTCGCTGAATGAGCCAAAGCCGAGCTAAATGATGGCTTCAGGTAGTTTAAGTGAGATATCGCTTCACAAAAAAGTCAATGAATTTGGCCACATTATAAAGAAAAAGATTTCATCTTTCTAATGGTAAAAAATATCAGCCACTTATGGGACTACTTTTCCAAATATGTACGTACATATTTGGTTAATAATAGGAGCCATTTTTCACAAGACTAGGTACAACTGTGCGCTCCAAATACATTATTAAAAGGAGGAAGAAAATCTGATGCATATATCATGTCAGAAATGAAAGAGTGTAGTTTATCTGCTTTCTTAATTACTTTTAAATATTTACTTATGAATCACTGTAGTTCTTCTCATAGAATTGCAAACATTTTGGCTGTAAACGTTTTCAGTGTATGGCATATAACAAATTAGTCAAATTAAAGCATCAAATATTTTTGTTAATTACTGAGGTTACTCAAAGAAATAAAATTTTTCATTCACTTATATGCTATATTTATTTCCAACTTCTTAAATTTTAAAATTGAATAAAATTCAAATATGGTCTCTAATAGGACCAGAGATAAATCTCACTTGAAATACCTTAACCCTTTCACGCCGGTGAACTTTTCACGGAAATATCTTTAATATCCTGAGCTTCATGGGAGATTCAGCTCATCTCTGTACGGAGACATTTTTAAGGGAATATCTTCTCCAGGGTATCGAGCCCACCCTTCCGTCCCTTCGCTCGGCAACTGGTCTCGACCCTCCATCTCATTAGCAGACCCTCTCACAGCATGGGGTTGCGGTCATTTTTTTGTATGCGCAGTGGTTTTTTTAAACAATCATTTATTGCAAAAGTGAGAGAATTGATGTCTGAAATGAATTTTTTGCGTTTGCTTGGTCGTTATCAAATTTTAAATGAATTTCTAGCAATTATATTAACGATTTAAGGAAATTAATTGTAAAGTAATGATTAAAAGAAAGCAGAAGACAACTCCGTTAACATAAGATCTAGAATTTTGCTTAAAATATTAAAACACAAGGAGTTCATTTCAATGGTTAATATTTTTGTATAGCCTACGAATATTTATTTAGAAAATCCACTGCACATACAATTAGTGACGGAAGACACATGCTGAGAGAATGACCACTAAAGGTCTTGAGGGTCGAGTGAAGTTGCCGATGGAAGGGTCTTGCTACCCACTGAGTAGGGACTCGAAGGGTCGAAAGAACACCCTTCTCAAATGCTTCAGTGGTCGTCACTTTCCCACCCTCTATGACGTCTACAGGAGATGTCCGTTCTTATGCACATAGAAATCCCTGGCACTTATGGTAGACATACGGTCTTTTGGGTAAAGAAACCCCCGACTCCGATATGTGACGTTTGGCGCAAAAGGGTTAATAGTTAAAAGAGCAACATGATACACTGGGCTAGTCATTCATGATTAATGACAACTATGATGGACTCACCAGTTTTCTGCATTTTGTCCAGGCACATCAAAAGCATAACCATCATTCTGAATACAATTTCATCGCTAAGATAGTAGGGATTTTCTTTGTCTCCTGCACTTGACAAGCCATTTCTCAAATTTGAAAGTTGATCCACAGTCATATCATCTTCACTGACTTTTACATCAGATTCTCTGACTTTTGAGAATGATATACACTGTTGAAAGTCCATAAGAGTTTGATGGCATAGCTGCAAGAAACAAAATTCCAATTAAAGTTTCTTGTCACATAACTGTTGTTTCCGTCAATGGATTAGTTACAGGCAGTTTATGTTTAAATTCTTTGTGGATTTTGGAAATTCTGATGAAACCATGGGAAACAGTTTTCAAGGTATTTATAGAATCTTTTTAAGTCAGTTCTCTCAGTATTTGACTGCTGTCAATATTTCCCCTGCAGATTCCACAATCCCTGGAGAATCTTCAGATGAATACAGTGACTTTCACCACATACTGAATTTTAAGATTTGGTGGTTTCCCAGGGTATGAGGAAGAAGCTATGAAGTCTTCTTCAGTTCCCTACCAGGTCAGAGGCTCCAGTGTTGCTAGTGCTGAAAAGAATGAGTCAGACCTCAAATCAATGGCTACAATAGAGTCACTGACCTGACAAGAGAATCCATGAAGTCTAAATTCATATCAAGAGTAAATGATTCAGACCCTACCAATTATGCTAATATTACAGTTAAGGTGGATTAATTAATGTATCCCTCAATGACTTCAATCAAAAATAAAAAATGAATGAATTCATTAAAAATGTATCTGTAATTTAAAAAAATACTCTCACTATTCCCCATATTTTAATAATAATAATACATAGCTTTATTGTTCTGTTGGTCGTTGTGGACATAGAACATATTCAGAAACATTTATGCATAATAACCATTCACAATAGATTTACAACATTATCCGAAAAAACATCAGTACTATAATAACATTTATTAAGCAGTAGTTCTTTGAGTTTTAATTTAAAAGAAGACACAGAGGACATACATTTAAAGTTTGTAGGTAACTTATTGTACGAAAGTGATGCCGAGTGAATAGGGCCACTCTTACATACAGCACGTGATTGTGCTCTCAGGTGAACATTCTCCCTTCCATGAGTCAAGTGACTATGAACCCTCGAGTTAGGAATGAACATATGTAGATGGATTCTTTTTTTACAAATAAGCATGAGTGAAAAATATATATGCTGGGTAAAGTCATGATAATCAGTTGCCTAAACAAAGGCCTTCCAGGGGTCCTGATGGGTACACTCATCATGGCCTTTATAGACCTCTTTTGCATAGAAAATGCCTTCCTTGCTGCACTTGAGTTACCCCATAAGACAACTCCATAGGTCAAGTGAGCGTGAACTTAAGGAGGTTCCGCAGCGACTGCGTGAGTCAAAACAAATACTTAACTCCACATTTTTTATATTTTGTCCAAAAACTCCTGCTTTCGCTGATGAAATGGGTTACCTCCAGGAACCCAAAAGTAAGGTACAAAATACGAAGATTATTCCACGAATGTATTTTAAATGAACACTTTTTTCCAGCCATAGGAGCCGACTGCAGCGCCATTTCCTACGAATTAACGCATTTTTACTTCAATTACGGCAGTAATTCCCTAATAACTAAAAAAATAAGGTGGTAAGATGCCTATATTACATTTTTATTCCATTTCTCTGGATGATTTCCTTCTTATAAATAGTTTTCCGCAAAAATGGCATTTATATTTTTTGGAAAAATACTATTTTTACCCGTGTTTCTCTCGTACTCCCATTGAACACCATGTAATTTCACATTCAATTAGAGAGTAATAAAGCGTGGAAAGGTATTATTTTGTTGTTCATATCAGATGGAGGACAACGTTTTCTACAAGTAGACAGAATATTAATAAAATGACATTTAAGTCATTCTACGGTGGAACCACCTTAACCACTTCCCTGATGGATTTTTTTTACAAAACCGGTCAAAAAAAGTCATATTTTTTTATTTCAGATTCAGAAGCATTAAAGGGAGGCAAATCTGAAAATGTTTTCCTTTATTTTTTATTCCAAATAACTAATGATTTATTCAATAATTTCTGAATGTTGCCCCTTAACTTAAGAGAATTAAGCAACCTGCACATCAGTATAACTTTCCTTCCCGTAAACCTTAGTTAGTCATCTAATGATGAATACATTTAGTTTATATTGCAAAAGCATATCTTTGCCGACAACGTTTATGTTAACTATTAATTTTAGTCCATAGTACATCAAGAAACAACGCACAAACATTCGTGGAAGTTAGGCAACCCGCATGACGACGACTTTCACTCTGAAAATGTTATAACAGAATTCATTCTTTGACAAAAACAAGAAAATTCATTTCTTTTACTTGATTATCTTTGAAGTGTGCTGGAACCCTTTCCTCAGTGTTCCATACGAGTCAGTGGAGTGTGAAGCGAGCAAGTCGGCTAGGTCTGGAGACGTATAAAAGTTATCCATCGTCAGGAAATATCATAGGCCAAATAATGGCTTCATTAGAGTCATCATCACTTTTGAGGTCATGGGTAAATGGGCCAAGTCTTTATCCAACACAGTCCCCTTTCCCGTGTAAATTGTCGTTGACCACACGTATCCAGTTCTCGATTCACAAAGAAAAAATACTTGCCAAATGAAGCTCTTTTCATAGGCATGAACTGCCGTGGCGGCCTAGGCAAGAACTGCCGTAGGCTCTTTTCGATGGTAACATCCGTCTCTGGTGTATGGAGTGCCTTGAACTTTTCCTCCAGCCTCTGGCAAATCGGCCATATTTTATTTAGTTTGGCGTTGGGGTGTGTTTGGGGATCAAAATCGTTACCATAGGCAAAAAGTAAATATTGGCTTATTTTTACGAATCATCGGTAAGACATTGTGTGTCCAAAAAAAAGAGAGGAGAGTATAGGTCTCGTTGACCAATAAAACTCAGTATCTGGCTTTCGCACTCTGCTCTGTAGCATTACAAGGGCAAAAAACACGAATTTCTGAGCTTGTTACAGCTCGCCACTGATTTACGCTACCACTGCTCGGCCCCACTTTTTCACGCAAAGTGTTACTGGCGCAGTGATTAGTTTCCCAAGTTATAAAGTCAACATTTTCATCGTTGAAAAAAGTTTTTTAGGGAATCTCATTCGGGAACCAGGTCGAAGTTCATCAAAGAATTACCTTCAAAAAGAAACCTAGATGGTGCCGGAGGAGGATTCGTTGAAAGCATTTCCTCCCACTCCGCTTCCCACGAATGTTCCGCTGCGCCTTCTGATTCGGAGCTTGTTTCTCCGGAGAGAGTCGACTAGAAGCCAGGAACTTCAATGTCCATAACCTCCGAATCACTGCTGGTCAACACTGATTCCTCTCCAGAATCCATTTCTGATTACTAAATGTTATCGCGCGAAAACAAATAAGTTTCCGTAGAGTTCACTCCTACTACACCGCTCGTATTAGAACGAAAATGTTAGAACTAAAAATGGAAAGTTAGTATCGGTGGAATTTCAGCGAAAAAGTGCATGCGCTCTGAAAATCAAGGATGCGTATTCTCTGAAACTCAACGAAAGACTGTCACTATCGTCCTTCCGACAAAGTACTCGTGGAAACAATCACGATATGCAAAGGACCTCGCCCCTAAGTGTGAAATGCCCATCCCATGCTCATCATAAAATTTTTCTTTTCCGTTCCTACCATTTCTTGGAAAATAAACACACGTGTGCGTACCGCAACAACATGAATTTTCCAACTAACGGTAAATTGATATCGAGAAAAGCCCATTAGTAAAGGGTTGGCTAGTGGAAAAGTAGACCAGGGAGCAAAGGGTGGCATATTAGCACGACATGATACCGGGCGCCAGGTTGCTTAGCGGGCCATCGGCTCTCGAGCGGGTGTTTTCTGACCTCAGGAAAGTGTCAAACATGACAATAGAAGGCATTACACATGTTTGGGATTTATCTCTATCCCTCCTTTTTTCTCGTACTCATATGAGCTAGGGTAGCAGATACACAGGGCACTTGTGTTGGTTTCTATTGAGAACGTACGACCTTCAGACGTCTTCATCGTAAAGCTGTTTCCGTAAATATGTTTCACCACTTCCGCCAGTATTCAAAGTAGAAAAATGAAAGGGGCTGATGAAATAACATTCGCAACATATCTAAACATTTACGCTCACGCCATTTTATCTAAAGAGAACGGTCCAATAGATATTTCCAACATATATAAAAATTCCCGGAAGAAAAATTTGCGGACGAATAATATAGCATTACATAATATATATAGTAACAAATATATATTGTAACAAATATATATTGTAACAAATATATATAGTAACAAACATATATGGCAACAAATATATATCTATAGTAAAAAATAAGGCAAGGAAAGATTCATGTTCTGTTGCTAGAGAAATATTGTATTCCAATTACTGTGGAACTCATCGTAGCAGTGAAAATTAGCGCAACATTGAAATTGCAATTTTTATAATGACCGCTAAAATGTTGAAGAAAAATGTAATTGAATGCTCATGAAGTGAATGACGAAATAAATTTAAAAATTATTTACTTATTTAGAAAGTTTTTTGTCATGTGAAACGGAAGTTTTACATCATAAATTTGCAATAATTATCTATAAATAACAATAATTGAAGTTGTAAATTTCGTAAAAAGTTCGCAAAAGAAACTCCATGCATGAAGTAAATAGACGGATAGTAACGAATGACAATGTATGTGATTGAAATTTCGTATGGGGATAATTTTTCAGTGTGTAAAAAATTATAACCCTTGAATTGCTAGAAATATTACCAAAAATGACCATTGTTTTAACATTAGAAATCACTATTTGAAAAGAGCGCCGCTTGCCGCATCGGTGGCTCTGGACCTTCAACAGCATGGGAGGCGGCAGGAACGCAAACTACTAGCATCGGCCGACTATATGCGGGCGTAAAGAAAAATATACGGACATCGTGGACTTGCCCGAATATATGCGGGCTTGTCAGATTTTGCACCACCTCAGTGCTCGATTATATGCGGGCTTGTCAGGGAAGTGGTTAAGCATATTACACTCTGTAGTTTCAAAATTTCCACAGAAGTAGTAGGGACAAGTTTTCCGATCATAAATGTCCCAGTGGCCATTTTTTTAATTATATCATTAATGTGAGGATATCAATCAAGGTTTTCAGTCAACGATATTCCCAAGAATTTTACAGAGCTAGACTTCTTTATAGGTTTACTCGTACCCACTCTAAGAAGAGGGGTCAATATTGGTGGATTAATTTTATTGTGAAACTGTAGACAATTGCTTTTGTTCTCATTCATTTTCAAATTATTCAACCTACACCAATTAAATATTTTGATTAACCTTTGATGAGCAGAATTACAAGCATCTGCCAAATTGTCACCTACACTTAGTGTAGATATGTCATCGGCATACAAAATCACTTCACAATTGGGTAAGTGGGTGGGAAGGTCATTAACCCTTTAACTGCTCAAATAATCTGAAATATAGCTGTCCACAAACACAAACTTTTATTCTAAATTTTTGCGTAATTTTAAAATTTGTCACTTTTTATTAAAAGGAAAATTAGTTTTAACATTTAAAATGAGTATGTAATTATCGTCTGATTTTACTGCTGAATACAAATTGTTGAACTTTTTTTTACTAAAACCATAAACCATACTTCAAATCGCCAATAGACGATGGGAGCAGTTAACGGGTTAACGAATATCACGAACAGAAGTGGGCCCAATATAGAACCCTGTGGGACTCCACAATTGGTTTCAACCAAATTCAACTTAAATGTCTTAGTGCCAGATTTATGTTTAATGTTAATTTGAACCATTTGCTTACGGTTTCATAGGTATGACTTAACCCAAGACAAGGCAACACCATTAATTCCAAGACTATGCAATTTATAATAAAGTAGTAGATAATGATCATTCATATTGGCTTTGGAGAAAGCAATGAGACAGCTCCCAGTAAATCCTGGAGGAACAATAACCGACAAACCCAATATGTTGCCTATGCTGATGACTTGGCTGTAGTCTCAAGAAACAAACACTCAATGGAAGAGATTTTTATTTCTATTGAAGCCGCATCAGAAAAACTGGGATTAAAAATTAATGAAGATAAAACTAAATACTTGAAAATGGAAAGAAATCAAGAAAAAACTAGAGAACCAACAATAAAAATCAACAACAAACATTTTCAAAGAGTGGAAAGCTTCAGATATCTGGGATCCTTGCTCAAAGCAAAAATATCAGATTTCCCTTGAAATTCAAGACAGGTTACACATAGGTAATAAATGCTATTATGCACTGCAGCCTATTTTCAGGGCAAGAAATATTTCAAGAAACACCAATATAATCATATACAAGACAGTGCTAAGACCTGTTGTCCTCTATGCCTCTGAAGCATGGACACTAACAGTTACACAAGAAGAAATAATCAGAAGATGGGAAAGAAAGATTTTCAGAAGAATATACGGTGCCGAGATAGATGCAGGAATATGGAGAATAAGAACAAATGCTGAAGTCTATGAACAATATGGTGAACCAGACATCATATCAATTATAAAGCAAGAAAGACTTCGTTGGGTTGGCCATGAACAACAAATGGAGGAAAGCAGGGCAGTCAAAAAGGTTTTCAATGGCACTCAAGGAGGGAGGAGAAGCAGAGGAAGACCACGAAAGCGGTGGCTTGATAACGTAGAGACTGACTTGAGAAGACTGGGAGTCAGGAGATGGAGGCGTGTTGCGGAAGATAGAGAATAATGGGGGCAGATCATTCTGAAGGCCAGAGCCCTACATGGGTTGTAGCGCCAATAATGATGATGGTAGGTATATAAGCTTTCGAAAAATCAAAAAAAATTCCAATTAAGTCTTTCTGATTGGAAAGTCCCCAAATAATTTTATTTATAAGCTGAAAAGCTGCAGTTGCGGTCGACTTTCCCATGATGAATCCATGTTGAGAATGGTGTAGAAGATCAAAATGACATAAATAGTTTATGATTTGGTTATAAAAAAGTTTTTCAAAGACCTTGGAAAACACAGAGAGGATAGAAATGGGTCTATAGTTTTCTGATTCACTATATGACCCTCTTTTATGAGTCGGTACAATCAGAGAAGTTTTTAGCACAGCAGGGAAATGACCCTAAGAAATTTTATACAAATAACGTGATGCAATGGGTTGATTACTTTGTATTGCTGGTATATAATATGCAGAACTGCTTATATTTTCTGAAAGAGATAGCAAGTAATACAACTAGATCATTCCACATCAATCCAACACCCCATCATGGCACCCACTGACTGGGATTTAGCTGAATTTTTTCCACAGGCTTATATCAAGAATGTAGGTAGTGACCCAGGTGAAATATTCTCCCCATATATCACTCATATTTCCTGAAATACTGGGGGTCAAAGTTAGGAAAAATTGCCCAGAGGTGTCCTATCCAGAGCACAGCTTTTAGGATGCCATGCATGTAGAAAAGAGTCAGAATAGTAACCATCGCACATCTCATTGTCAAACTTTCACCATAGGCCACTCAATGTATGTAAATTAGACCACAAAATGTTTCCTCATTCTGGAAAACCATCCTGAGCCACCATAATTGCATTAACTGGTAGTTAATAAATTTTTTATCACGAAAATATTACATACTACAGTAAGTCCCTCGACTTACGCGGTTAATTCATCCCAAAAATTTCTGCGAAAGTTGAAATCCGCATAAGTCGAAACACAACAACTTACCTAACCATTTTTGAACCATTAGCAGTGCCGTTTTTACTGCGATTGGCAGCAATCGGCGACGGTTACAGAAAACGCCATCTTTCGAGAGGCCGTTCAGTTATCATAATACGACAATTCCGAGAGTTACATCCAATCTTTATTTCACTGGAAATTTAAGTCTAAAGTAAGTATAATTACACAAAACATGAATAAATTGAAAATTTGTTTATTATCATACTCATGTGAATGCCTGTTGGGTCATTTCACGCCACTTCGGACAGGAGTTGACCCTTGACCTCTCAGATTTTGATGAAAATTGGTGAATTAGTTTGCCTCACCAAATAAGAAATACAATTTCAAGCGTTTTGCGAAAATCAAAAAAACAGATGAATACCGGACATTTTACAAAATGGCTGTTTTCGATGTCACAAAATATGTCATATGCACGTTCATGCTAGCGTTCATCGGAGCGGTTAGCGGGAGCAGGTGTCGGTTCGTCCAATCACATAGGGCGATGCGGTTGTCGGTGCCGCTCCTGTGTACAGCCTTGTACTCCTCTCGGAGAACGATCTGATAGAAGGCGTGAACTTTTCAAGTCCATTTGTGAAAGGCAGTTGTCACTTGAAATAGACAATGTAGTGGTTATGGCTTAATCAAAGGAATCAACGAAGGAGAAGGCTGAAGTTGGCCGCTTTGCTCCTAATAATTTCAGAATATTATGACAGCCTACCCGACAGCAGGATCTGGGTGCATCACTGGGTCACTAGGCGAAAGGAACAAGGCTGTGATCACAATTTATTCAACCATCAAACATACTTTTTCAAGATAAAACAAACCTTTGCCCTATTTCAGCCCCATATTCTGATTCACTTATGAACTATGGAAGCAAGCCAGGGGGCGATTTTCGATAAAACAAAAACACGCGCAACGGCAGCACACGATGTGGTCATGTGTTTAAATCTGAGTCTGTGATTGGCTGCGGTTGTGATTCTCGGTCGGAAAAATAGACAGTCGGCTATTCTCACACCCGCACCTGCTCACGCCAACCACTTCCTTCCAATTGGTTAAAGAGTTAACCGCTCCGACGAACGCTAGTGTGATTCAGCCTTAAGGCTGGTGACAGGCTTACATTTTCTTCCAGTTTCTGTCGCCGCGACAGCTAATAAAAGGTCAAACACATCCAGACCAGCGACTGATTTGAAAGCGCTGCATGTTGTGTTTATGGAAAATAGCCGATGTACGCTCCCAATATTGATTACGCTCCGTGATTGTGCGCTTGCCAATGAGTCGCGGGTTGTCACCCAGTGTATCTGTCGCGGCAACAGAAACGCGGAGAAAATGCAAGCATGTCGCCGACTTAACTGAACATCCACATAACTCCGGATCCGTGTAACTCTGATCCCCGTAAATCGAGGACTTACTGTACATGTTTTCATAGTTCCTTACTTTATCTTTTGAGTTCTTGCTGAACTACGGCCTCCTTTAGAGTTTCTAAAGCACCCATTTAACAGGAGCATTTCTTTATCAAATACATATATGATCAGAAAAATCAATGTCTGCATCTGGCTCTCTCAAGCCTTTGAGAGTTCTGTTTTTTCAGTGGGCTATTCATGAGGTTAAGAAGAAATATTTTACACTTCCAAAACCCACTCAGCTTATTCCCTGTCTATCAAAACTCAGCAGAATGCATTTTATCAAAAAAGCCAAGGCAGTCCTCAATATCTTTCAGTGACATTAGAATTTCTTCAGGGAATTACAGATTCTAGTGATAATCTCCAGCTTTAATGCCTATTAGGTTTTTAAAGCATGCCAAGTCTGCAGAGAATGTGGGATATAGTTATACTTATGCACTGTTTGCTCCTGAAGAAGTTGCTCTCACTTTTGAAAATAATTCCAGGGGAAAAAACCTTTTTGGCCTTCAATTCATTAGTCAATCATATTTGAAAAAAGAACTATAGGTAGGTAACAAAATTTCTAAGTATGGTGTACTAGGCTGCCATTTTGCATAAGTCCATAACGCAGGCTTGTCTGCCCTGACATTCTCTACAGCAGACAAATTTTACCCCAGATGGTCAGTACTACCTGGCCTTTCTCCAAAATATAATTACTTACTTAAACCATTCTGTAATTGCTTTTAATATAACCGGTATTGTTTTAACGAACAATACAAAGGTTCCAATATATAATTTTGATTGCTTCTGCAATATTGAAGAGCAATTCATATATCTAATGCAGTGGTGGCTGGTGATCTGAAAATGTAGTGGTGTATAATTCATGGGTGTCACATTTTTTTTCAGAGGAGTTTTTACAACTTGAAGTAGAAAAATCATGAAATAATTCTTCGCATACCATTATTTATTATTAACAATAGTATGTTCCATCAATAATTATTTCTAATATGTAAACGCTGATTACAAGTCTAATTCAAAGTATTCTATGAAACCCTCATTTCTGCATTACCGCAAAAAATTCCTTGCGTTTCACATATTGCAGATAAAAAGAGAAAATAATGAGCTCATCCTCTTTCTTATAACCTGTAACCATTACCAATCAATGTTAACTGTAGAGGGTAACAAATATATAAAGCATTTTAGCCACACAAGAGTAATATTTTAAGTAAAATAATTGTGATTACCTATTGAAAAAGAAAACCCATCCTCCTAGACTTGCTCCCAGAGAATTTGTTAATGGCTTTTTCATTGGAATCCTTAATTTGCAATACAAAAAACACTGTTCAGCCTCTGCTGTCATCAAAGGTATTGTTATTAACACTTTCCACAATTTAACGCACTCACTGAAAGTATGGATAAATGAGAAAACATAGTGAACTCCACAGATAATTTTATTAAGACGACCTAGGTTTCGACACGTTGTGTCATCTTCAGGTAACATGTACACTTCAAACTCACTTATATACACAAAATATTGGAGGGGAGGGGGAATGAGTAAGGGGAAGGTGGGGAAGGGTTTTGAGGGCTTGTGTTTGGAAGGTTAGTCATTGGGTGTGTTGGAAATTTTCTGAGGCGGGGGGGGGAGGGGGGGGGGTTAAGGGGTTGGGTTGGTCATTAGGCGTAGGTATGGGACATTCACTGCGGGTGGGGAGGCTAGTCATACACTTTTTTGTCATCAATGTTTTTCAGTTCAAATTACATTGCACTTGGGTTTTTTCACTATTTTAGGCGTAGGGTGTTCAAAGGGATGGAGAATAGGGGAGAGTGGGAGGGTAAAACTTGCTCGTTCGCCAAAGGGACGTTGTTTTTAAAATGGTGGATGATTTCTAGGGATTCAAGGGCGTCCAATCTTCTTCCATTATTTTCTATGTGCAGGATGTCTGGGATGAAGCTGCTATGGTGGTTGTTGTCACTGAGGTGGTTCGCGAACATGGATTCTCTTTTCTTCTTTTCATGGCACTTTTTGTGTTCTTCTGTTCTAATATCAACACTCCTTTCTGTCTTACCGATGTATAATGTCGGGCAATCGTCGCACTTTAAACAATACACTGCACTTCTTTTGTGTTTCGGAATTTTGTCTTTGGCATTAAATAATAGCTTTTTTATAGTTGATGGGGAATAGAAAGCTGTTTTGTATTTCCGTTTAGGGAATTTTGAGGCGACTTCATAGGAGATGTGTCCTAAAAATGGAAATTTACACCACTTCACTGTTTTTTCTTCTCGGTGCAGTGATGACACCATTGAGATGGCTAGTTTTTGGCGAGATTTAAGCACTAATTTGTCAATTAGTTCTGGTTGGTAGCCATTTGACACTGCAAAGTATTTTATCACTTCTAATTCTCTTTTGTATTCGACGTCACTGAGGGGGATTTTCACTAATCTGTTGATCATAGAGTGGAATGCTGCGGCTTTGTGTTGGAATGGATGGCATGAATCTGCTGGAATGATTTCGTTGGTTGTGGAAGGTTTGCGGTGTATTGAAAATTCATGTTTACCACTGGATAGTCGAATAGTTAAATCAAGGTAGTTGATAGATTGATCGTAGTCAACTTCCATTGTGAACTTAATATTTTTGTGCACTGAATTTAGAAATTGTAGGAATGATTTCACTTGCCTGGTTGTGCCCGTCCAACAACACAATACATCGTCTACGTAGCGGTACCAATACCGGACTAATTTCGTTAGTTGGTTTTCAGACTGGAAGACTTTTTCTTCAAAGTCGGTCATGAAGATTTCTGCCATCCATGATGATAGTGGTGATCCCATTGCAAGTCCTTCTTTTTGTTTGTAGTAACTGTCGTTGAAGAGGAAGTAGTTTTGTGTGAGGCACAATTTCGATAGGGATTGGATTTCATCACAGATCACTGGGTTGACATTCTTGTTCTTCAGGATTTCTATTGTGAGATCTAGGGCTTCTTGTTTGGGGATGCTGGTGAACAGATTGGTAACGTCAAAGGACACTAATTTGGCGTTGGGTGGCACTGAGATATCTTTGAGTTTCTTCGTTAGTTCGATGGAGTTTTTTATGCTGTATTTTGGTTTAAAGCTGGTGAGGTCCTTTAGAATGGTGTTGAGTCTGGATGCCAGTTTGTGGGTAGGAGCAGAGGTACTATCTACTACTGGTCTAATTGGCATGCTTACTTTATGAGTTTTGATTAGGCCATATAGGCGAGGTGGGAGAGGGTTCTTTTGAATGGAGAAATATTTTTCCTTTGCACTGAGGACTCCGTTGCAACTATTTATCACGGAACGGGTTTCTTTCTGAAATGCTTTGGTTGGGTCTTTGGCGAGTATTTCGAAGTCGTTTCCTGATATGAAGTTCAAGCACTTTTGTAAATAATCTTGTTTTTCGAGGATGACAATGGAATTTCCTTTGTCTGCTTTGGTAATAATTAAGTTCTCACTTTTAGTAGTTTCGCTGATGCTGCTTATGGCTTGTAGTAGTCCTTTGTTATCATTCTTATAGTTTCTTGGGGGCTGGAGGTTCTTGATTATTGAATTGGCAACGATCTGTTTAATTCCATTATTCGCTTTCCATAGGGCGAGTTCGCAATCTATTATAAGGTTTTTTGCTGACACTTTGGATATGGGGCGATTCGGGGCGAATTTCATACCTTTTTCGAGGGCTTCTTCCTCCGGGGCGGAGAACTTGTGCTTCGATAGGTTGACAACCCTGGGGTGGGGGTTGAAGGAGTTCATGGAGTCCGTTGGTGGTCTCGTTGCAGGTTCGCGTTTCTGGTCGTAGCACAGTTTGGACAGTTTTTTCTTGATGATGGTCAGCTTTTTTGAGTACACTTCGCTGGCTCTGCTTCGTACACGTTCTTGTAGACAGGTCCACTCCACAATATGTAGTTTCTCACTTAGTTCGACATGGAGCAGGAAAAGGTAGTGTGAGATGGTATCTCTCTTGCAAAACCACGACTTGAGTTCCATTTTTATCCACACTTTCTTCGCTATTTTGGCGGCGTAATGGGCTGAGAGCGATGACGAGTTGAATTTAATTGAAACGTATTTAGGTGCTACTCCGAGTTTTAAACACTGATTGTTAAAGTATGCGTTTAGTGACACGATACGAAAGTGAGTATATACGATAGTATATAAGTGAGTTTGAAGTGTACATGTTACCTGAAGATGACACAACGTGTCGAAACCTAGGTCGTCTTAATAAAATTATCTGTGGAGTTCACTACGTTTTCTCATTTATCCATAATGGAAAACTTCCACCATATCTCGCCGGAATTCATATCCTCACTGAAAGTGTCACATAATTTATTCTGTGTCAAGAAGTCAAACAAACTCACTGCTCCAGACATGGTCCTAAATTCATCCATTCCGTAAGCAATGGATAGCTCCATGTGAAGTTTTTTTATATCTACAAATGAGTATACCTCGACCGTATTCATCAGGAGTCACAGGAAAACTTCTACTAAAATTTTCAAATTCACTTGACTGAAATAGCGTAGATGCCACAAGGTGCCCAGTGAACCTATATATGTCTTTAGCCTGGCATATAATTATGTCGCAAACTTCCACCGCTTCTCTTTCCCAATCGAAGCATAATTCTGCAGCACATCTCCGTTTCTTCGGCATGTCACTGATGTTGGAAGAGGAAGATATTTCTGCGATGCTTTCCCTAATTTTCATCATTTCTCACTCAAAGGCCAAAATATGATTTCGTATTGTTGAAGCATCACTTTGGTGCTTTTTAAGTTGACTGTATAAAATATCCATATAAACCATTTCTCGGTGAAAAAATGACGACCAAAATACAAAACTTTCTATTTTTAAAATTTCTGCCAGTACCGATGCTTGTGCTATTGTACTAGAATTTCGTATTTCATCTCCGGTTTGAATGGCTTTCATACATTCAATCAATTCTACCCTATATTCAAATATGGTGTTGACACTTAGGGATTGAAAATTCCACCGTGTGTGAACCGATCAAGGCAATCGTTTCTTCACAATTCCATCAAGAATGGCAGTTCTTTGAGGAGAAAATGAAATAAAGGTGCTATTTGCAAAAAATATCCTAACATTCCGATTCATAGATGCTTCTGTATTGTTTTTTATGTACCTTTAAAGACAGTTCGTTTTTTTTAAGTGAGCCTTTAAGGCATCGTTTAATTCTGCACTGAAATTAATTAAACCACGGAATACGCCAGGGTTTGGAGAAGTACCCGACTCACCGTGACCTCTCAGAGCCAATTTGAAGGAACCACAGAAACAGATACAATTGATAATCACGTTCAAAACATACCTATTGTTGTTCACTTTTGTAAAGTGCAATTCGATGGACCTTCTGTGACCGGAGTCCTACTGCGCTGCTACGTTCACATTACCCAGCAGTGTTTAACTCAGAACATTCTTCATGTGGCACGATGAAGCTTCATGCTTTTTCACGCGGTCATTAAGATGATGAATATCAGTCATACCCAGCTTTGTCCACGATTGTTCTCCACCGAGCAGCAACCATGAAAAACAATACAATGCATTCCTCACATTGCAACCACTCATGCTTTATATAAGAGTCGCGTTCAAGTTCCTCTTAAACTGCCTACTCTTAGTTTTAACTTCTTAAGAGATGTTTAAGGGAGGAGTAGGTCTCCCTAGTTCTTTGATCGCTATTTTCTCTTCCAAACTTCTTGAAGAAAGCGGTTGTGCCAACAAAGACACGACTGAATTCATTTTTACAAATGTTTGCAGGCTGGCGATGAACACAACACTCGTCAACAGGAACAAGAAACTTGCGCTAGCTTTTATTGCACCAGGAAAATACTACGCTGCTGCTAGGACACAAACCCTCGAGGGTGAATGCAGAACTGACTTCATTCTTTTAAAGTAAGAAATTTATGACGCCTGCCACCTCCACCAAAATTCGGCTTCATGACGAAAGGCAACGTCACATTGTAACTATGTGGCAACATTGTCAGGTTGGGCAACCCAGGCTAAGCTTATGGAAGAACCCTCTCCCCTTCCCCTCTTGCACCCCTCTCTTCCCCTCAGATGCCTACAAGTTCACTGAAACTCAAGTGTACTCGGAGCTGCACACCTCAGCCATTCAGGGCAAGGGAAATTATGTCCCACGGCATTTGAAACGGTAAAGCATGGGACGTGAAGAAATGAGGATATTCTCTATAAAATCAACACATTTTCGACATTCTCCAACCATTAAATAGTGGAAAATAGCTGTTAAGGCGATGCGATAGTCTACAAATTGGAAGCTAAAAAAAGCATTTCTAACAGGCTGAGACTGGGGGTAGCGCAAACTTATACCACTAAGCCACTGATCTAATGTCATATCGCCCCCATATTAGACTTCAGTATACCATGTCCATAACTAGTAAAACCAAACACAAATATCTCCAAATTTATGCCACATTATTCTAATATGGATTATTACACACTTGTATTAACTTTGCCAAAAAGTGTAATACATATTTTGGTAATTCTAAAAAAATGTTTCCCTATTGAAATAGGTTTTTCTTAAATACATATTTCATTTTTTTAAACCTTCTATTCCCCAAATTGTCACCTGCTATTTATAGTGCTGTGCTTTTGCATGGACTGGAAAACCTTTTTCCTAGAATTCCGCAATAAAATGGGGGCATGTCTTTAATGCCCATGAGTCTTTAGTGTCATCAAACATAGTATTAGTATTACCATTAGCAACTGAATATGACTAAAACTAAAATTATCATAATTCCTAAGCTATTTAAATGTATATTTTTAATGCCCAAAGCAAAGAGTAGAGAAAAACTGTTCAGTCAAACGACCACTTTCACATATGATAAAAATTCGATGCTTGTAGAATTAAATACAATTTAAAGAAAATGAAAAATCAAATGAAAGTTACCTGGTTCATATCTCCCGCAGGCATTTTATCAAAGAACCAAGCACCGATGAGAGTAAGGAATCTCGCCACACAGCAATGAATCTGGTCTTCTTGACTCACAGTCAGTTGATTTTCCCCTTGCGATTGGTTCTCTGCCAATTTTAACAGGTGGGCATCAAGCCAAGCATTATTCTTTTCCAACATTCTTTGCAGATTTCCTTCAGCTCCTTCAAATGACTGGGGACACACCAGGCTGGCAAAAAAATTATAAGTAGACATAAACATCTTAAAATCATTATTTTTATTTTAGTGTTTGAATCTACAGGTAATAGCCCATTTACATGTTGTGTTGTAGTACTATAGTTCTCATATGACTTTCAATTACAATAGATTTCAATTACATTTCAACTTATGTGCCTGGCAAGTTCTTTATTCTCTCAAAATAATCAGAACTTGGGTGCTAAAAATATCAATAGTATTAGGACCCATATAAACATTACCTAATCTCAGTATTTTAGACATTGCAGAACTGTAGGAATAGTTTGCTGGGTGAATGTTAAGAAAAAAATCATGGTGGGATCTAGTGGAATATGTTGGAAACAAAAGGCCTTGAGAACACTATGCCAATTCGTCATGCCTGCAATTCTATTTTAAATATAGCAAAATATCAATCAGCTGTATCATACAAAATACAATCACGTATCTAAATGAACAGAAAGTGAATAACTTTATAGCAAGAACAGCACATTGCATCATTCCTGTAAATTTTCCTGAGACAAATAAGGAGGAAACCCAGCTCTAATTTTTTTTTATTTCCAATTTCTCAATGTTCCCTCCTTGAAGATAAATAAAAATGTAAAAATTTTGACAAATGTTTAGCACACAATTTTAAGATTATGATTTTAGATTTCAGGTTATGTTTATGGCCAAATTTCATAAAAAATTTGGAGTTGAATAAAAGAAGATATACATGAACATGGAATACAGTCAATGCAGAGCTAATACACATCTACTCGTAAATATCATTTTTTTATTTTCTGGCCGACTTGGGACGAAAAATAATTTTTAGTGAAAATGAAGCACTTACAGACAAATAACACTCTTAAGTTGCATAGATAAGACTTTTTACAAAACTGGTAACCAGAATAACCAGTAACTGAAAAACCACTCACCATCTCATGTAATGGTAGCTAGCATCAACACTATGATTCTGAGTAGCTGCTAGAGTTCCAAGTTGATTATGAGGCATACCAACTTCAGGGTTGAAATTTAGTGCCTAAAAAGAAACAAAAGTTTCATTTCTATTTTCTAGTTCATTATAAGTCCACAGTATAAAAAATTCACCCCATGTCACTATAATATACACTCCCTCAAATAATCTTGGTGTGGGTAGATGAGAAAACTCACTCAAGCCCATTAAATCAACCAATAGGGTAATTACTCTTCTGACCTAACGGCAAGCCAGATAGGTATATTGAATGAGAAGCAGCAACTTTGTAATTCCACATTAGAAACAACCTAGGTTTCGACGTCATCATCAGGTACGTCGCTACGTCGAAATCTAGGTTGTTTCCAATAAATACATGTGGAATTACAAAGTTACTCCTTATCATTCAATACGCTAAGCAAATTCAATAAAGTTACGCCTGAGACAACGGAGTTCAGATAGGTATAATTCGTAGTCTTAAGTGTAATTTGGAAGAACTCATTCATTCTTGAAATGAAACACGTAACCTCGGGGAATCACGAATATTAAATGTTTCATTTCAAGGCAAACAGGTGTTGCTAGATGTGTTTGTTTTTTGTAATACGCGATACAAACTACAAATAATGCTAATTTTGGTAGTTTTAATAAGCAACATGGATTATGATGGTTTTCGTTACATTCATCATTTTTAAAAGAGCAAAATTTGTTTTCAGTATGATTAAAATAAATGTACAAAATATAATTTTATTATTTACATATTTATTGTCATATTGTTGTTCACTCATGACATCTTTGCCTACTCGTATTCGGCTTGAACGTTTTTGTAATAACCTCGCGAAATTAAATTACTGTCTAAAATACATGTTCAGCAAGGCGCTGGCCATCGGCAGTGTTGCAACGATATTAAGTGTCCTCCGAGTTTCCTACTGCCGCCACTATGAAGTTACAATGTAGGTACGTGCGATACATTGTGGACATACTATTGGTTTACCAGAAAACGGATGAACACAAAATATTCTTTTGAATAGAGTAGAATTGCACAAGTGTGTCTTTACTCTATCTTCTGTAGAATGTGGCAGTCAGTTAGTTCAAGTCAGAGCAAACAAAATGAGAGACAATGCCGAAACAACAGATTAATCTATCAGACCGAGCAACGAATTTAAATCAGGACTAGTAGTATCGGGTAATGTGTTACTGCATAAATACTGTGATTACCGGTTGGATTACAAAAGGAAAGATGCACTCAAAAAACATTATAAGGCCGAAAAGCATTTAAAAAGCAAAAGGAAATCAGGGCGTGAAGTGAATGCGTTCAGGGTGGCTACATAAAAAGAAACACCAGTGAAGGCTGGGCGTGCCAAAGATTTAAAAGAAGAATTTATCCTGGATACCACAGAATCTTTTGTGAAAGCTAATATCCCAGTTGAAAAGCTGGATAATGCTGCTATTTGAGATTGGATGGATAAATACATCTTTGGAAGTGATGACCTTCCATCTGCAAATAGAATAAGACAAAAGTATATTCCCTTGCTCGGAGAAAGAAAAAGACAAGAAATGAAGGAGAAAGTCAAAGGTAAAAAACGCTAGTATTTTCTGCAACGAGACCACAGACAAAAACGGTAACTGCACTTTTAACATTTTGCTGTGTCTACGGAACAGGAGACGCACTTGGCGTCATCCGTAGTGCCTGACACGGCAAACGGCATTAATTGTGCTAATGCTGTAATAGACACAATTGGCGTCTATGAAATTCAACGAAAGAAAATTTCGTCGGTGGCAATGGTGGCAGTCGTTACAGATTCGGCACCTTACATTAACAAGTGCTTCAAGACTCTGCAAGGATTGATGGAAGAAGTGAACCATGTCCAACGTTGGGCCCATAAAGTTAATTTAATTGGCAGAATTTTTGAACATCAGATGGAAGAGTTTAATTTGGCCATCGTGAAAGTGAGAAATACATTTCTAAATACCTGAAAACACTAAAGCCGGTACATCGAATTCCTGAAAGAAAAGGATCAAGGTACTGAAGATAAAGGAAAGTTTGCAGCATTCCCCATGCCTGTTCACATGAGGTGGAACTCTTGGTTTGAGTCTGCTATTCATCTCGCTACTCACATTGACGACTTGGTGGAATATTTCAAAACTTTGGATGATGGTAATGCAGTGGTGGCCTTCCTAAAAGACGCTTCATCAACAGACATCCAGATGATAAAACTACAAGCAGTCTACATTTCAGTGAATTGTACACCTCTAATGGAACTAATTACATTTTTGGAGGGCTCCTCTTACCCGACAATAAACCTTCTTGAGGGGAAATCAAGTGGTATTGAAGTAAAATTCAAAATTCTTAGTGAGGGACCCTTCAGTCAGGCCGTCGCCTGTTAACTGGACCAGCTTCCAATAACAGCAAAAGTGGCAGCACAAGCAATGTTCGTCTATGCAACTCAATCTGCACTGGTAAAATTAAATCATTTAAAGACCACAGATCCCACAAGAAAGATAATTCAATCTATTGGATCACTGTTTGATCCTCGAAATGCGGTAAAAAATAAAACTGCCACAGAACTACAGGAAAGTAAAAAAAATGCACCATTTCTTCAGAGAGTGGAGTCACAGCATTTCTTAGAAGCCCACGCAGTATTCTTGGCAACAGTCAAGGAAAAACTTGGCACAGAAGACTGTGGGAAGGTTAATATTGCAGAGATTCTCACAGGAATAAAACTTGCACACAAATAATATGCAGCAGCTGCCTTCCAGTGTATTTGGTTTCCGTGTTCCAATGTGGGCATTGCTGGGGGCATTAAGATATTGAGAATCATACACATTCATTCACTCATGTCAGTCACAATAAGCCACATGGAAATATTTCCCATTTTTCCTTAAGGTTAATGAGAAGACAGGGATAGTTAAATTTTGAGTTATTTGATGACAAGTATTCAATAGCAGCAATAGTACTTCAGTTAAAGGTGCTTCAACAGCTAAGATCATTTTGCACCTCCTGTGTACCACTTGCAGACAGGGGCAACAGCAACCCGTCAATTAGGACGATTATCTATCCTAATTCGAACCCAGCCAATGATTCTCAATTTTAGTGATCTGTCGGAGACCAATGTTTCCACTGTGCAAGGCTGCTTTGCAAAGTTAATCCATCCAACAGCCTGACTAAATTGTGTTTTCTGTAATATGGAAAATTTCATCACTCATATTCTGCTGAATTCTGTTTCTGCCCAAAATAAATCTCTTTTAAGAATGCTCTCTCCCACGCACTGAAGTAAAATATTTTACCGTGAATTCAAAACTTTTCAAGGTGTTCTCACAAAATGCCCTGACTTTTTCAGGACTTATCCACATATTCCATGACCCTATTTCACAGGTCAGTGGACACCCTGAATATTAAGCTGAGCTATAGATAACTTGCCAAATATTTATTTTAAGAAGCAAACATGATTAAATACAGCCCAAATTAAAGTATCGTAGTAATGTGTGGCTAATAGGCTGGAGGCACTACTGAACCATAAACTAATATCCATGGAGAATATAAATATTTATGGCAGAATAAGGTCAATCTGAGCAGTTCTATTTTTCAATGTGAATCAGCTATGATCAACGAAATGCATGCCATGGCTTTAGACACAGAATCTAGAGAAATACATACTTGAAAGTAATATCTGGTAGAGAGGGTTGCATCCCAGCATGGATGGAGATCTGATAGGTATCTACTAAGATCCCCAAGATATACCAAACACCGGTGAACAGCCTGCCGAGCCCACTCCACACCACTAACTTCAGGCAGCTTACCAACCGATGACTTCCCTGCAAAACAACACATTAATTTCATTTATTATAATTTTACTGAAGTCATTCATTAAAAATATATTGTCTCTAATTATGGGCATAATTTGAAACCTTTTTGCAATGCTATGCGAGATACATCTAATTTTCCCATTCTATAATTCTAATACTGACTCCTTCAAGCTCCATCTTTTCTCATAACTGCTGACCTCATGCTGACAATCAATTATGCATCCAATGATATTTACTAACAGGTGCATATTATCCACAAGCAAATTAACTTTCAAACAAATATGCCTCGTGCATTGCTTCCTAGAGTCAAACAAACTTGTTATGTCATCATAAAAGACAGAAATATATTTCACGAGAGAAGTCAATAAAATGTTGGTTTTTACCAATATTTAGGCCAAATAGTATCACCTGATATGGAATATCCACTGAGTAACAATGATAAAAATCAGCAACTGATCAAAAGACAAAAGTAGCTATGACTTAAAATAATGTTGTTTTTCTGACAGTAATATTGAATGTGAAAATAATATACTGCTCCCCAGCCACTAAGCTCGTATGTTGCATTGCTATCCACACTATGTGTATATCATGCAAACTACACAAAACCATTCCTGAAATACACAGTTTACGATATATTTCCCTTTAAATCCATGTTAAATAGAGAAAAATGTCCCCAGGAAAACAGTTTTGAAAACTAAATGGTACTCAACTAAAATTGAAGGGTGATTCTAATGATAACGGGTGCTGAATTACATACCACAATTAAACTCTACGCTACCCAGTATGTAACCTGAACCCCCTAATTTCCATTGCAATTGGTCATACCTTTAGTAAGCCCTCCATCATCCACAACTAATGGAAAATCGATGATTCCTCTGAGGTCTAATTTATACTCAATTTGCATCCGAAATATTAAATGGTGATAATTTCCCACACCCGCTGTCAAATGCTTCTGCAGATATGCAATATCTTCTGCACTCCATACATTTCCCTGAAAAGTAAACAGTGTTTATTATCATTCAAGAGTAAGCCGAGAGACTCATCAAAACAAGTGTTTTACTTTGAGAAGATTCCGTCACAATTTGATCAAATAGTTCACAGACCGACTTCCCTTTCCATCAGTACCCCAATTGTGTAGTTCAAACAGTTTTTTTCAGTTGAGAGAGAACACATCAATTACCTTTCTCAGCCTTTTAGCAGCAGTCAGTGCTTCATAGTAACCCTTCCTCCACAACAACTCCTCTCCTTTTCTCCCATACCCAACTGGATCAGAAAAGATCAGCCTCTCACAATATTCCCTTAATCTGGCTCGATGAGTTTCCATATGAGGCAAGAATAAATCCGCACATGATTTCGCCTTCCCTTGTTGATCATCTAGGTAGCGCACGGCCTCAGATATTGTCCTATTTGAAAAAAGGAAGTTTCATGCGGCACATTAATCACAATCTACCTTGATATTCTCAAGAGAACAGAGGAAAATACTCAATTCGCTCCAATCCCTCTCATTAATAAAAAAAATGACAACATATCTAGGAGTGGCAACTATTGATGTAACCATAACATTCTAAAAGAGAAAATACATAATTATTTCCATCTACGTTGGACAGATAATTCTAAACTAATCAGAAATGAAAAGAGGTCTTTATTATATGCCCCCATAACATTTTATCATACCTATACAGACGTTTCGTTAGGTCCACATTCTCAGCCCTCCCTTCTGTCATAGGGTTGTAAAACTTCTTCATGATGTCAACTCATCTTACATCTGAAATTATAGCGAGACAATTTTCATTTTCCACACATTCTGACAAAAGTGAATTCATGGTCTCGATCTGGTTGTATTTTGAACTTCATTTCATGGGGTATAGAGGGCAGTTTCTTCAGAGGTCGGAAACACCGGATGTTGCGCATTTCTGGGTTCAATTTGTTTATCGTTGATGTTGTATTCATGTATGTAGTGTCTGGAAAGAGCCACAGCTTTCGCGTTTCCTTGTGATTATTCGTTGTTATCCAGAGAAAATGAGTCGAAGAAGGCCTCATGAGGAAGAAGATGGCTACGGTAATGTTTTTAATAAACTGCGGCTCACGATTATTATAATTTGTTGATGGTTTTATTCGAGCATTTCATTCGACGTCAAGCGGCTTTCAGATTCGGATCTACTTTCTTCAAATATATCCTCTCCTTGCCTTTTTCTTATTACTGTACTATGTATGGATATCGTGATGAATACCAAAAGTTCACTGCTCAAATTTATGTAAATTTGAGTTATTTGTAAGTCTGTCAACGACTGAGTAAGGCCTATCGCTTCCAATAATCCTTTCTCAATTATGTTTAAAATTTATGTGAAAACGTAGTGTAATTAGCTACATATTGAAGTTGCAGTTTGGGTTGATCCATACTCTGTTATTACCGGTGGTGTCGTACGAATTATTTCCAAAGTGGATGCGACTTAACTGGCTTGTCCCATGAAGGTCGTTTTACACGGTACATTTGTTTGTGGAAACTCTTCCGTGAGCTCTTGCATGAGGCAAAATGTATCGTGTAAAGCAGCAAGTTGTATGAACGCTTGTGAGAATGTCTCAATGCCTGCTCGAGAAATAGAACCTGTTCTAAATTCGTTGAGACAAACGTTTGTACAAAATCTTTCATCGTGTAAAACGGCCTTAAATTGTTAAAGTAAATTAGATAATATTTACGTCAGTTTTGGTCAAAATTACCTATTTAAGTTTAAAATAATTGCCTTCGTTTTTTAGTTTACTTTGAGTTATAATCTGCTAAGTGAAACAGTGATATCGTCAAATTGTCGGTGTTATTGTGCTAATATAGTTAGTGCTCCTTCAGCAATGCTGTCCCATTGGCTTCATTTAACTATTGTTGATGCAGCGTTGCAAAGGATTGACAAATAGTATGAAAATATCTGGTCCCTTATTAATGAAGTTGTGATGGTTTATCTCGGTTATTTATAATCTATGATTTCACAGCAATCAAGACGCGAAGCATTAACTCATCCAGTATCCTTATTTGAAAGCTTATTTGTTAATAGCTATTGATAAAAATATTTGCTCTCACAGATGTTTGAATCCATAATTGATAAAAAGTCATTTTGGTACTGATTTGGTGAAAATTTGTTTTACTAAGATTATGGCTAGGGTGGGCATGAATTAGTTGCCAGTCACAATTTATAAAGTGTTGATCTTAAAGAAGTGCCACTGATGCTGTCGTTTACTGGAATGGAACTATAAGGGAGAAATTCTGTGAGACCCCAAGCCTTACTACCTTTTGGGTGGGCCTTCACTTGAGTCCTTGACTGCCATGCACACTATAGTCAGCTCCTGACCATAATGTCATTCCCACATTATTATCTGAAAATACATCCTGCCCCTTGTGCTTTGTTTCAAATTTCACACAAAACCTCCTCTTGTCTCATTTTCATTTCATTCAACTACATCTCATATTTCAATTAATGATTGTCCTGTTCGAATTGCCATGCCCATTTCCTAATGGGCCGACTTTGCATTGCTTCCACCAACCATCGTGGTGATGTTAATTACTAAAGTCGGCCATTCAAGGCTACCTTTTGACATTTCATAGTACGTTGTAATCGAGTATGCTAGTCTACCAGCAGCAGCAGCTTTTCCAGCCAATGGCCGCACTGCTCTACCGGTCAGTTTTGGCACATTTTTACTTGTATGCCCCAAGAAAAACCAAAGGCTTTCGATACCTTAGATCCACTTTTTCTATTCTTGTTGAGCTATCCATTTAAGGATCCCTTCTGAAAGGACTACCTGAGGGCCAGAATCCATTGCTTGCAACCCTTCACTAGGACACATGGGGACAGTGGTTGCATTTTTTTTTAGAAAATTCCGTTTAGTGTGAAGGAAAATTGACTACTCATTTACATTAAAAGGTTTTAATAAAGAGGTTATGAGTATGATTGATGGATGACTTTGCTTTTCATTGATTCATTAAACCCTAGAAGATTTACAGTATAACAGTTCAGGACTTGAATATTTCTGTGATTTTATTTATTGTTGCCATCTTTGATCTCCAAAAATATGTTTTTACTTTTAATTATTGAAGGATTGTTTCCATTGCAGAGAGGGCCTACAAGAAGAGGCGCCGTGTATCAGAAAACCAAGAAATAGAAGACCGGCTGGAATCTCTGATTATTCGTGTTGGCGAAAAGGTAAGGTCACAATTCTTCTTCAAGTCACCTTCATTTTGGTTTCAGCATACGTGAAGTAGACATATGTCAAAAATGTCTTCTGTAAAGCCACTGCAATAATCAGTTGGTTGACTCCAGACTTATGTTATGGGAGGGACTTTCAATGTAATATTCACACTATACTGTAACTGTCCCATTTCAGAAAGGTTTTCACATCGTATTGAATGCGATATTCCACAGAGGAAAAATCATTCGCCTTGACCGGGATTCGAACCCGGATCCCTCGATTTCTTGCCAAGTGCTTTAACCAGTTAAGCTACCGAGGCGTCCTTCTCCCCTGTGGAAAATTTGGTCGCTTTATAGGAGCACCAAAAGCAACCAAATTTTCCACAGGGGAGAAGGACTGGTTTCAAGGGGAGAAGGAAGAAACATTTCTCCTGTCCTACTGAAATCCAATCGGGGGCTACCCTTTGGGGCTCTATAAGATATAATCTTTGGACACTTGGAATACTCCTTTTTAGTCACATGAAGATGTGGCTTATTTTCAGTCTGTTGGTGTCAACATATGTATTATCAAATCTTAATCAAATAAGTCTCAAATTTTTGTTAGCCCTCAGATATGACATCGTCAACATAAACAGGTCATAGTTTTTGGCCATTTTTATGCTTCACATCAGGTATTATTCCTTTCTGTGTTATAAACGAAATGAGAGGCAATGAAAACCTCTTAGGGCAGGTCTGGCCTTCAGTTTAGTCCTGAGAGGTATACAGTTTCCTAGCAAAGTCTTGAATATTAGTTATTACCTATGACTATGATTTTGAAGTACATATTGAGATCTAGATAGTTGTCGTCCAGTAAGTGTGATCGTAGTGGCTTCAAATAATGTTGAAACAAGAGTATGAGGTGGTTAAGGATTAAATACGCATAATATTGAATGGCATAGAAATAACCTTACCTAGTATCTTTGTCATAGAATAATCCTTTTTTATAATTTTCATGTTTACCGTTCAAAATTTACCCACTGACAGGTCTTTCTTTTTTTGGTTCAATGGTTCATTAGTGTGAAAAGCTTTCAATCAGCAATTTAATAAATACTAAAGTGTAATTCATAATAGAAATTATACCAGTAATGGAAGTATTTCATCGTCTTTCCGCTTTAATTTGCTTATTTTTAACAATTTACAGTTTAAGGTGCTAATTTTAAACTCCCTTTTCATGTTAACCCTGTTATTAATTTGATGTTTTGTATTTTTAGAGCACCTCATCTCTGGAAAGTAACTTAGAGGGTCTTGCCAGTGTCTTGGAAGCAGATTTGGCAAGTTTCAGGAATAAAATTTTGAGAATATTATCAGATTGTGCAATAAAGATGCCAGAGAAGTGTACTATATACACTACATTAGTTGGTCTCTTGAATGCAAAAAATTATAACTTTGGTGGTGAGGTAAGTATATTAGGGCATATAATTATTATTATCCTTTATTGTCATTGTGATTTATATTGTAATTAAAAATAAAATTAAATACAAAAATGTCAATACATACATATGTATGTGGAATACTATCTGTGTATTCTATCTTTTTAGTTTATGGAGTATATGGTCCGCAACTTCAAAGATAACCTGAAGAGCTGTAAGTGGGATGCTGCTCGCTATGCATTGAGGTTTTTGGCAGACTTGGTCAACTGTCATGTTATTGCTGCAGGCTCTCTGTTGCAGCTCTTAGACAATATGGTTGATGCTGCTAAAGAAGATGGAGTTCCTCAGGTTATATGAGTATTTTTAACAAGTTTTAATGTCCAACCTAATAGTTTGGATTTTCAATTGTACTTTATTCTCCAATAAATTAGTCAAAATAATTGGCCATTTCATCTAAATAAATTCTAGTATTGTGATGCTTATTTTTTTACCTGTTGCAAAATTCTTCTCAACAATGCTATTAAATGCAATAAAGCACATGTATTTTCAAAAGCTATTGTTTCCTTAAATTTCGTGCAATATAATAAATAGTATGCATTCCTTAAATGTCTTTCTGCATCATCCAAACCTTATTTTACTGTTTCATCTGTCTCCTAATTGCTGTGTTTTAATGTCCCTGGTTATGTGTCAGTTATTCTTTAGAATATTGTGTTTCACTTTTTATTTATTAGCTTTGAGTTTTGGTTGGAAAATTAAATTAGAACGCTTTATAAACCTCAGGCAATGGTATAAGCCCGTAGTTGCTTTTCCTATTAAAAAGATTGAAATTTTTCACTCTTCAATTTCCTATGTAGGTTCGCAAAGACTGGTATGTTTTTTCTGTTCTTGCTACTCTGCCATGGGTTGGAAGAGAATTGTATGAGAAGAAAGAGCAGGCCTTTGAGCATCTACTCACCACCATCGAAATATTCGTACGGAAAAGGACCAAGCATCACCACGCTGCTCTTCAAGTGTGGTACTCTGGCACTGTCCATCCACAAGAGGAGGTATTCAATTGTTATGCTTGCATCTATTCAAAGATCATGTGGCGCTTTGCTGGGGGAAACATTGCAACTCAGATTACTTCAGTTTTTCTTGGTATTAGGCAGAGACTGTCATGTCAAGCATCTGCATTGGTGGAGAATCTGTAAATGTGAAGTTCTAATGCACGGGCTCTTTACAAGCAGGGAATTCTCCCTGGGGTAGGGGGAGGATTTTATGGTTTTAGGATGAGTTTTGGGACCAGTATTCAGTTGAGCTTGCTGTGTATTGTATTTAGCTTACTCTAATTGCTACAACATTCTGAAACATGTTGAAAAGGGGGTATGGAGTTAAAGGGTTGAGAAACACTACAATGAGGTCACATGCCCTATGTTGTATTTCCAAATTGGAAGTTTTTAACAAAGGACTTTCAAACTCTTTTGCTCTGCTGAAAAACTAATGAGGAACTGCAATGTTTTTTTCTGTGAACAGTGGATCCTAATGTTTCAATTTCAATGCTTAGTTTAAAATGCATTGTCTCATAGAAAAATATTGTTCAGTGAGCTATATTTTCCAATTTTGAGCAATTTTTCGCATGTAAGCTTAAGTGAGAACATACATACTTCAAATCTGTGATAAAAAATCTGTGATAAAAAATCAAAACTATATTTAATGACTAACTCTATAATTTTTAGCTTTTTGTCACCATGAATGGAGATCCTATCAACAATCTTTTTGCTGAAATTTTTATTCTTGGTAAATTATTTTTTTTTATTTCGTGAGCAGCAATTAATAACTTAAATCCGTTATATGGAAATTGATATTTAATTTTTGTGTTAACTGTTATGAAGTTCAGAACTCTTTGATTAATATTTATTGTTTTTTTATTATTCATTTAGTATTTAGACTGCTTGTGGGCCCAGATCAAGAAGCTCAAGCAGGACAACTGGGCAGAGAAGCACATTCCACGGCCATATCTTGCATTTGACAGTATACTGTGTGAAGCTCTCCAGCACACACTCCCTGCCATCATTCCTCCTCCCCATCATGACAGTTACCAATACCCAATGCCTTGGGTAGTATTTCGTATGTTTGACTACACTGACTGCCCTGAGGTAAGTTCAGCATTTTTACTGTACAAGCACCAATTTTGTCTTTCTCTAAGCATGGAATTACTGTCCAGTGATTTATTCAAATAAATTATCTCACGTCTTTTCATACCATGGCTATTATACTTATGAGCAGGTCTTATTTCAATGAAGAAATTGCATTTCCCCTAACATTTTTACATGGCGTGCTCAAATTGCTGGTGAATTTTCTTATGTTTTTTTTCTATTATTTATTTTATTAATTTAAATTTTTAAATGTGTTAGAAGATTGACAATGTTATCATCCACATTTTTTCCACATGCCTTGACTGACTTTTTGTTACAAATTCAGGGACCTAGCCTGCCAGGAGCCCATTCCATAGAGAGATTTCTTATTGAGGAACATCTCCATCAAATTCTTGAGATGCACCATTTAGAAAGGAAAGATTGGTAAGCCAAGTTCACCCTTGTCATCGTAATACATTGATTTTGTGCGAATATGACATCATTGAAAAAGAATTCAAAATATACTGTTTATTTTTACAGTGCTGCTAATTTGCTTAATTATCCATACAAATTGAAAATCCCACTGGACTACATGATAGTTGAAGTGATATTCTCAGAACTTTTTCACATGCCATCTCCAAGATTCCTGGAAATTGCTTATGGGTCTATTTTAATTGAGCTCTGCAAACTTGAGCCAAGCACCATGCCCCAGGTATTTATTGTGATGTGGGAATATTATCCACTCTGTTGACTATCATCTTATTTGAGTGTCTGTATTTTTTTGTAGTAGCAATTTTTTACTGCTGAGCTAAACTTAACTTTTTCATTGTTTTATCTCAAGATATTTTTGTGTTCATTTGTCATTTAAGGTTCTAGCCCAGGCCACAGAACTTCTCTATAGCCGAATTGACACAATGAATACATCTTGTTTTGACAGGTATAGACTTATAAAACTCAAGTCAAATGTAGCATTCAACATTTCCATGCCTTATTATTGTTCTAAATTGTGTGCTTATTGGTCTTTCAGATTTGTGAACTGGTTCTCATATCATTTAAGTAATTTTCAATTTCGCTGGAGTTGGGACGATTGGGAAAGTTGCTTGCAGTTAGATCCAGAGCACCCTAGGCCTAAATTTATTCGAGAGGTCTTACTTAAATCTTTGAGGTAAATATATTTTTGGGCACAGGGTTGATTCAAAGAAAAAAAGTTTCATTTGTTCACAGTATTTTTATTCCGTTATTCCTTCATTTTTCACCGTAGTATGCATCGGTATTCTCTAAAAATATGTACATTTTCTCTTATTGTATCTACAGTGCTACCTATTTTGATTTTTTATAAATGTTATTCATATGAAGAACTAGCCTCTGGATGCCCTCAATTTGCGTTTGTAATTTTTTGTGGGATGTAAGATCTTATTTGCGTTACAATTTTAGTATCACATTTAAGAAATGGTTTTATCACAATATTTTAGTTACACTTGTGTTATATATCTAATTCATGAAATTAAGTGAGGACATGGTTTATATGATTTATTTGTAGACTGTCGTACCACCAACGAATGCGGGACATCATGCCAGAAGCATTTGAATCTCTCATCCCTGCCAAGCCGGAGCCGAATTATAAATACACTGGAGAGAATGCAGGTCAGAATGAATTTAGCATTTTTATTTTACAGCTAGTCTCTCATATTTTTGTGATAACATTTGGCTATAGTTATAGTTTTAAGGCATTTAAATTTCACGTGTTTTGATGTTTACATGGTTATACTAAAGTCCCCCCTCCAAATCATGAGATTTTTTTTGTTTTGAATGTTTAAAACTTAAAAAGTTGAAAATAAAAATGTTTTTAAACAAGTCAGGATGTTCATGGGAATGAGTTTTCCTTAATACATGCACACACATCAGATGTAAGCTAGGCAATATTAAGGCTGAGTACAATGGCATGTAGTTTGTTAATGTAGTGATTTTAATGGGATTGTTCAGTCTTAAATGAAGTCTCATGTTTAAAATTATGTTTAATCATGAGTTCAGTAGTTGGATATAAGTTTTGATTTTTTAGTAAAAAAATCTCTTTTGACCATCCATCCTTCTTTAATAATAATGTGCTTGTTGCTCTCCACACATATTTAATATTCAGGCCAGGTACAGCTCAGACAATATCCACCACCACATCACCTTGGCTTTTGTGTGTGATAACTCTTAAAACTTTAACTTTCTGGTCACCCTGTCCTGAAGTTGATATGCCACTAATGTGTAAATCATGTGAAAGAATTATGAGCAGAAAACTATCTGTTGTCTTATCAAAATACCTCATACGGCTATAATTAGCAATGAGCTATCCTGTTTTTTATATGTATTCTTTTCTTAGTATTGAAAGAGTGTTTTAGCTGAAGGGGTTTTTGTTATGAGTCGGGTTTGTTGGCAGGTTTTGCATTAGAATCCAGTGATCTTTTATTCCATGAAGTGAATTTTGTTTTCACTGATGACAGACCCTCATTGTTGAAAGTTTGACTTAAGTGCTCTGTCACCCTTGTCAGTGCAGACAGAGATTGACTTCCTATCGGATAAGTGTCTGTTCTCACTTCATTTTGGCTCTTAATGTGCAATTGCCTCGAAAATGTTTCATTGTAAGTATTTCTCCTGGGTGATTGTAATTTTACATCTGGGTAAGTAGTCTCCAATTTTGTCCGAGTTCCTACATCTTTAGCCGGTCTGTTTATGGTTGTCCAGCCTGAATATGAACCTATTGCTGTGGTTTTCTTGTCCTCACTTTGTTTATCATGAGAATTTGAGGTTACATCATCATTCTGCCAGTTGCTTCTAAAAATACTTTCTATTGGAAGTTCTACACTATGTACGGCTTGAACTGGGATTAGTGACACTTGGGACACTGGCTCTTGATGTACAGCAACAACTTGCGACAGTGCTTTTTGATCGCCTGGTTTCCTATTTTGATAGAGTGGGTCCACCTCAGAAAAACGTTCAAATGGTGTTGATGGTCTGAACACCTTGAATTCTTGGGAGGGCTGTTGAAATCCTGTAAATGATGCTGATTGGTCTCTGTAATGGTGGTAATACTGTTGCCTTGTTTCTTGATTTGGTTGGTAGCTTGTGTACCTTTGCCTATAGTACCGAACATTCTGCCTCCTTGAATTGGATTGCTCTTGTCTCCCATTGTAATGCTGATGGTACTCCTCAACAGACTCATCTTGTGGCTGGTATGGAGAATATTGTTCATTGTCATATTGCTGTGGGTAGTTTTGCCTCAATGACTCTGTGAATTTCTCTTGTGGGGATTTAGGATTTACTTCTGTCAATGATAATCTATATTCTTCCCTTGGTGGCTCTCTGTATTCGTCCTCCTCTTGGCTGTTGTATTCACGCTGAGGTTCATGTGAATCATAAATTGGAAAGTACTGACGTGGGCGGTTGTTGTTTTGATCTTTATTCTCCTTAATTGTCTGGTATCTTGGAAGGCTGTCCCTGTGTCGGAGGAAAGCACTGACCACTGAGCCATATTCTTCGATGAAACGTGGATTGTATTCTTTGGGGCCATTCCTAGTGAATATGGGTATCCCTCTGTACAAGGGTGATGGATTGTGTCTAATTGGCTCTTCTCTGTCTGGCTCTATTTCAATCTGCTGGTCATCTATCACTGGGATGACACTGAAATGAAGCTGGTATTGTGGTTGTTCCCTACCTGGACCACTGTGTCTCAACCTACGTATGGACCATGTTGCTAATGTTCTTGCATTCTCACAGGGACATGATGACACTCCATCACTCACAAAGAACAGAAGCTCACCTTCCTTGTGAATGAGTAATCCTTCTGCGAGAGTTGATACATCCGGTTGGTCACCTCCTTGACCAGGGTAACTATCTCTCGCTCCTACAAACTCCGCTACCGAGAGACGCTGCCAAAGCTCTTTGTCGGCATCATCCTGTATGCTTGGTGTTATGCCTCGGTACCCAAGCAAAGCCCCAGCACCACCACGTAGGCTCTGGAATGCTGCTCTCCTCAGTGCTTCTTTCCACGAGTCCGGGAATTCGGCGTTAGGTGGTGGCCACGTTGGTCTTCTGGCACGGAATGTGTTTCCCCTCGGAGGTGGCGATGGCGGCCTTGGTGGTGGCTGTCTGGGAGGAGGTGGTCTTCTGACTGGAGGTCGTCTGGGTGGAGAGGATGGAGGTGGTGGCAGTGGGGGAGGGCGCCGAGGTGGGCCCCTGGCACTCACTGGCACTTCATCCTCTGCTGTCCATCGCCAGGGAGGTAGCACTGGGGCTGGGCTGGCTGTCGGATTTATGATTCCATCTGGATCAATAGTGTATACTGTGGCAGAGCATATGCCTCCCGATAGCAGCACCTGGAATAGAACAGGATTGTTTGATTTAAAAAAATATCCATCCACCCTTTTCAATCTACATTTCTTGTGGTCCTTGTGGTCTAGTCCAAATTAATTATTCATTTTAGAGAGGATTCTTCATTGCAACTTTCTTGGCTAGTGGTGATGAATGAATAATAATCAAGCTATCACAATATGAGGCTGTGCGGATTGATTATGAAAAAAAATGTTCATCCACCGTTTACATTCCGCATTATTTTGCATTGTTTTTGTAGTGTAATTCCAAATTAATCATTTAGCAATGAGTGACAATTTTACAAAGTGAATTTAACAATCACAGAAATGGGGGCTTATCTTCGGACATAAACAGTAACTACTACCTTGGTCTTCCTGTTTTTGTTTCCCTATCAGTTTTTCCTTCCGTAGTGGGAACTTAGTTAGCTTGGCAGTGTATCCATATAATTTTTTTTCAACGAAGGATTCTATGGTATCTTCTTTTCTTATACTTATGATATTCTTCCTTATGTCACACATCGTCCATAACATTTTTATTGATCATCACCTTGCCATGCTTCAAAAACTATTGGTCTTTGCGATCCACTACCCTATTGTCTTCGGTTTAAGTTCATATCGCAAATCTTTTCTGGAGTGTTTCATCATCTATAACAAGATTACCCTGAGCTGCTGCAAGGGAGTGTGGCAGTGGGTGTGTAAAGAGTAGGCAAAAATGGAATAAAGAGTACGGAAAAAGGAATTGGGGGAGAGTAAGGATAAGTTTGCAGTGGGATGTGCTTTGGAGGAATTATTATCTGGATCAGCTCATGTTATATCCATAATTTAAGTAAGAATTCTTTATCCTATCTCTTTTGTCTAGTTGCTTAGCGAAATTATACTCATACTAAAGTTGTGATATCTTCATCATTCTGTCTCCTGTTTGTCTTGACTGATCTGACATCATCTCAGTCATCAAGATGATTAACTGATGAGCATGCAGATGTAGTTATTGCTGAATTCATGAGGGATCCTTTTTAACTTATCTAATAAGCAGTTATAGTAATTAAAGAACTGAATATTGCTAGTGAAAGTGCTAGTTCAAGGCTTATTTTACTAAGGCTATCTGATCTTTTTACTAAGGCTAATTTGAAGATATTTAAATATATCATCATCATTCCCCACTGGTTTTAACAGCATTTGGCCATTCTCTCATTCCTTTCCCTCAAATTATAATAAATTATAATTATCGTTAAGTAACTTAAAACAGGGTTTTGGTGTGATGGCTTTTGCTGGCCGTTTCACATATCATGCATCAGTTATGTGACTTCTCTTCTGTAGGAGAAATAAGATAGTGAAATGTCAGCTCTAAGTAAGAGTGATGTTTTTCAGAACAATAGTTTTCTTTTAATTTTTATCTGTCAGATATATTTAAACAAATGTTGTTTGTTTTGAATAATTTAAGCCTGGTTAGACATGTTTTCCTTTGGGAATACGTTCATTGGGCATGCACTTTATTTAGGAAGTAGTAGTTTTGAAAAACATGGTCAGTAGGCCAATGCTAATATGTACATACATATAAAGGGACCCAAAAACCACATGAAATCGGAAGAACTCTGCCTAAATTCAGCCAAATTTGCATTTATTTTTCACTCATCATCTAAAATGATATGTCTTTAGTAGAAAGGTCCTATATAGTAGGAAGGTCCTCGGATGAAAAAGTGAAAGAGAGGTGCAACTTTGCTCTGGTTAGGCCACACATCGAATACGCTGAGAGCATTTGGGACCCTGGACAGAAAGATTTGATTTGAAAAATGAATAAAATACAAAGGAAAGCTGTGCGCTTCGTTGAAAACTGCTACGAGAAAACAAAAGTGTTTCATTGCTTTCAGAGGGATTAGGTTGGGAACCGCTAGAGACTCAGAAGCTATACGATAGACTTAAATTGCTGGAGAAATCTAGAACAGGTGTGTTTCAGTATGACACAGAGAATATCATTTTGATGCCGTACTACATCTCTCGGTCTAATAGGAAAGATAAAATAAGAGAAATAAATTTCCGAACAGATAGGTACAAAATTTCTTTCTTCCCACGCACAATAAGTAACCATAATAAAAACTGAGATCCACTCAAAACACTCCCGAAACGCACTTCACCTTTTCACCTCCCTTTAACATTCTCTTCCCTCACACGGCTGGTGTCTAAACACCCCCTGCCACACACTCATGCGGTGCACAGTGGGTCAGGAGGTAGCTTTAGGCCGCCAAAAGTCGTAATTCCATTGTTGAGCTATTGTTAGGCAGAGTTTGGTGAGAAATGAACTGATTACATTTTCATGAGTACTTTTTACATCATAATAATAGCATTATAATGTTTTATCATCACCATTCAAAAGATTGGTTTACTGAGGATCTCTGCTCCACTCTCCTCTCAGCTTACCCTTTCATTCCCATTTAAGTTTTTACCGTGACTTTCTTCACAACTTTCCTGATAAATTCCACCCTATACCTTCCTTGGTCACTCCCACTCATCGTTTTTCCTTCTATTTTCCAGGGCTATTTGGTCGCTAAATGTTTTCAATAAGTTTATCTCTCTTCAGAGTTTTCCTCTTTTCTCTCCAACTCCTCTTTGGACTCCATTGGTCATTCAGCCGTATTATCATTATTCTTTTTCTGACGCCTTAATTGTTTACACCAATTATGTAACTACTTTGAAGTAATAGATTCGTACATCATAGCGATCTAATTAAACTTTCTTCATTTTCAAGGGCATGGTTTACCAAGGGTAAATTTTTATGCACTTTGGAGCTGTTTCCAGTGTATATTCCCTAAAATTTTCATTCGTGGTCAGAGCGTTCAGTATTACTGAGAAGCATTCTATTATACCTTGATCAAGACCTTAAATTAATGAGACCAGGCTTGGATTGCTAAAAAATGAGTGGGCAGCATCATTCGTACCGTAAGAACCGTAACCCTGTTTTTTTTGGCATAGCCACAATCAGCCCGAGTTTCTCTTTTAGTTACGTCCAAATCCTTATTTTTTGTGCATTTTCTGTCTCCGTTTCCATTATATCCATACATTGTCATTTTACGATTTCTAATTTGTAGGAAACATGAAGAAGGTATTGAAAACTTCGAATCCCTTCATTCAAAATGGAGAGTCCGTATTTGTAATTCTCTTCCTTTGCCACCAATTGTAGATCCAAACCCAAGTCGTTCATCTGCGACGGTTTTGCACGGCACACATAGCAGCTCTGAGACGACTTGTTATCTGTTATTGCATTGCAAAGTTTCCTGTCTACCATTGTAATGTGTAAATCATGTGCTACGGATACACGATGCCCAGAGCACATACTTGCAGAAGGAATCAAGTTGGTAATTTCTCTGCTCATACGACTTGTTTCCTCTTGTATGCACATCGTTGTCTCTTTTGTAAATTCTAGCCTTATGGGGCAACAGTATCTTGGTGACGATGTTCTCGGATTTTGCCAAAAAGTCAGTTTTTGACCATTTTCATTTGAAGTGAACATCTGCAAAGGAACTAAAGAGGTATTGTACGGACTTCTGTCATCCAACTGTGGATTAAGAGCTTTCTGTCTGTACATGGTATGACCACTGCTGCTGTCAAAACTCCGTTTAGAAATGAGAATTAAATTATTCAAATGATCAGGTTGCAAGGTATGAAGGACTGGTGCGGCAACTTTTCAAAATAAAGATGTATGTACCTTCTGAAAACCGATTTCCAGGCACCAATTCAAATTTCACTTATGGTTTTCCGAGGGGAAATAAACTATAGGAGATTGCATTTTAATTATATCCAAATGTTAATTCACTTGTTTGACATTCAACATAAACAACAGTTGCCACAACTACAATATTATTTGTAGTAACGCTGTTATTGCTGATATTCCCTTTGTACCACGGTTAGCGCAGCGCTACCCTTGGAGTAATCGCACACTAATTTCAGTGTAGACATTTATTGATCTTCAGATAAAATGGAAGTTCGCGGCTAATTTTTTTGGTGCAAAATCAGGAATCAATTTTGCACCAATTTCAAGTAACCAGAAAGCTGTCCCACGCAGTGGTTTTTTTTGTAGCTCATCTTTTTTGGCGTAGTTAGATTATGGTGGGGTGAATGAAAATATTAGATCATAGCTCTCCAAATATATTGTCTATTAGGCAGAAATTTGCTAAAATGTGAAGAATATGAGCCCTGATAAACATGGAGAACCATTTCAAATGATTAAATATATTATGGGATGAGAGGTGATAAAATGTTACAGGAGGTGCAACTTCATTCGAAAATCTGCGATTGAAAACCGCCAAAACACAAGTATCATAATTGTGTTAAATCGGTCTTTTGGCCTCAAAATCGTATCTCATCGAAAAGCGGGGACCTTTACCTTTGCATTAACTCCAAATTTTACACAATTTGAAAAATCGACTTTTGGCGGGCTAAACCGGCACTCTGACCCACTGTGCAGCGGCTCGCAGGGTAGCATGGAGATGAATGATTTGAATTTTAGATCATGTGGAAAGTGGGCCTTGAGTTTCATGAGTATCACTTCCAATTTTCAATATTCTATAAATAAGCACCAGCTTTGTTTACTTTCTCATTGGTGAGATTGCCAATAGCTGCTCCTATCTGATGAATGTTGCGGCCCGTTATGACCTTTGTCCCTTAAAATATGCATTTCCTCTTGGTCAGGAGAGACTTATTTCCAAACGGTCATGAAAGAACACGTAAAGGGGGATTCACATTCAAGCATTTCACGCGTCTCGCGCGTACAGTTTACGTGCGAAACGCACGAAAGGTCCACATTCAAGCGGAGGCAACGTCGTCGTACGCGTGAAATGCACATGGTGACACCTATTGGAGGATGAATGAAGTTGTAAAAATAAGTCGAGCCTCTGCGTGCGTGGACGCGCCGGGAGCGTGCGAGCAGCGAGGTGGTACGAGGAGAGCGACTAAACAAGTATTTATTTCATTATGAGGACATGTAAATGCACGGTGGGCTTCGATCGACTTAAAATTAAAAGTGCTTACACCGATGAAATCTTTTCAAAGTTCATTTTTACGATGTCTCACGAATATTTTTATCCCCGAAAGAAAATAATTTGTAGAGCGATTTGTGAGAAAATTGATTTTTATTGTTTACATGGCATTTTTCCGTCAGAATTTTTCGGTGATGAAAATTCCACGTTCGAACTTTGTTCACGTATATTCAATTATGGTAATTTTATAATGCATTTCTAATGAAATTGAATTGGAAATATATATTAAATTGATTTTATCATCTCGAACCAATGGCACGAGTAATGATTTGGAGTCACTTAATGCATGAAAATTGTATCTTACTACCATTCTATGTTATAACATACATATTGTTATTATATAATCTATACTATCATTATTCTGCAAGATAAAACAGCTTACTGTATAATAAATTATTGCTTTAGATCAAAGTCAAATAATGAATTTAGAAAAATAAAAATCCACTTCAGTAATAATTAACTTAAAATTTTTTCAAACATCAATAGCACTAATAGACATTAAAATGAGTGATAAAAAGTATATTTACTAAAAACATGAAGCAGTCTTTCTGTTAATTCCGGATGGTTCTTAGAGATTTGATACTTAGATGATTTTCTCAAAAAGTTTGAAATCAGCGTGGACAGATTCCATTGACTATTCACAGTAGAAACCAAGGCCTACTTGCATTTTGTCGCATAAATCGGGTATGTGACAAAATACTGCGTGGACTTTAGGTGTTGCCGTAGTATTGAGCATAATAGAGCTCTCTTTGTATGCAGCAATCTTATTTATGAAGTTGGGATTGAAGTTTTTACCAAAGCAGACCATAACATCATTTATAAAAATTTCAAATACAGTTATGTATATCAAGCTTCTCAAATTTTGACTTCTTGATCGCAGTAAATCAGGCTTTACTCACAGTGTTTTGTAAGGAATGCCATTGAAAGTTGAACTCCCTTGAGGTATATCGCGAGTCACACTGCATGTTTCTGCCGACTGAAAAGAATCTGGCTCAAATTCATTCAGTACATGTTTATGTAAATTGTTCACGACACCTATCATTAAATGCAACTCTGGCGGAGGAACAATTTCGAGGAGAAGAAAAAAAAGGACTATAGACACTGTTTTTGTAAAATTTTGCGCCTGTTTTCTGCTCATGCCGAATACCATTGAATTTAATTTACTAACGTATAAGCTATCGTTCTGTAGGTATCGCAAGTACCTATTCAAATTATCATTGGTTTCGTGACACTAGGCATTATACCAACCAGAATGTAGGCCAATTTAAGATCGGTTGCGATAGTTGATAATAAATAATGCCCGAAAAGTTGATAATATTTACTGCAGACCAGAAGGATACATTCCCATAATTTTCCTAAGAATTAGGTGCGAGATATTTTATCATTATTTTATATAATAACTATTATTAATTTATAACCCGCCCGACCCTTAACCAATTATAATATATAAAACCACCCGAATCCTTAAAGCGTTTAGCGGAAATACCATATTAAAACATCTTCTTATAATAGTTTTAGTCAAGATCTCCAAAACGCGTAGTTAAGCTGCATTTATGAGATAGTCCTTTTCCAACCAATGAAATACATTAACCGCAACAACTTTCAATAGAGCGTAATTGCACTTTATCTAAAAAAATACGTTTCATTAGGAGAAGGAATGAACGTAATCGCACAGGGAATCACGAGGAAAAGAATGTTTCAAACGTTACTCATCCAACATTAACTAGGAATTAGTTCGAAAACTAAGGCAGAAAAATTTCCTTCATAAGATTATTCACTAATTTTAAAATATATCGCTATAGTAGTGGCTAAATTAAGTGTTTACGTTAAATATTGAGGGTAAAAAAAATTACGCCACTTGGGATTGAACTTCCGACCTTCACTCTCGCAGTCAAGCGCCCTACCGACCGGTCTACCGTTGCTTTTCAGAGGGTGGCCTATACATAGTGACTATGTATTACATACCCTTTTCTAGGAATCTCGGGTTATGGCCTGTGAAGGTCGGTCCCCACCTTGAGGAGTTTTTTGTTGTTATTTTGCTCATTGTTCACGTATTGAGGTTCTTGTTAACACTAAAACAATTATTAATAGATTGTATCTGATCCAACTTCACATTTTTGGCGTGCATTAACGGGAAAATCGTTAATTATAATGAATACTGCGACGGTGTCCCGTTGTCGCCTGGGATGTTTATGCACGAAACTTGGCCCATAAAATTCTCAATGTGCCAATAATACAACTATTAAATATCAAGCACTGTAGCAATGATTAACAGAAAAGGACAATTCATGATTGCATGCTAATATATCCCAGTGAATCTTATAAGTAAATACGAAATGACTCCATGTGTCCGCCATTTGTTTCACGCGTCCAGGCGCGTCTCGCGCGTAGAAAGTTGAGCAAAATTCAACTTCGCTCGCACGTACCCAGGCGAACGAAGCGAAGCACCTGATTGGCTGCGCGCGAAACGCTTCGCTTAGTACGCGTGAAATGCTTGAATGTGAATCCCCCTTTAGGCATTTGACTCCCTCATTGCTGCCTCCCGATGGGTTTAGATGCGAAATCAAGAAAGCCGTCAATACCCACCTTAGTTTTCAACGTTCTTTCGAAATTCAATTCAGTATTTCCGGAAAAAAATCACCGGCGCAGCATCCTCAGTTGTCGACCGCGAGTACCGTGACTGATTTTCGTGAAAGTCATTGAAATCTCGAACACAATGTGAGTGGACGGGCGGTGCCAGAAGGCCGTTATCGTTCAGGAACTTCGAATGTGACGAGTTCGTTCCGCCGGGAAGCAAGCGCGCAAAGGTCAGTCGACGGTCCTTCGCGGAGCACGTATTCGGTAGCTGCTGCATTACACTTGACTTTAATGCTTCATTGGACGATCCCTCCGTCACTTTTTCATTCGAACAAAGCGAATGAAGGGATGTCATGTTGTTGACCTCTCATCTCTTGATGCGTTTGGCTGATTGCAGTCCACGCGAAAGTTTCTACTGTGATGCATCTATTGTTTGGGATGGAAAGCGGCGGCAGTGAATATGCTTGTATTTGACAATGAGTCATTCACCCGAGGGGAATGACTGCGCATACAGAAGAGAATTGCATCTAAAATGAGGAGGCCTTCCCCGGGAAAGAGTTTCCGACCTTCGGTGCACAGTGGGTCAGAGTAAAGCTGTCATATGTCAAAAGTCTATTTTTCATGATGAAGAAAGAAATGCTAGAGGTAGAAAGGGCACGGCACGTGTAAGAGTTCGTTGGATATTCTCTGACTTTCATCACAACCTACCTCTAACCAGTAGATTTCTGTAATGAATGAATTAACCGAGTCTCCATAATAAAAGATCCTCGAAGTTTCCTCTGCGTTGTAGCTAAAGGAGACCTCTGTAACTTTTGCGACATTTTGAGTATTTCTGTTATATATCGGCAGCACGACTGCCATCTTCTGAAATGTAGAGTCTACAATTTAGAAGATGGCATTCGTGCTGCCGAAATATCAAACAAACGTGTGAGTTTCCTTTTTTTGCTTGTGCCTATATTTTTTAGCTTGTCACGCCTGTGACGCCTTAGTTGGTATATATTTTCACCACGTGTGATATATTAATCGTTCTGGATATTTTTATAATAATGATTTTTTGGTAAATATTTTTAATCTACGAATATAATTTATTTACCTACTTGAAAAGGTATGTCGTTATTTGACTATATATATCTCCAACCACGAGGAGTAGGAGCTTTCTTAGTTGCGCTCTTCTTCAATTCGTGAAATACCTACAATGGGGTAAAGAGAGCGAGTTGCCTTTTTGACGATCGCATGTCACCTTATCTTTTTATATTTACAACTTTTCAAATCGTTCTGAGTCAAAGGGCATGATAGACGCTATTTCCTTGAATGTAAATTCCGCACCGTCAGAAGCCGTAAAGACCATGAGCGAGTCGCACATCGAAATGTCGGCGAAGATTGAGGGCCTGACCCGGGTGTAACGCGAGAAGAATTTACATTCGATATACGCCGAGAAATAATCAGTTCTTGCATGAGAAATTTTTCTTTGAATACCGAATTTATAGTTGACACTGATTATAGCCAAAATTTCAACTTAACATCTACATCTACAAAATACCCTGCTAGCCACCTCAGGGGTGTGTGGCAGGGGGTGAGTATTCACCAACATGCATTACACTATACCCTAAAGTTAGTGACACAAATTGACAGAGACTCAAGACTTATGTCGAAAAAATGCACGGCGTGCTGCCATTACTAGGTAACAGATAAGGATTCAAGTATTAGGGAGTACTACTACTACTAAGAGCTACACTACCTATCGACAAACCTAGATAAAAGTCTCACTGTTATGGTCCCTTATAGTTCGTGGGAAAAATGACATTTTAAATCTGTCCGTTCTGCAGTCTAGTTCCCTCATTTTATTCTCATGATCTGATCTACCGTAGTATGTCGGATATCGTAAAATATTATCAACGTCGTCAGAAAATAAACCGGTTTGGAACTTACATAATAGATTGAGTCTAAATTTTAGTCGACGCTCTGAAAGCATTTTCCTTTTTAAAGTCAACTTAAGTGTTGGGATGAAATGTTGACCACCGGAAGCCAATGAAAACTATGAGGGCCAGGTTTGCAACGCCTGGTTACCTGATTATGACGTTAGATACGTCCAGAGTTACATTGACATGGAAGAATCTTCCATGTAAACGTGGATCCAGCCCCAACTAATGCCGGAATTAGACATTGTGCTGCCGCCCCTAATGCTACTACTCCATAAGTATTCTTCCCCCAATGCTCTCCTCAATTTTTACATTAGCCTGATAGCCTATCGGGGTAATCGATGGTGTATGAAACCTTTAGTGCCAAGTTCGGCTTTATTTCTGAGCGAATTTAGGTCTTTATAGACCATTCTTACTATTAGCACATTACATATCACACCTATGCCCTGAGTGGAGAAAACCCCATCCAGGCGGGACTCGAACCCGCGACCTTCGGGTTAGAATGCGAGGGCGTTACCCCGCCGCCACCGAGGCCGGCAAAGTTCAAGTATGTCCGATACCTTTGTGGCTTTCTGGGTGTGAATTGAAACTTTGTCGAAGGGCAAAGGTTGCTCAGGGGTAGGGACTTTCGCCCTTACCGTGATTTATTTGATTATTAAATTTTGTTAAGGTAGTTTGAGCGAAATATCACTTTGCCTAGAATTTGACCTCATTTTAAAGAATAATTCCCATCTTTCCAATGGTATCAAAATATTAAACCCACTTGCAGAACTACTTTTCGAGAAATTTGCCTAAAAATATAAGCTGTTTTACATACGATAGATTTGGGCTGTGCACTCCAGAGGGAGAATATTGAAATAATTAGGAATTTGTAACACCTAGATTTCGTCAAAAACTAAGTGTGTAGTTTGTATGTTTTATCAACTATTTATCAAAATTGATCCATTACCGCAGTTATTTTTACAGAATCGCAAACAAACTCTGTTTAATGGCGTTTTAGCCATACGGCGAGAAAAAATTAGTCAAATTAGAGAGTTATGTAGATACACATATTTATTTAATTACTGAGAATTTTTGTCAAATATAACTACATTTTTGCGCCATTAATATTAAAATATGTACTTCACACTTCAATGACGTCTAAATTAAAATATAAAATTCGAATTTTGTCTCCATTATGACCAGGGAAATATTTCACTCAAACTACCTTAAGTACACCCGGATAAAATATTTTTGTGAGATGATCTCTTGTACCCATTAAGCCGATCATCTATCCATTATTGGAAGTATCTACAAGTGTGGATGCCCGCCTGGGTGAAACTTGCACCCATTTTTAAACCATCGTCTCGAAAAATGTCAATTTAAACTATGAATTCAGCAATTCCATGCATGAAAAACTTAAAATATATTCGTTCGATTTCTATCGCCTGTAGTACAGCCGCGATTTGTTGCCAACGCCAATCGGAATCCGTAAGTTCCGTTCATAATGGTCCGGGAAAGTTCTTGAGAACCTAGTGGACGCATCCCTTCGAAAAACCTTTATTGCTTTCTAGTTTTGTTCTCACGTTTAATGAAAGAACTTGAATAGTCCTGGGAAGGATGACTGGAGAAGTCACGCTACCGGATTTCGTGGTGTTTATTGTATCATTCGCATCAATCTGTTCTTTCCCGCGTGCAACCTAACAATCCCCTAACCCTCCCCTCACTAATAATTGCATCACGCCGCTTCTGTCTTCCGTCGTTTTCTTCGGTGAAATATGCACTCAAGGTAAGCGCAACTGTCTATCAGGATTATATTGTTTTTTTTATTCAATTAGAAATCTTTCCCCTTACTGCCTCTCCGATTGCTGTGTGTAGAAATATCGGAGGTACTATTGCTAAAGGCTTTTGCATATTTATTTTTGGATAGAAAAGAAGGTATCCGTGCTATGTGCTCCAAAACCACTCTTTCCCACGATGTCATCCCCAACGACGTCTGTGCGAGCCCTGCCCGAAAGGACTCGCCCACATAATCAATGAACTCCCACGTCATGAAACACAGTCTAATGTACGGGGTAGAGGAGGCTGATGGACATTTCTTTAGAGTAATTTACCGGTTATAGGTAGGTTATTACGAAAGTCAGAGAATATTCAACGGACTCTTACACGTGCCGTGCCCTATCTACCTCTAGTATTTCTTTCTTCATCTCAGCATAAGTCCCACCTTTCTTCATCCCGTCCATAAAACCTCATCTCATTCTTCCCCTTCCCCGCTTACCCAACATCCTACCCTCTATCACGGCCTTCAGCAAACCATCGCCCCTCATAACCGCTTCCAGCCACCTACCCTGCCTTCCCCTAATCTCACCCATAAGTTTCCTCTCCTCCCCCACCATGCCAAGCACTTCCTCATTTGTCTTCCTTTCCGTCCAACGCACCTTCTCCATCCTCCACACCCACATCTCGAAAGCCTTCAGCCTACTTTCGTCTTTCTTTCTCAATGTCCTCGTTTCTGCCACGTACAACCCCACACTCCATATCAAGCTCTTCACCAGCCTCTTTTTTTACATCCTTACTTAAGGTCCCCGTCATCAGCTCCCGTCTATTATTGAACGCTTCCTTCGCTAGCGCTATTCTCCTTCTAATGTCTTTGCTACTATGTCCTGTCTCTTCTAGCGTACTACTCAAGTAATTAAATTGTTCTACTTGCTGCAGTTTGTGACTTCCTACTCTTATCACCAGGCTCGCTTTCTTTGTCCTAGATAATCTCATTACTTTTATTTTCTTATGATTAATCTTCATCCCGTATTTCTCGCACTGCTTTTCCAATGCATCTACTAATGTTTGCAATCCTTTCGATGACCGACTGACCAACGCCTGGTCGTCCGCGAATCTAACCGACTGTATCTGCTGGCCTCCTACTTTAATTCCCACATCTAGCTCATCACATGCCTCTCTTACCATTTCCTCAGCATAGATGTTAAAAATCAAAGGCGACAACGGGCACCCTTGCCGCACCCCGCGACCTATAACAGCCCACCCTTATTCACCCTCAGCTACCCTCACCTGAGCCCTCTGCCCCATATATAAGTTTCGGATGAGTCTCCTATCACGCCAATCTATTCCTTATTTCCCCAATATCTGCATTAGTTTCTCCCAGTTTACTCTGTCAAACGCCTTTTCTAAATCCACAAAGCAAGCGAAAACATCCCGTTTATACTGTTTCTTTTTATAAGTGTCCTCATTACCGCTATCGCGTCTCTGGTGGCCCTTCCCTTCCTGAACCCAAATTGGCCATCGCCTAAATAGTAGTTTGCTCTGCTATCCAACCTTCTATTTATTATTCTGAGTAAAACTTTTGCTGCGTGCGAAATTAAACTGATTGTTCTATACTCCTCGCATTCCGACGCTATCTTCTTCTTCGGGATAGGTATTAATACTGTTTTCACGAAATCCTCTCTCCATACTCCTTCCTCGTAGATCCTGCGAATAAGTTCGAAAATGGATTCTCTCCCCTTACTACCTAGATTCTTCAGTAGTTCCGAAGGTAGGTTATCGATTCCCACTGCTTTTCTACCCTTCATCTCTCTTAATGCCCTCTCTATTTCGCTGTCAAGTAACTCTGGTCCGAGGTTATCCTTATCTATTGATCCTCCATCCTCTAGATCTAGGCTCAAGGATCTATTCTCGCTGTCATTTAGCTCTACGTATTAGCTCTTCTCTCCACCTTTCCTAGATATCTTCCTGTTCGGTTAATATATTCCCTTTTTTGTCCTTAACCTTTGGTACCGTTTGCCCTCTCTTACCACCCGATAACATTTTCACCTTGGTGTACAAAGCGCCATCTTCCCCCTCCTCCTGCACCTTGTCCATTTCCTCGCATTGTCCCTACCACCAGTTTTCTTTTGCCCGATTGGTCACTCGCCGGAGTTCATTATTCAATTCCTTGTACTTCATCTTGCCTATGTCGGTGTTGACGTTTTTCCATATCCTTTTCTCCTCCATTTTCTTAATCATTTCTTCCGTAACCCACTGCTTCTTAACCCTCTTCTTTTCCACCATTCTTCATTTCCTTCATTTCCACCCTCTTCTATTGTTTTCTCTGCCGCTCCTGCGATGCCTGTTCCCATCTCCCATCTTCCCTCTATTGTTCCCACCCGCTTTGCTTCAACTATGTTCTTTTCTACCAGCTCTTGATATTTCCTCCTTTTCAACCCTTTCAATGCTTCAAGGTTCCACCTCTTTATCTTCCTACCTTTACTAAGTCTTTTGAATCTAACTTCACACTTCATCATCACCAAGTTATGATCTGAGTCCGCATCCGCCCCTGGATAGCTACGCGAGTTTTTTACACTGTTCCTAAATCTCTGCCTTACCATTAAATAATCAATTTGGTATCTCCCAGTATCACCCGGCATTTTCCATGTGTACCTACGCCTGGGGTGATGTTTAAACCAAGTGTTTGTCACTACTAATTTATTTCTTCTACAAAATTAAACTGCCTTTTCACCGCGATCATTTCTTATTCCTGGCCCAAACCCTCCCACTTCTAATCCGTCCCTCCCTTGCCCCACCACTGCATTCCAGTAACCCATCACTATCAGGTTTTTCTTTCCCGGCACTTCTCTAATTATTTCTTCTACTTGCTCTTACACCTCTTACACCTCTTCCACCTCTCCCTCCCTATGGTTGCTTGTAGGCATGTATACCTGGACCTGTACGAAATTCGTCGGGCGTCCTTTTATTTCTACCACTAGTATCCTGTCGCTCACCTGTTCAATTTTTACCACCCTAAGCCCCAGTTTTGTGTTCAGTACCATACCTACCCCACGTTGACTCTCATCTCCACCTCTATAGATTACCCTGTAGCTATCACTCCAATAGTCCCCGCTATCCTTCCATCTCACCTCGCATAATCCCAAAGCATCTATTTTTCCATTTCCCGTTTAATATTTTCAAGCTTCCCGGCCCTCATCATGGTCCTTAGATTCCGCTGCCGGGCACGACACCCGCCCTAGTGATCGACGGCGGCGTCCCGTAGTTGCCAGGAATCAATTCTCTTAGAATGACTTTCATATTCTGGGATTGATAGTTGAGAGGTATTCCCACGCCACTCAACGGTATTTTTAAAGTGACACCATCACAGAACTACCTTTCGTCTGCCTCCTACCCTTCGACCCATCTGGCATGGGTGGCCCTACCAGGAGCAATAGTACTTGCTCCTGCCAGTGCAGCTCTAGGGGTCATTGGAACTCACAAGCCCTTCCACCACGTAAAAGTCGTAGTTCAAGGAAGAGGATGGACAGTTCTGGGAAAAAGTTAAGGAAGAAGGAACGTCTAAATGCATAATGTTTCATCTCGGGATGTTCTGCCTCAGTCGATGTTTTACATTACCTATTAGTTTCTTTTTCCGATGTTTGTGGACGTCGATGGATATTCAGTTTCTCTCTATAAAAAAACTTTTTTTTCACTCACTATCGTTTGTTGATACTGAGATATGTGTTTAATAATGATAGCTTCGGCGAATAGGCAACGACCTGTCACGATGGGTGCACCGCTGTATCGCCGAAGGTAAGCAATGCTGGCCTCAGCTGTTATTCGGATGGGTGACCCTCTTATTCGTCCGGGTGCTGTTGGCTCAGTCTGCAATTGGTAGACCATAAGTACGAAACTACCACATTAGAGTAAAACTTTGGCCAAAGAATTGTACTTAGTGGCGTATACTCGCATTTAGCTGGATTGACGAGATTCATGAAGACGCCGAATGATAAACGGTACTCTCTATCTTGTACCTCTTTTCATCCCATCTAAAACCGTTATTTTTTCCGCCCAACAAGCATTCTCTCTAAAAATTAGTGAGTCTGGGTAAATTTTTCTAACTCTAAATGCGTCTAAAGAGATGTAGGATGCTATCCTCCTCTCGTCTATTAAAACAAAACTGCATTCCTGGCCGATACGACATCAAAATATTTGTCCACCTCACCATCAACTTAAATAAATTGAAATTATGAGGAGTCGTACGTCTACAAGAAGGATCATGACAGTTTCGTTCTTTCTTTTTATCCCATCCCACTGTTCTTTCGCGTCCCTGGTCGCTAAAACATCCTAAATCGTTCCATTATTCATGTTTTTTCCCCCTATGGCCGTCCGCCTGAAACCAGCGGATCTCCCTGAGGCCTGAAGGTTGAGGAGCGCATAAAAAGAAACCGAATTTTCATAAAATACTCTTCAGCCTCGCGATTTCTATCATGGATTGTGTTTTGCTTGGCACTTATGATTTCTCTCTGTATCGCCCAGGCGGTCGTCTCGATTCGGTGCTCTCGGTGCCCTCCTCCTTAGGTACTAGTGGTTCGGGGTGGAACTTCTTCACTTATTTTTGAGCGTATAAAAATATTATCTACATTTTCCTTCGCGCGAAATTCTTAGAGCGTAGCAGTATCACTCCTTCAGTTTTTCAGGGCATTTTTTTGTGCTGGCCCCTGTCTGGTGATTCACGTTACCCGAACTTGAAACGAATTAAAGTGCTCTGTTAACGTCAACTCTTATGTTCTGCAGCATTGTATGTATTTCGTGTATTCAATCATTTTTTGCATTAAGAGTTTTGCGTTTTTATTATGTGTTCTTTTCTGAAGATTTCCATTGTCACCGTTCAAGATGGGTGAATGAGGAATTGACTTTCTTATCTTTTAAGATAAACATTGCTAAAAAGTGTTTTGTTGAGCTTTACCTGAATGATTCTGAGTTTCTGATAAAACACCTTTTCTTACATAGCGAGTATTCTTGTCGGTAGATGTGTCCGAACTAATTTTCGGTTTATTATTAAATCCTATGTGTCAGAGATAAAATGTGGTCGAAAGAACCTCATCATCAATATTACGAGCTATGGACATAATATAATTATGAGCAGGCGTGTATTACAGTGGGGGTAATGACAGTCCCTGTAAATGAAGTGTTCCAATTTTTCTGTGTATAAAGACAAAGCTGAGGATGATAGTGCTTTAGAGCTCTGCTTATACTTGTCGGTAGATGGCAATGGTGTGAGGCCTTCATTATTTCAATCCTTACACTCTGCACCTTATCAACGGAGGTCAACTCACCTGTCGATCGCGTGCCGATAATTTACCTTTAGTTGTGCCTCAGGTTTGTGCTCTTTTATGGAGAGACAATAAAATTTTAATATGCATTTGTATGCGAAGTACTTGGGTCGTGTGTCGTTGGTACGCTGGAGGCGCTAATGCAAGACGTCATTAACCGTTTCAATTTGAATTCTCTTGCGGGCTTTGTTGTAATCCTCTCGGCGGCATCCTTTCTAAGGAGTCCTCTTTTTATTTAGCAGCGTACTTTTCCATGCCCACTTCCGTTTTTTTTTATTCTTTATTACCATCCTTAGATGCAATCGTTGCTTAGCTTTGCTGGAAAGGATGCCAAGGCACAAGCGCATTCATCTTGAGGTGCTATTGAACTGAATGGCCGTTGGCCGCCGTAATTGCGTGAAAGTTCGTCCACGCATTGTAATGAATGGGAAAAGGCCTCGTTTGGTACTCACCTAGAACTCAAGTTAATGCCCTCTTACGCTAAGGAGAAAATTACGTCATTCCATACTCGTGCGTAATTTTTAACCGTAATGGTTTTGAGCGAAACCAAGAAAGCTTCATTTTCCCTTACAGCTGAGTTGCTCTCTATTTATTGAAGTAGAAGTAAAAAAATAATGGAAAATCTCTTCGAAACTGTGGTTTAGTTTAATTTGTGAGATTTAATGTGTGGTTCCCGTCGAAATGTATTACAGTAGAGCGTCAATAATCTGGACCGTCGATAATCCGGATTCACATCCGGCTAAAAATAAGTTGAATCGAATACAATGTACATATTTGTCAAAAGCGTTGATGCGAGACTCGGCGGGGTCGTCGACCGCTACAATGTGGCGGTTATGGTTAAACTAATAGTTTTATTTATCTGCTTTAATTATTTAACTACAGTACTATAGTGAATTACTGGTTTTATGGTTTTTAGCAAAGTTTCTTTATGTCTGAGGCATCATGCGGCCTTTTTTTATGGTTCTGTACGAAAATCCTGACTTTTTGATAATCCGGACTGGGTCCGATAACAATTGATTCGGATTATCGACGCTCTACTGTAAAATGGAACCGGAAAAATATCTCCTTATGCCGTGACGGTTCTCTTTTGTGTTGTCGATTTCTCATCAGCTACATGTTTTTGCATGCACAATTTATTATTAGATTTTATGGATTGCCGTCTTGCCTATGAAGTTGTACGTCCAAGCTGCAGAGAGCTTATGTGTAAAGAGTAAAGTTCCGGGAGAATCGGACGCGAAATGTATATGGTGAAGATGGCCGACGTATTTTGAAACACCTTTTTAAATATTGTTGTTAGTGTCTGGAACGGCTACTTCTCAGCCATTCCATTTTAAGTGAGCCCAAATATGGAAAAAGTAAAAAAAGTGTTTTTCTTCTACAGTTTTAAAGTTCGACTTTTCCAGGCTAAATTGAGCTTAATTAATCAATTATACTGAGCCATTACCCAATTTTGAAAGAAAAATTGAATTTTACTCATAATTGAAAGCAGAACGAGTAATTAGGTCACACCCAGAAATGTACCATGTCACACCCGGAACGTATTAAAAAATTCGTAACTAGAAAAATAATGCTTTTGGATACTTCTCTATTAGTTCAAACTAAATAACAATTACTCTTATCTTACTGATATTAATATCAATATTTAATGTTTAAGCTAGTCACAGAGTTTACAGGTTAAAGAAGTCTATGTTATTGAGTGGCATTCGTGTGAGTTACACCCAGAACCACAGTTTTATTCCAATTACAACGGTGCTAGTTAATTTGTTTAAATTGCAATTTAAGTTGTAAATTACCTTCTTTTATGGCTAGCTAAATATGTACTCCATTATATTTTAGCTGAAGTATTTAATGTGAAAATTTAACGCTCATAAGTCTCACCCGGAACCAATGGAATGGTTGTTCATCTGTATATACTTAAGAATATTTGAATTTCTTTCATAGGAGAAATATGTGCCTTATTTCTGGGAAATTGGGTGTTCAAAAAATGTCATTTTGCAGTGTTAGCTGTCACATTCGTTTTCCTCCCATTAATTTTTTTACGAACGGCTTAATTGCTACGGTCAGTCACCTGGTGTTCCGTCATTTTATATTTGTCACCCCCTATGATGTATCAGGTACTCCCATTTTTTTGTGATCCTTTAGGTAGATGTAAAGAATACCGCCGCTCGAGGTAATCGGGTCTGAATTTCGAGAAGCGGTATCTCCGTTGTGCCACAAATTTCGTGGTATGCTTTCAATGCGTCTGGGGTGCATTTCACACGAACATGCGTCATTATCATATCTGCAAAGTCATCGGCGGTTTTCCCTTTCTTCCTGAGGCAGTGATTGTGAAAGTTTAAGACAGTCCTGAGACAGACCTGGAAGGAGATTGAGTAAAACTGAAATGCTGGCCCACCATCGGACGTTTCTTTTGTGACCTCGGAATATGTTTTCAGAAGGCCTTGTCGATAATGTGAATATGTAAAAATTTGATGGAATTAATTAGGTTTGGAGAAGAGTGGAAAACTGCCCTTGCGAGTAGACTCCCGTATTGGATTTAAGGATAATTGGATTCTCCCTCCCATTCAGGGTTATCTGAAAAGCGTGGCTCGTAGTATGTACGTAGACTCTTGAAGGGAGCATATCCAGAATTCAAAGAAATTAAATGCTATACCCCAAGGGAATGGAAATGAAATTCCAGCAATATATTAACAGATTATATTACCCGGATGAAGTATGGAATTAATTCATTTTTAACGAAAAAATAAATTTTCAACTTCCATTGCATTTCGACATATATGCTGCCTCTCTGATCCTAGTACTTGCCTAGTACTTGGCGAGGGATGCTGCAATACATCCGGAACGTTGTCCTATAATTGCAGGGTCATCGCAGTGTTTTCACCCAAAAAAACAGCTTTTATGAGTTATGCCTTTGATAATGAACATCGATTATGAATAGAATTGAAGAGTCAAGTATTGGATCTTACGTAATCGATAATATATCCTATAACCGTAATACTTATTCAGATATCTCATGATATGGGCAATTTTTCTCGTAGTATTGAATTTATTTGTCTTGAATGACGTGTAGGTAAATGTGCATTTTAAAGGCTGCGATGCCAATTGGTGGGACCAAATTGCCACTGTAATTGTCGAACAGCTATTAAATCTCTCTTTTTCGCAAACATTAGTGAAACCTCATTATGTATAATTTTTGTCGAAATGATTTGTCTAGATAACCCTAAGCCGGAAAAGAGCAGCATGTGTAAATCGTGTTGACTAACTTTCTACGCTTGTGAAGCACAATTTCGCCCACGCTTTATTCTCAACTCCAACGGTTGCTCTCCAATCTCTCGTGTCATCTAGATATCGTGCACCGAGCTTTGTTCCGAAACGGTATTCCTGCTTGCTAAATCGCTGTGCGGCTGAGGTTTTTTTGGGGTCTCTGAACATGCATTAAGATGAGAAATAGTGAAGGAGGTTTAAATTATATGTGACGAAAACAAATTCAAAGTGTTTCATTTTATAGCTCACGTTTTTTGTTATGATTACGATTTGTTAGCGTTATTCTCTCGGGCCGTTAGGGATATTGATGAGCCGTCGTGTTTTGGAGTTATCAACCGAAATAATCTCCAGCGCTTCAACCTTGTAAAACTTTCCAAAGCTTCGGAGCGGGAACATAACAATGGCTGGAATCGCGACTGGGGGAATCCGGCCCCACCCTAACGCACTCTCTCTGTTTCCAAACTATATCGAGAAGATGTGTATTCGGCTAAGTTTAAGCTGCTCTGCATTTTAAACTAGGTAATAGTAGTAGACCTTTTATTGACATGTTTTCTTCTGGTTGATCTTCATCCCATACCTTATAAAAGACCAATTTGGAAGGCATGGGTTGAAGATTAGTCACTAGAAAACACGAAATTAAATAAACTTTCAAGATGAAATAAATATTAAACATAAAATTGAGTGGACATAAGCTAGAGCGGGCGGAGCACTTTACGTATCCAGGTAGCATTTTGGAGGAAACTTGAGTCTAGTAGTAAAGACTTAAGTCGAAGAATTGTTTTGCCCAAATAAGTGTTTGCTTGAAGGGAATTGATGAGGGAGAGAAAAGTGGAAGTATGAAGAAAAGATTTGAGAAGACGTACGTGAAGTGTAGCGTTGTTTGGTGCCGAAACTTGGCCTATGAGGAAAGAGGATGAGCGTATTGAGATTGGAGGTTTAGAGAAGGAGGTAAGCTGGGTGGGGATGGAGACGAAGGGGGGTGGTGTTGAATGTGGTGGAAGAGGTTGGCGGGGGAAATTTGAAGGAGGCTGAAGGGTATGATGAAGGGTAACGGAGGTTGTTGAAGAGAATGAGGGAGGAGAGAACGTCGGGCAAGATGGGAAGAGGTTGGATGAGATTGGGGATTTTCGACGCGGTGAAGGCAGGAGGTATGAAGAGTTTGGGATTGGGATAATGAAGAACTCATGCATTCTTTCATGTCACAATTGGATTGAACGTACAAAGGAATCTGAAGCTTAGTATTTAGGTAGGAACCTACCACTGGTGGTACACCCAACTTACGCTGTTAGTAGGATTATTTTCCTTTCCATTTAATCGTACAAAGACTGTACTCCTGAAATCCACTTGTTATTCCCTTGCAGCGTACGTTATTTTTTTCTTGTTAGCATTGAGTACTCGTGCATTGAATATAATAATCGATGATATGAACATGCCTACGTGAACTGCTTCCTCGGAAAGCCCTATTTCATTGCCTAAAAATCGTCAAGAACTTCATCTCTGGAAAACTAATTTTATTTTTCAATCTAATCGCCGGAAAGGAAAATTTTAATGAATTCCTCCTTAAATTTTGTTAATTAAGGGGAAGAAAAATAATAGACTTGATGGATGGGATGAAGAGAGGCGGGACTTACGCTGAGCTGAAGAAATGAATCGTGTCTGTAGAAGTCTAGTGGATATCTACTCTTTCCCAGTTAAAACTAGGTTTGCTATTAAGGAGTTGGCAATTTCAAGGAGTTATTTCGATTTTGTCTCGGAGTGACACCCTGCATCTGCAAAGAAGTCTGTTAATTTAAGAGCCTTGACGTATCCACAGATTTAATACCTGTTGGTCAATGTGAAGAAAACGGAAAAATTGTTTGCGGAAGAAATTCATAAGACAGAGTAGCCCGGGCAAAGAAGGCGAGAAAAAGTCTGTTAACAACCAGCAACAAATCTTGGAAATATGGAAGCACTTCACAAATACATATGTATGGAGCATGCCCAGCATTGAAGCTTGGGCGATAATAGGGAAGCAATGGAAAATTGGTGTTTCCGAGCAACGATGAAGATGAAATGCTCGAAGGTGATCACCAATGAAGAAGTCCTACGAAGAGGAAAGAGGTTTAATGAAAATCCTGCCGAGTAGAAAAAGCAAAAACTTATTGGATATATTCTGCTACACAACAGCCTCTTGAAAATGGAAATGGACGTCAAGAATTATCGAGGAATACCAAGAATGAAACACGAATCAGGCAATTTATTAGGAACGTTAAAATGAAAACTTCATGTAGGTATGCCCACCGCTTCTGAGCTCATGCCGCTGGTTACTTCTTGTCGTTTTGGGTGAAATTAAAACACTTGCTTAAAAATGAACTCGTAGGCTTCCGCGGAGTCGTTGAGATGGCAGTGAATGCTTTTCGGCCTTTCTTCCGCGTGCTTCCATTGTCATTGACGACAGTTTCGACAGCATTGCAGCTATCCCCTTCTGGTCAGAAGTGAAGACTGAGAGACATCAAAGGGACATGATAAACAGGCAGCTACGCAAATCAGCTCTGGCCGAACATACCAGGAGTGGACCTAGCCACAACATGGATTTTGAAGAGGCACAATTAATCGCGAAAGTGAACCGCTACTTCCCCAGACTCGTTAGAGAGGCCATTGAAATCGTGAAAACAACGGAAAACGCCAACGGGGAAGAAGGTTACACCATCTCTAATGCCTGGAAGAGGGTTTTCATGAAGAATAATACTGTACATGTCATCTTAATTTTCGACCGCAGTAAAATCCACTGATCATGGCTGATTTTATGAGTGTTTGTTCAAGAATAAGTAAACGCCGTTGCCAACGTTTCGATCTATTGATAAATCTTCATCAGGGCTATATAAAAGGAACATACCAATGATGTGCACTTATTAGCAGGATTCATTCGGCATACCTACATATCTTTATATAAAACAATAAACATCAATTTTAACTACAGCAACAATACCTTGGAAGGGGTGTAATGTGTGTATAGTGTAATGGGGGTCAATAATATATACACAGTGGTACGGACTTAGTATCTTCTTTCTTTGTAATTTTGAAAAAAATTGTTTTGGTCCCGGCCATAATGGTGCACCATTATGGTATTTATGTAGTCAAAATTGATGATTGTTAATTTTATATAAAGATATGTTGGTTTGCCTACTGAATCCTGTTAATAACTGTACGTCATTGTTCCATTTAATATATAGCCCTTATGAAGACAAATAAATGGAAATGTTGGAAAAGAAGTCTACTTATTCTTGACCAAAACCCTTAAAAACCAGCCTTTATCAATGAATAATACAGTAACCAATGAGAGCGCACCGACTGAATTGGCAGAAAAAACAGCCCCGATGTAAGACGAACACGAAAACCTGCATCTTCTCCTCTGACCTGAAGAAGATAGCGGCAATGCTGTCGAAACTGTCGTCCAACGACAATGGAAGTACATACTCGGAAGAAAGCCTTCACTGCCACTTGCTTAAAAATGTCGCTAGTGCGATCAGTGTTGAGGTCGCCCTCACTTGGGTCGCCATGTACTCACCAGCAAGGCGGATGCCGTCGTCGTGCGGTTGCCCCGCGCCCTCTGCCCTCCCATCCGCCCCGGGCAGGTCGGTCTCTCTTGCTTCCCGGAGGACACCCGACCGTCTGCATGGGCGAGCGACGTCTGCGGACGGCCAACCGCTTTCGCTCCGACGCCGCCGTGCACTCTTTTTTTTCCTAATCTCCGGATGTTGTTGCCTCCATGGTGTTCGGGCCCAACCGGATTTTTCCCTCGGCAGGTAAAGCGCTCGCGCGGGTGTGAGGATGAGGAGGGGAGAGAATAAAAGGTCCTCCTGGGAGTTCCTCCTCGCGTAACGAACGAGCGCTTCGTTCAGTCGGTGCGGAGACACCTCTCATAATAACTCCCCCTTTTTATTATTCTTCCTACCATCCCATTCTTTGTAAGATCGCCGCCGGCGATTTCCCTTTCAGCAGGGAACGTGGAAAATTCACTTTTTTCCCGGCACGCCACGCCCCTCTTGTCTTGTTTACGTTCCTTGCTTCCTAGCCGTGTTACCCGTTGCGCTTTTCCTGCCCATGGTTCAGCGAAACGTTGACAAATTATCTAGCTGTTTGGACCGAAATCATTATTTTACTTGGCTTGTGAAGAGTCAAATAATTTATGTTGAAAACAATATCACTTACGCTATTAAAATCCCCTTTCCATGGTTCAGCGAAACATTTACAAAATTATCTAGCAGTTTGGATCGAAATCCTTATTTTACATGGCTTGTGAAGATTCAAAAAGTTAGTATTGAAAACAATACCACTTACGCTATTAAAGTCCCCTTTCCATGGTTCAGCGAAACGCTGACAAAATTATCTAGCAGTTTGGACCGAAATCGTTATTTCATCTACATCTACATACTACCCCGCAAGCCGCCTCAATAGGCGTGTGGCGGGGGGTGGTAGGACACCAGCAGTTTACATATAAAAAGGAAACGCTCTATGAAATTATTTGGCATGGCTTGTGAAGATTCATAAAATGTATGTTGACAACAGTTACCACTTACGCTTCTGAAGTCACCTTTCCATGTTTAAGCGAAAAGTTAATAATATTTTCTAGTGGTTTGGGCCGAAATCACTATTTGACATTGCTTTTGAAGATTCAAAACATTTAGGTTGAAAACAGTTACGTCACCAGTCGCTTAACGAACGACCCAAGCGTTGTGTTCGAGTGGATCTTTCGTAAAAAAAACATGGGTTTTGCACTAAATCTAAATATACAACTTCTTCATGAACAAACAGTGGCACTTTACGTTATTTAATGCATATTTATTCCCTAAGAACCGTTCCTGTTGCTTAGTTTCCATATTTTAAATATTGATTCTCTGAATAGAATCAAGAAAATCCTGTGAATATGTCCTTTTTCAATTTTGGATACCATCATTATAAACTCATGTTGTGTTGTTGGTCATGGTCATGAGTGATAAGCGCACTTAATTACCCCTCTTTGGAAACGTTTAGTGGTCATCATTATTTCTTAGGGTTGTTACATGGTACTGTTGCGAAAAAAGTACTAGAATTTTGCGTCGCCGCAACTTCGAAAGACGGTCTGCCGCGAATTTACGAACATTTTCTTAGCCTCATTACATGTTGGTCGTGAGAAACTGGTATCCTTAATTGGAGATGCAAGTTCCTCCTACCGTAGACTCGAGATCGAGGATTCTGGGACTATGATTTAGATTGCATATATCGCAAAGTTGTCCATGGTTACCTGCTTTTGATGTAATATAATATTTTTCTGGCTTAGTGTGTTGGAACTCAGTTTTTTTAGTGTTTCGATCCCGAGGAAAATTTTTTCATTGAAGGAGTAGATAATCAATGCTTGACTATTTCTTGGTATAATTGAGTGGTGCCCCCAAGCCGAAGAATATTTGGGAGGTTTTGTTCAATCCTCTACAGCAATGAATTAATATTAGGCTCTACATTTCAACCCTTCAATCGTTCGTTTGTTTTTTTATAATATTTTTATCCACGAAGAGGAAGAATAAGCAGTACGATTTCACAAAGGCAAATTTTAGTTTCTAAAACCCAATCAAAGAGTGAGGTAACCTTGAATTAAAACAAAATTTAGCGTCACCAACGAATTTGGTGGAGAAGATGGAAAAATGGCTCATAAAAACTCTTGTAATTTCTTAATGCAAGAGCTCTAGAAACGTCGAGGTTTTTAAAAATCTCACCTTGGCTCAATAGTCTTCAATAGCAAAAGCTCAATAACCTTCAATAGGACAAGCTCAATAGCCTTCAATAGCACAAGCTCAATAACCTTCACGTGTAAGAATAATTTCCCGAGTGACCTGAGAAGGTGAATCACATGTTGATTTTTCCCGATTTGGGAAGATTTTCGATGCATTTACTCCTACACAGGTAGACGTGTAATGATACTCTTTCATGTACAGTTTCAATTTCACTTGATTTCAGCATACCACATTGAGCGAAGGTGCTATTTCTATTGGCGATGGATCCTCCCGCACTTCCAGCTGGTTCATTTTTTAACGCTATACGTCGTATGGTGAAAGTATAATTACGTACCTTTTACCGTCATCCTAATCGTCTTTTTCCCGTCCACGCAGACTCTCCTCAAGTCTGTTCATAATTCTTGCCCTGAGGCATTGATTGAATTGGTTCGTGGAAGCTTTCTGAAGCCGTTCTACAGTCTAAAGCTGACGCTTCTTTCGTACGGGTGGAAGAAAAAGAGAAAAATGAAATATTTTAGGGGATAGGAATATCCAATGCTTGAATGCGAAAGTAGTGGAATGGTTGACGATCGACTGGGGATTGGATTGAAGGGGGTGTTCTGTGGACGTCTTATCTCCTGAAATGCTAAGCGTTTTGATGTCTGCCTCTTTTTTTCCGTAGAGCACAAGGAAATCCGAATGTTTTCCTCCTAATTGTAAGTTGTCGATGTTACAAAATTCGTCAACTATACGAGAACGTATCGCATGTAACAATGGTCATAATTTATGGATATTTAAATGGATGGGCCTCTACACGGCGGCTGTCCTAACACCCCCTGCCAAACGCCCATGAGGCGGCTTCCAGGGTAGTATGTAGATGTAGATATCTCAGTGTGTTCGTAAGTGGCTTTTCGTTACTGTTACATGAAGTCCCATATTGTTTGTTTTATTTATTTAAGTTCACCACAAAAACAGCCACTATGCCTTTTACATTGGGCATATTAAAATAAATAAATTAATATAAGTAAATTATGCATTAAAAAGTGAAGGTAACAAAATCAACTGAGTAAATATCATTCATATGGCTATTCATGGGATGAATGAAGCTTTAGGTGGGAGCGTTTTAGTGAGGAGGTAAAGATGCTGTTTGGAGAGAAGAGGTCACGAGAAGGATATATGCTGGAGAGGGAGTTAAAAAGGGATGGGATTCGGTGGAAAAGGGACCTTTTGGAAACGGATAGGCGTAACTGGGGTGTGAGAAGGAGACTCTTGTTTCGAGTGGAACGAGATGGGACACGTATTGAGAAGGATGTAAGGAGTTCTGGGGATCGGAAGGAACCATTTAGGATTTGGTGAAGGAACTTCAAGTCCGAGATTTGTATGCGGAGAGTGGGATGCAGAAGACCAAGAGGTGACAGTATTTTATCACGCGAGCAAGGAGCGAGAGAGGGAATGCGGTGACGGACAATGGCTGCAAAGAAATTCAGGGGTCGATGGAGCAGTTTTAGCGAGGTAGGGTAGGCAGTAGACCATATGGGCGAACTGTATTCCAGAATGGGAAGGACACATCCAAGGAACACTGTTCTCAAGGCAACGGGATCTCTAATTTCGGGTGGACGGTAAAGTACATACCAACAACGGGCAAAGCCTTGGGTGATATGCGTTTAGCGTGCTCAAGAAACACTAATTTCTCATCAAAAGTATCGCCTAGGTCGGTATGCGAAGCGACAGAAGGAATTGGGTGGTTGGCGAGACTATGCGAGGAGGATAAAGGGAAAAGGTTTGGGGTGAAGGACATTTTTGCTGAATTAGAAGGATTTACTCGACTTTGTGTAGAGATGGTAACGATTAATTCAATGAAATGATTGATCGATTATTTGAATCATGATTGGACGCTTAAAAATTGAATAAGTGAATGCTATGTGTGGTGGAATTTTTTTTGTACTTCCTCGCCTGAAGACACGTTTTTCAATCCTCAAACATAGCAACAGGTAACAGGTATAAAAATCTTTCCTCGTGGCAGCTTCTCCATTATTAGACCCAAGGTTCAACGGTGGCCGCATTAAAAATAAGTTTGAAAAAATCTAATTTTGCATTCATTATGAAATGTTACGTAATTAAAATGCTTGCTTTATAATTACTAAATACTCCATGAACTTTCGATTTATTGAATTATATACACTGATTTCATCAAAAAGCTGCTGCCTTTTTCCCTATTAATTGAATAATCGATTGCGTATTTTTTATTTTATTGCCATCTCAAGTCTCACGCCCAAGATCGTGTCTGACTTTTCTTGTCCAATAAATAAGGTGGTAGTGACTTATTATGCGCCCTGAACCTACTAGCCCTACTTAATTCGCCCTATCGGTGCTTATTTTCATGGGAAATTGCCATCATTCGCAATCGAGCTTCATTATTAAGTTGGTTTATGGAGAAAGAATACTTTCAGCTTGTGGAAATATTTTTATAATATGATAATTTTATGTAATCTGGACATTATTAGAGAGTTATGTGGAGAAATCGATTTTTTGCGACAAGCATGGGTTTTAGCCCACTTTACTTAAGGTAATGGATTACAATTTGTGTTGGATTTTATAAAGCACAACATTTTTATCTTGTTGCTTATACGCAAAAGTAAACATTTTTTCTATAAATGCTTAAGTGCTGGAATGATTTTTTTTCTTTTCTAGTTATAACAATTGACTTCCATTTTGTCTTGTGAAACAGTTAAATTGGGCTTTCCCATAAGTATTTTGATCGTGATACTATCACGTGAGCTACCTTTCGTCTGGCTCTTACCCCGTCGACCTATCTGGCATGGGAGCATACCAGGAGCGATAATTATCGCTCTCTTCTGGTACAAGTCCATGGGCCATTGGAACGTTCAAGTCCTTCCACCGTGTCAAGGTTGAAGTCTAAGGGGAGACTGTTAGGAGAGAATTAATGATGAGTGCCTTGTGTCAGAATGGAAAGAAAGAACTGGCTAAAAGTAAAAAATGGAGTGTAGCGTTGTGTGGTGAAGAAATATGGACTCTGAGAAAAGCGTAAGAGAATAGGCTGCAGGCGTTTAAGATGTGGGTGTGGAGTAGACTGGAGAAGGTTCGATGGGCAGAAAGGAAATTTATTTAGGTGTTATGTCGTAGCTAACCTACGACATAACCGCTCCTGCTATTGAAAATGATATTCAAAGCCGCTAACCGGGATTTAATGAACAGTTTATGGTATAAATTCGCCTTATCAACCTTACGGGCTTTTCGAATAAACTCAACAGTGACAGGCGAGATGTATACATATCCGTCAAGAGCAGCTACTAATCTCCGGCAGTTGTATTCGCGGTCAACCTGACGACGCAAAGGAAGATGAACGAAGTAGTGCTTGGCTTGCGGGGTTAAGAGAGGAAACTTTTGGAGGAGATAAGGTGAAGGCAAAGTAGGTGGCTGGAACGGGCGAAGGGATGCTGAAGGCCGTGATGAAGGGTAGGATGTTGGGGAGGCGGAGAAAGAGAAAGGCTCTAAGGAGGGGACGAGGAGGGATAGGATGTATGCCGAGCTGAAGAATGGAATCATGCTGGAAAGTCCTGCGGCATTAAAAAAGTGTGTAGGTATTCATTCTTCCATTTAGACCTACCTTAACCGGTAGGTAACCCCTAATGGTCATAGTTTCAACGAATCACAAGGAACTGAAAGTAGCGAAATACATTTTTTTTAACTCTCATTTTATTCCTTAGTTACTATTCGTGAATGTCGTGATTTATTCTGTTTCTTATTTACAATTTTCTAATTCATAATTTGTACTTACCTGCATTCAAAAAAATTGAAATTATCCTTTAACTTGTTCTGTTTTTTTTTGTCGGTGTCCTCAAATCCCTGCTCATAGGTCACTCGGTTGATACGATTCGGAGCTGAGGAAGCCGGATTCGTGTTAATTGTGAATAAATCTTACTCTCACGTTTTCCTTTTTGTGATACATGTTACATACTATGTAATCAATGCGCAGGAAATATATATTGTTCATTAAATTTGTCTTAAAGCAGTTTTATACGAGGCACTTTACTGCGAAGTTTGATGCATGGGTGAACGTGGTACGTTGAAAATTGAGCCGTTTAAAGCGGAGATTCGCTGAGATGACTGAACAAATGTGCCTACGAGAGATAGGAAAATAGTCCCTTCTCTGATTCCGTGTTCGCGGTCTCGCAATTTCTGTACAACGAACTGCGCCATAAAGTAACTAGTATAAAACGGCCTTTACCATGTTAAATATCTGAGCATTTTGATTTTTTCCTGCAATGCTCTACTCCCTCGCCACCACCTTTGGAATCGCGAAATTTTGGGTTGAAAAGTGTTGGAAAATGAGTAAAGGATAACGCAATATTTATGAGGTGGCAAGAAAAATTGAGCCGAAGAATGTTATTCCTCTCGTATTCAGAGGTTCTTATCTCCGCCCATGCCAGTAGTAGCACCCACGCTCTCTGGTTGGGGAGGCAGTGCGGTACCTCTCTATAGGGAAAGTTTCAAGGAAGGTGCTTGTTTATGCATTATTATGTCGGTGTTTTCATTGGGGCTATTTGTGTTTCCTTAGAAAACAATTCTTGCGTATGTCTATCTGTTCGACGTACGCCCTTATTCTGTCGACCTCCGGACGACTGAATTCTTTCTAAAGGGATTCCTTTCGGACAATGATACGTATTCACTTTCGAATCGTAAGTTACGTAACATGGAGGAGGTACTTGGTGGAGATGGGTTGCTTGTTTTACATGGGAGAATCGGGGAATAAAAGTTTCTCAAGTACGCAGGACGTGTTTCTCAGGCGGTGCCTCTTTACGAGTTAAAAATCCGCCCTCGCCCATCAAACCGACATTTCGCCGCGCCCTAAGGAATCCGAAGTTTCCGCCCATTACGCCGTGGGATATATCCTTCCCGCTCTCACGAAACAGGCAATAATGCCATTGCGTCATCCCCGCCGCACCCGCTTAAGGGAGCCCATTGTTTCGCAGTCGACATAACCATTCCCTCCCTCAGCCTCCTTCCAGCAGCAAGTATTTGGGATCCATCGGAGAAAAGGTTGATTCGTGAACTACGTTGATGTGTGGATCGAGTTGGTGTGGTGCCTTGAGTACTGGCTTCCCTTCCCGAGTGCCCGGGTTCGAATCCTGGTATTGGCGAACACTTTTTCTTAATGTGTCAGGAGTGTTAATCGTGTGTCACTGAGTTCACATTTAATAATATTTAAGGTAAACCGAAAAAAAAACTCGAGGAACACGTTTAATTTAAAAACATCGGTTTATCCGGAGGAACTTAGCATACAGGCAGTAATGGAAATGATACAAGAATTATACTTTCCTTAATTCAAGTACATTAATGCTAGTTTTCGGTGTGGTATTCGAAATTTAGACGAAATTATATTGAAATAAGTGTTTTTCGAACGTTGAACTCGACGTGACGTCTTAATATTTGTTAGTAACAATTATAATAATAATAAATGTATTATTTCGCGTTAAGAAGAAAATCGGTACATACGTAACAAAAATTTACGTAATATATCTTTTGTGTCATAAGGCTTTGTGTTAAAATAGCATTGAATTACCAAAAAACCAAATCGGTATGATGCGATTTTTTTCACTTTTATATATAGTTATCACTAACGAGAACACGTAAGCTAAGTTTCACACAAATCTGTGCATTATGAACAAAAATCGCTCCAACCGCCTTAAATCTCGATTCATACCTGGATGCTCTGTGGCGAGCACTTCGAGTACTGTATTCGATCCGTCGAACGATATGTTTAACTGTGGTTCTGCTGTCGCTTTTCGTTACGAGTGGACTATAATGTCAATGAATCCTTGGTTGTCCGGTGCTCTTCTGCCCTCCGTCACGCGCCCTTGTGGTTGGTCGGTTGGTTGTTTGGGGAGGGGGCCGACAACTTGAGGTCATTTGGGAGAGGTGTTCTGGTTTCTTAGATAATGGTGATTGGGGAATGGGATAAGGGTGGAGAGAAACCCGGCGTCGGCATAAGCCTGCTCTGAAGGAATTGTGGGTCAGTGAGTGCACATTTTTATAATTTTATTAGTAAGTCGAAAACAAAATCTTCGACCACATTTCATTTGAGTACATATGTTTATGCGTCTGCAGAGCGCACCATTCACGCAGTAATCGAAATTAATTATATCAATTTTTTCCTCAATTTAAGAATGTTTTGAATAGAATGTTTGGCGCGGTATTCGAATTTAGACGAAATTATATTGCAATGTGTTTTCTTCCAACCATTGGATTCAGCGTGACACCGTGATATTTGTTAGCGACAATAATAATAATTGTTAATGTGTTTTTTCGCGTTTGGAAGAAAATCTGTAAATATTTAATCCCATTATTACGAAATATAATCATGTATGTAATCATAATTTTAATGGATATGTCACAGCTTACGCTGATGATGTTGCACTTAACGACGAAAGTGCATCCTGGGACATTTTAAAAATAAAGGTGGAAGAAGATTTATTAGCATTTTCATATTAGTGTCAAATTCTTCACTGGATTGTATATATAAATAAATAAATAAATAAATATATATATATATATATATATATATATTGTCTGGATTTGACTCATTTTCATCTTCCCCACCAAACCCTGTGTTCGTCCTTTTATGTGTTCCTATCCATTTCCATTTCCTATAAATGTATGAATTATATATATATATATATATATATATATATATATATATATATATATATATATATATTTGATTGCAAAATTTTAATTGATTTTTGTTTGTTATTATTGTTTTGTATGGATTACCTGATAGTAGTCCCAATACAGGCTTATTTCTAGGGGTTACCTAATTACTGTTTCATTATAATACCTGATTGAAATATGTATTGTCCAATGAGACTACATGCTAAAAAAGCATGGAATTGCAAAAAAATCAAATCGGTATGGTGCATTTTATTTTTGCTGTTATCTCTAGATACTACTAATGAGAACACGTATGCAAATTTTCAAGCAAATCTGTGCCTAAGCAAAAATCGCTCCTACCACCTAAACGGAAGGCGCCATGGGGATCGCGGTTTAACGTCCCATCCGACGGACGGAATACTTCACTGAAGTGCTCTTCACGCAACACCCAAGTAGGGATGGGGATTTCACTGAAAAACCTACGCCACCGCCTGGAATTGAACCAGGGCCCCCGGGATGGGAACGTGCCCTCGTGGGTGTCATAGCTGTAGAGCTCCACCGTAGGGATGGGCAAAAAAATCCCGGTATTCGGTAGTACCGATACTATTTTTTTTTCATCCGATAGTACGGACGGAACCGGTACCAAAAAGTACCGGTATTTAGACAGAGCTGCCATCTTGCGCCAACTATGAAAATTTACTAACTACACAAATGTTCTCGTAATATATGTCTTTTCATATTTACATAACTGTGAAGTTGAGATATGCAGTTGTTATCATTATTTTTATAATGGGTAAGTATACATTTTTGACGCATGTCGAACACTAGACAATCGATGATTTTGAGCCGTATACATATAAATATTTATATATGTAAGTTAAACGTTAGTGTGACTGCAAGGATTGATCACTCACTACGTTTACCAATCGATCTCAGATCGGTCTGAGTTCAGACCGATCTGAAAGTTCAGCAGGGAGCTGACTGAGATCGCCTGGTTTACCAACACGGTCTGAAAATATCGATATTGAACTATCGATTTCAGTAGTTTGAATTATTTTGAGATTTCTTGCATATTTCAGCCGCACACTTCTCTCCTTTCCCTTCGTGCAACAAGTCACGCCGTAAATGATATCGAATATATTTTGTTTACCATCGGCAACCAATAGAAGAACGATGAGCGCCACGCTCCGGCCTCTTCGGATCGAACTGAGATCTCAGACCGGTTAGGGAAAGCGGGCTGACTCGGCTCGCTTCTCAGATCGATCTGGCCAGCGCGCTCCGTTTACCATACCGAGCTGAGCCAGTCAGATCGATCTGAGATCGATTGGTAAACGTAGTGACTATAACAGGAGATCTTTCCTGTCCACAACATAAAAACAACACCGATCGTTCATCATGTGATTTAAAATCATTCCAACAAAAAGCGACGAGCGCAAACATACAGCGTAAAATAAAATGTATTTACTGAATAGCCGATGTATATCCCCGATGAATGTTCGTTAAAAATGCAATGGATAGAAATTTCTCTGTATCTCTATGGACTGATATTCTAATTTGCCAAAATACCGGAAAATTAGGGTCAGACATATGTTAATTTGTAATTTATTAAAATGCTTAGTCATTTACATTGATGCAGGTATTTTTCGTCGCTACTACCGGGCGAGTAGTATTATTGCTTTTTAATACTCATCAAAACAAATACCGGTGCTTTTTTGAGTACCGCCCATCCCTAGTCCACCGCGCAGCTCCCCCTACTCCGCCCCGTGACGATCTCCAAGCCCGTTCTGCATTTGTTTCGCGTGTCTGTTGATCTGCGCGTGCGCGGCCCTCCGTGTCCGACCGCCGCCGTGCGTGCCATAGGTCTCGTCCGTTTGCGCGGGAATGACGTAGGCGGAAGCGACGCTGATGCTGGGCGCTGTTGGTTTATTGCCTCTCTGACCTCCTTCCGCGACGCAACGGATTTTGCTCCCCGAACGCTATTTTTTCGTTTCCGGTTCCGCCGTTCTTCTGTTTTTTTTTATTTTAATCTCCCCCAGAGAGGTTATGGGTCGGCAACCAAAAAAAGCTCATTTCACTGTTTGGAATCTGTGAACATTTTGAACACTGATCTATTATTCAAGCGAGTTAAGTTCAATTGAATGATAATGATATATCAGATTAATCACAGCGCTTTTTGATGCCTTCCGTGTCAACGTTTCCTTGCAACTTCTTTGTCAGACTGGATGGCATGGTCTACTATTGAGACCAAGTATGTATAGTATGGCATCTCTAACAGCATTTGTGGCCCATTAGCTGTTTCCATGTTGCCCGTTTGTGTTAGGAGAATATGTGGAGATGCCACAAAAGAATAGCATGGAGTGATGCATCAGCTTTGGCCACCGATTAATACAATGTTCAGAGGTGGTGATGTATATTTGGGGAAACATAAGGTAGGAATATAAAGAAGTGGGCCGTCACATTTGCTAGTAGGCTTTTTTGTAAGTTGTTTCAGGTATAATTGTAATCTCTTGGAACAGAATGGTGCTAGTGGAGAAAGATTAGGAAAGTTAACAACAGTTGTCTTGAAACTTTCAAGGAGAAAACGGTCAAGTTTCTCATGAAAGTAAGAGGACAAAAAAGATTGAGTCACACTTGTGACAGATATCAGATATAATGATGAAAAATGTGCAATATTGTGAGGGCATTGGCTAGAATTGTTGTATAAAATGAAATTAGTACATATTTCATTGTAAAATCAGCTGACCGGGATACTAAGAGAATATATTAACACTGACTGCGGTTTAAAAAATTCTGTATGACCCCAAAATGCAGAATTTTTTTTCTTGTCAGTGGCTTTAAAATTGGATCTGATGTGCTGCACTTATTTACAATTATTTTTTCGGTGAAATTAAAAAAATATTCCACGTCTATCGACGTGGTCCGCTATAGGAGAGTGCAGGTAGGCAGTAGCAGCAATCCTAAAGCTGTATCATGCAACCCAACATGACACAGCTTTAGGATTTCTGTATTCCATTTACGAAAAAAAAATTCTGCACCAAATATTTGGGATTAGCGCTCTTTTTGATAATTGCTAAGTATTTCATATCGTGTCAGGTATCATTCACTGAAAGCCTATCCTCCACTTCTTATGCGCTGTTCTTTTTCTATCTATTATTTCCTTCCTAAACCATGTTTAGCTCTGGTTCTGCACTCTTTGCGGGACAGGATGCTCATCAGGCCATTTATCTCCTGGGCATATTTAGCAGGCAGGCCCCACATGGGGTGAAAAGTGGGGATGTATACCTTTTACAGCCTTTTTTCCTATGCCTTCCCTCACCCCTTTTATCGTTCACTCCTCTGCGGTGGAGTGTAATTCTCCCGACGATTCTTGACAAGTTTTATATTGAAGAGAGTTATTATTGTTGTTCAGTATTATTCCGAAAACTCACAAAGAAAGGGATAAAAATTTAATTTATTGAAATTTATATATTTCGTTGAAACCAATAGTTACAATAGGAAAATTTGCTGAAAAGAAGATCCTTACAAATTTCAGGAAACATAGGTATAAATGAATGAAACATTCATTTTATAAATATACCGATTTTAATCGTATCATTGCAGTAAAATTGTTCAAAATTAAGTCACAAAAACCCAAAACAAAATAAAAATATGTTCTTCTGGCACCAGTTGAACATATACTCGAAACCAACTACTTATATATTTTTTAGTCCATCCTCCCATGAAACTCCTTGAAGCACTTGTTTAGGCAGAGAGGAGGATTTTCCGGGCAATCGGGACAGTAGTAAATAGTTTGCTTACGTTTACCTCTTTTTATACAATACCTGCAATCTTTTTGCTTTCTTCTATCACCTTTGGTCGTCATGGGGCTGAACTTGGGGAAATGTAGTTCTAGTGAGAGCATATTTATTCTGGGAGCCAAGACGTTTTCTCGTTTCTGGCCGAAGTCGACAAGTGTACCAATTACACTGTCTAAAACTTTGAAGATTAAATTTTTCCCCATTTGAATACATTTTATGCAATTGGAAACTGTTCAGCAGCAGAATTTGTACAATATGGAGAGCCACTTTTTTATACCAACGTAAAGTCTTTCTCGAGGTAATATGGTAGGACAAAAGTTGATCTAATCTATCCACCCCTCCCATGTATTTGTTTTATTCCATAACTGCTTCAGGAACCCTCCTTTCCATATTTCTCCTACTTACACTGTTTATTAATTCTCCGGAATACTGTGTACTAACCATAGTCACCTCTCACTTGTCCTTCCATTTTAGGACACATATGCCATCGTCAGACTACTACTTCTCCTTTTTTATTTTTTTTTTATGTTACATCCACGGGATTTTCTTTCCTGTTCGTTATCAGCGTGCCAGTGCACAGGATTTTGTTAGCTGCTGAACTTGCTAATATGTCAACGCTGGTGAATTAGTAGACCATAAACACACAGTGGCCCACTCCTCCAAATGTCTGCAAAAGTTTATGAACAACGCAGCCTGTGTGCCCAAGTCAACCTTCGGTATTTTCTCCTGCTCCAGTATAAACTAAAATTTTGCAATGAGTCTGGATGGCTCGGCTAGCATGTACAGCTTTATGCCAAACTTACGTTCCACGTTTTTGTTTGTTTCATCAATAATTTTATGGACTATTTTGTCAAAAAAAGCAGGTGAAAAAAATCTCACGGAGTATCTCCATCCGGTCTTACTTTCAAATTCCTCTGTCGAGTGAATGGAATTCCACTTAAAGCCGGTCTTTCCTCAAACCAAGTGTGATCAGTGCGTGGTAAGTGAATGGGAAAAGTCTGAGGCATAGTTGAGCAATGGAGATCTGTACTTGAGGAATCCTCGGACATACCAGATGATGAATCTTGAGAAGACTACGAAGCATCATTCTCTGGACCGGCAAATTCTTCAGAGTCAGTGCTTCATCACTCAACTTGTCGCTGCTAAGAACAATGCTGTCATCACTGTTCTCTAAATCTGAAAAACAATTTTCCAGGATCGCTTTAACTTCTTTTTCAGCCAATGGTCGCACTTTCCATTCAGATTTTGATGCATTGAAGGCGTTCCTAAAATCATAAACTAATATAGAAGAAAAAACATTCAGATATTTTATTAACGTAACATATACAGAATTCATACGAATATGAGGTTATATTCTCTCCAAGTTTTTATGTAAATAATATTGCTCTTTAATTAGCAAAAGTTCGGAATTTTAACTAGAGAATATGTAGTTATTAATTATTGGAATTATTTTCGTTTCTTACCAGATAGTGATAGAGGAGCATTTGAAGACCAATGTATGACTCCTCTGGTGAAGGGGTGGAATCCAACGTTGTGAATGAGTCTAAAAATGTATATACAAAAATTAATTAGTAATTATCACAATCAAAAAGTATAAGACAATGAAAGAAGATAATAAATCAATTATTACCTGAAGTTGAGTACCCCTTAGGATTTCATGGGGTCTTTGCTGAAGAGAATAGAAAACGCGATGCTAGTATAAAAGAAGTCAAACAGTGCGAATTAATATAGCAAAAATATAATGAAAAACAAAACACCCAAAGAAGAAGAAGATAATATTCCTTGAGGTCTTCTTTTTGGTATATCGTAGTTTAAAACTATTAAATTCTACTGCCCAATGTGAGTACCTCTTTCCGCAGCGTTCACCTCTATTCTGTGTTCAGCTTGCCTATTCTCTCCCTGCTATTTTCCAACCGCGCAATCTCTGTCATTGTATTCTGAATTATCATATTGCTACTGGCAAGATATTGCCAGTAGCAATATGGAAACCCAGGAAAATGATTTTAGCTACTCGAAGTTTGTTTTAACATAATTTGAAATGTAAGAGACGCTCAGTGAAATGATCCCGTATTTATATAGCCAAGGTTGTACAGAAGAAGTAGAATAAAGGAAAACTGGGTACTACAAACTTTAATCCCACCAGGTACCATTTCTTATGAACGTGACGCTGCACGTCGATTGACGTGTTCCACCACTGAAGGAGGTCCAAGGTCCGCAGTCAACGTGTTAAAATAAATAGATTTTGTATATTCCACACAATTCTTTAATGGTATACGCTGACTGGTTTCAACACTTTCATGTCATTTTCAAGGTAACTCCCAAGGAAACCGGTCGGGGTAAACCATTAAAGAATTGTGTGGAATATACAAAATCTATTTATTTTAATAATGAAAGTGCACTCGCGAACCATGGAAGATATACTGAGAGAAAATTTTAAGATAAATTAAGGATTTTATATGGTTCATATCATTGAAATCGGTCCTGAGTCTGGTGTGAAAGGAAGAATGATACATCCCATAATGAAGCATTATGGAATGGCCGCAATGACATGATCAGCTTCTTCCATCTGTTCTTGCCTTGCATTCTCCATTGTGCTTACTTGCTGAGCAGTTATCATGTCTTTTCTGTACTAAAAACTTGCAATTCCATAACATACTGCTATATGTACTGCTTTTTTTATTGGTAGGAACTAGTCAGTTAATTGTAGTGTTAAATGCTTAAGTTCTACCAGGGAAAAACCATCCGTTTTGACTGGAGCTAGTTAAGGTATCCTTTGATCTCATGCTGTGAGCTTTACCCAGATAAGCTACTGAGGCGTCTTTCTCCCCTGGAGTTATTTGTGAGCTATAAAGAAGTCAGGTGTTCAAAACTTGCAAAAATTCATAGGGGAGAAGGATTCCTTGGTAGCTTACGAGGCAAAAGCACTCTACGTGGTGTTGAGGAACCTGGGTTCGATTCCATGTCAAGGCAGATTTTTTTGCCTCTCTGGAATATTCATATGTATGTGCTCTTGTGGGTGGCTGTTAAGGTAATACCACATCTAATTCGTGTTGCACTCAGGTTTTGTAAGATTTGTTTTTTTTTATTTAGCTTCATTTCATTAAACAAAATTATAGAAATTAATACAGTGGAGCATGAAAATATCTAACACATAATGTGGTGTTTCATGAATGAACTTTGTTATATTCCACACAATATTTATTGCATCTAACCGGTTTTGACCTCTTCAGGTCATTATCAAGAGTTCTGAAAAGGTCAAAACCGGTTGGGTGCAATAAGTACTGTGTGGAATATAACCAATTTTATTCTTAAAACATCATGTCTTTATTCCCCAAAGTAAACTCGCCAATCATTGAGTTTATACGAAACATGATGAGGTCCTGAAATTTGAAAAAAATTATCTTAGTTGCTTAGCTGAGGATTAAGGTTTTCTATTATAATTCCCCTCGTACCATACTCAACTACTTTGAATTTCTTCAGTGCTCATGAAAAACTTTGCAACCAAGTAATGAATGTAAAATGTGTAATGAAATATCAGAGCCACATTTTTCAAAACAGAGTCACTTTAAGACAATTAATATCACTTCCTAATTTAGTCAAATGTTTTCAAATGTCCTTTATCACATTCACTGCTAAACTGAAATCGTGAATCCACCTCAGAAACTGTTTGATGTTAGAGCTAAACCTCTAATGGGACCGAGCACGCCCATCGGTGGGCGCTGCTCCTAGGTACCGACCCTCAGCCCGCCGATGCGTGGGCGTAGCACTGAATGGGTTAAGTAGAATATGGTAAAGTGAAAATCATACTTCAGTAAATATCGCAAAATAATTCCTAAACATTGCTCTCACTTCCAAATACTCTTTTCCTTTTTTCAGGCTCCTTACCTGGAACGAACGCATCTAACCTGATGATAACATCCATTCGTCAAAAGTGCACACCTGAAGAAATATTGAATATGTTGAAGGATCTACCAAATCCTAACCGTGAGGAAGATGGTGACTGCAGATTCAATCCTCTAAAAATAGATGTATTTGTTCAGACCCTTCTGTATTTAGGTTCTAAAAGCTTTTCCCATTCCTTTGCCGCCATTTCTAAGTTCCATTATGTTTTCAAGGTAAGCATTGAACTGTATTGTTTTATTATTTCATTGTGGATTACGAAACTGAGTGTACCTATTGTTGAGAAATTCACAGTGGAGAATTCAATTGGCTTAACTTCAATTTGAATCTCGGTCTCCCAATTTCTGCAGTGTTCGAGTATTGATCCACTCTAATTATTAATAAAGTGTAATTGTTGATGCTTCTTTATTTCCTGGATGGAAATCTACATTGAATTTACTCATTTTCACCCTTTGCACTCTATCAGTTCATATTTTGCTTTTTTGAATGCTGAAAAGTCAATTTGTTTGTGGTTCTGATTATTGGTTCTGTCTTGAGAAACTGGCCACATTTGAAAGTATGGACACATTTCTCTAGTTATACCAAGAACCTTTCTTTCAAGAAACAATCTTTTTCCATTAGTGGCAACAGTTTATCTTTTTTATCACATTGCCTTTGTGAAAAAAGGCAAGTAATGTGCCCTCAAGATATTTCCAAATTATCTCTACGAGATATGACTTCTGTGTTCATTAAGGTTGCAATCCTGCTTTGACTCAAAATCCAGAAAAATATACATTTTTTATTTTTGCAACAAGCTTGAAATGTCACGCCAAGAATTTCTGGGCTTTCACACCATCTTTTAATGTGAAACAGATAATTGAGTCTTTTTTTTCACAATTGGTGTTAGAATTTGTTTTCATAGAAAGTATTGCCTTAGCCCATGTATGAATGCAAATCATCTTTCTTTTCCTTTATTCAGGAGCTTTATCACATAAAATTACCTTTATTGCTCATTTAAACGAGAGTGAATGTTCTTTTTGAGAGTGGTTATCTTAATAATTTCCCTCTTAAATGTCTTCTGAATGTTGTTAGTTGATTAAGTTGTTTTAATCTTACTGTTTATCATTTTAATGTGAATTTGTTGAAAGAGTCTCATGATATTTCCACAGGTTCTAGCTGAATCTGAAGAAGCACAGATCTGTATCCTTAGGAATATGTTTGAACTCTGGCATAGTCACCAGCAGGTAAGTTCATTCTTTGGGTTTCTTTTGTTATTCATAGTTGAATTATTTTGTTACTTCTCTTCTGCTCCTTCAGTACAATGTATTTATTTGCAATTCTCTCCCATAGATGATGTGTGTTCTTGTGGACAAAATGTTGAAAACACAAATTATTGAGTGCTCTGCTGTTGCAAATTGGATTTTCTCTAAAGAAATGTGTGCTGAGTTCACAAAGTAAGTCATTCAAATGCTGTGCAAATTCTTTTCTTTTTCATTTCTCCCTTCAACCTTAGCCAGGGAGGGGCTCCAGCCCCCCCCCTGAAATTTCAAATCATACTGTTTGTTTAGTTTTGCCATGTATTGTATTGGATGAAAAATGCAAGGGTTCGAGAGGGGAATAAGGTAAGAAAAAAGCAGTTTTCTTTTTAAAAAACTATCCATAAATAAACTGCAATAACGAATAAAATTGTACCAAGAGAGAACCTCCCAGGCTTCAGATTACCAAACCAAAAAACCAAATCCTGGCTATGTGACTGCCTTAAGTGATAGCAATTGATATTCCTCGGTAATGAAATATTTGCAGGTATCAAAACTAATTCCTGAACTCACCAACTTTGATTTAAGATACATATTTCAAATTTTAAACAAATAATTTTTATCCATTGAATATGGTATTCTAGGGCTGAAATTTATGCTAGATGAGTGAAGAAACCTGATTTCTCTTCCTTCCAGAATTTTGAAAGCATATTTCACTAAAAGAATGTTTAAAATAACAGGAATAGAAAAATGATAAATTTTGAGTTGTTTGAATATTAAGTTTTAGAATTATTGATTACATGAATTGTGGTGCTTTTCATTTATTCATTCCCTTACACATGAATAAGTATTATAAAACTAAGCAGTAGTGCTCAGGCAAAAGAAAATTAACCTCATTCTCTGCTTCGTCATATTTCTTTGTATAGTTATTTGCTTGTTTTTTTAATTGTGATCATTTTTGCTGTGTTGAGTGTTTTTTTCATTAGTTTACTATTGTGAAAAGTAGCTCAGTTTAAAATGCCTCCTAGACTGCAATGTGGTAATCATTCAGTTATATTGGTTTAAGTTTTATGTCAGCATGTTTAGATCATTATTACTCATCATATTAAATTAGATGGTCTGATGTTTACGTAAGACTGCCAGTATCTCAGCTTTTAATGTTGAAGTTACATGAAATATATTCCCCTTATTTTTGTTTTGCTTGGTTTTCGAAGTATAATACTGCAGGATTCTCCAGTCGATTTCCTAGGTTTGCTCAATGTTTTATCAAGCATTAAAATAGTATCTTGAGCAAAATGTTTTCCAAAAAATATTTAGTGATGGTTGGGTCAAGGAGATCAAATATTTATGTTAGTGGTATTCAGGCTTTTGGTTCTGCGATTAATTTAGTATTAGGCAACAGTTTTGCCGTGCTATGTTGCCGGCTTCGTCGGGCTTTCAAGGTTGTTCTTAAAAGCCCGACGAAGCCGGCAGCATAGCACGGTGAAACTGTTGCCTAATACTAAATAATTAATTGCAGAACCAAAAGCCTGAATACCATAAACAATGAGCTGCGAAAATCTACAAAAAAAATTTATGTTAGTGGTTTTTAGCTTTTATGATAAGTAAGCAAACAGTATTTCTTTCAAAGGAATTACCTCTGGGAAATACTGCATTTGACCATCAGAAAAATGAGCAAGCATGTTGGAAGGTTAGCACGAGAACTGGCAGAGGCCCGGGAACGGCTAAGGAGAGCTGTCGATGAGGAGAGCGATGGAGAGTCTTCATCTTCAGCATCAGAAGATGCCAGTGCAGAGGGTGGAGGGGGTCAGCCAAAGAAAAAGTCTGGCAAAACATCTGGTGGTGCTGCAACAGGTGGCCAAAATGACGACAAAGAGAGACCGTCTGAAGAGATGGTGGAGAGGATGGAAGAGCGCCTTGAAGCAGCGCAGGCCGACCAGAAGAATCTCTTCCTAATCATCTTCCAAGTGAGTACATATTTTGAGCATAGTTTTCATATCACTCTTTGGCAATCCATAGGTTTGAGTAGTAGTCCAATTTCAAGGATACTCCAGTTATAATAGGCATTACGTTTACATCTACTCTCATAGCCTGTTTAAGGATGTGGGCAGGGGACTTTTTTGTGACACCCCATTTAAGAAAAATGAGCTAAACGCATTGTAGCCCAAAATAATTTGATGGACTTAATATTAAATATTATTTAATATTAGTGAAGGTGCCCGTTGAATATAAACCGGAAGAATATTATCATGTACATTGATTGTAATAAACCATTCATATCATATTTAAATTAGATAAATATCTTTAAATTCAGATGTACAACCGCAAAGAGTTATGAAACCTCAAGGAAGACAGCAAATTACATGCTTAGGAACCTGAACAAGAGACCCTCCCGTGGCTAGTATTGCACGGATATCGGGCGCGACCCCTGTGGCGATGTTACCAGTTCAAGTACTTGGATTGGTAGTGACAATGTCATTATGGACTAACGCAATACAACATCAGTGTGTCAATATAAACCTGTTAAATAACAGGCACGAACTCCGAAGTGGCAGAACTGCCTGTTGATATTGAAGCCGTTTCCAGTGGCAATGACTTCTAAATTACATTGTTTCGGCGACATTGCAAAAACTAGTGCTCGTAGGATAGCTATCATCTCAGCCCACGTGTGTAGTTACAAGAGTTCGTCATTGCGTGGTGCTGATGAAGGCTGATGGTATTTCACCCACGAATCTCGTTGCCATGCCATGGTGTGTCCGTGTTAGCTAATTAAATTCACTTTTCTAGAGGCTTAAAAATGTGCTCTCTCTGGTGAGATAGGTTTAATGGAATTTGTAGAAGGTAGTTTTTTGCAGAAACGGGTTGAAAACACCCTATTTTTGACCTTTTTACAAAAGTCGTGAACTTAAGACGTGATTTGTAAACTAACGAAAAAAGCTAGGTGTTTTAAACTACGCTATCAAAAACTCACTTACATGGAAATAATGTAAATGGTATTTGATATCCATTGAACAATTCTTGAAAGAGACAGAGCATGCTAAAGTTTGAAATTTTTTTGGAGAACTAATTTCTGAGGCTGACTTTGCTGCATTTTATCTCTTCAGTACGCTTTCACATTCATGTGGCAGGTGGTCGTGACATGGGGTCACACAAACGGCTATATCTCCAAAATTATTTCACTAACGAACCTAAAAATTAACACATTTTCAATAAAGGTATGTACAACTATCCACACAAAATTTCTTTAAAATCCGAGATGGTCGAGCCCTAGACCACTTGACATGGAATGCTCTTGTATCTTAAAATATGCTGAAGTAGGTTGTCCCTCCTTTTCTTTCGAGTTATTATGAGATTTCAATCATCTCCCACTCATCTCACGATCAGTGCCTCTTCGTTAATCGATCGATCAATCCACTTGTAAGTCCAATTGTATATCATTACATGCATAAATTGCTTGTGGATTATTTTTTAAACAGCTGCTAATATTTTCTTTGACATTCTAAGAGCAGTTCTCCTCATTCATTATATTGTCCTAATCCGTATTTACCCTTAGTTCTTTCATCTTGGCTTTGTGTGACAATGGCATACCATTGTCCAAGCATTATTCTTCTTTCACATTTTTTAAATTCCAAGATATTTTTCACAGATTACTTCGATTTTGTCATAGTCCTTCATGTAGACTTGTACAGCTATTGTGTCTGTCAGCTTAGTTGCTATCTTAACAATGACTATCCTATACTTACACTGAAGGAAAGTTTGCACATGCATTATAGTGCTCCTAAGCATAATTCCTACCCCTGCATATTTGATGATCTAGTGTGTATGACCCTGTTGGTTACAGGCAGCTCCTAGGGATTGTAATGTGGTGGTTTCTCCTTGCGTTCCACATGTCAAAGCAATTAAGTCACAGGCAAGGTAACATTTACTTTGACTTTGTTAAGGTAAATGTTAACACACCTGTAGTGAAGTGAGTGTTGCTGTACTTTCCACTGTGGTGTCCACATTCACTCCTGAGGAAGGGTCGCCACCCTTTTTACCATGCTTAGTTTAACTTGCCCTGTTTGTTTGTTGTTTGTCTGGATGGAATCTTTTAATCGAAGTCTAACCCAATGTTCAATCTAGCTTAAATGTGGCACACTTAATTAATCTCGATGGCAATGCATGAATCAATTATTAAATTCACTTATTACCAAGTTAATCTTCTAAAATTTAATTGTTTACATTTTATATTTCTTTATCCTAACATGACGCAACCGGCATCACATTGTCTACTCTAACAATTAGTCAGCGCTGTTGCTGACGTTGTCGAAATCTAACCCACTTCCCAATGTCCAATCGAGCTGAAATTTGGCACAATTACTTTCGATGACAGTTCTCTCTCACTCTCTCTTTCAATAACAGTGGTCCGATAGTTTATAGGTGACGTCTTGTTCAAATTTTGAGCCAGTCTCGTCTTCAGTCTGGTTTTCTGAAATCGGGTATCGTCTCGAGTCTCGTCTCGGTCTCGAGTCTCGGACGAGACTCTCGTCTCGTCTCGTTTCCCCCAAAATAAATTTAGCACCTTAAAAAGTCATTTCCTTTGCGTACTTAATCGCTGAATCGGTACACTCGATATAGGAAAGCCATTAATGTAAATTTTAAATATATATTGATCTGGACACCAATTACATCAAACTGCTAGTAAAATCATTGATTTTATTGATACTCAATGAATAAACTAGTAACATAAAACAAAAAATTTCTAAAAAAGGGAATGTAGACACAAATTTACTGCAGAGAAATCCACAGAAGGTTTAAGAAAATAATCGCAAAAATAATGTGAGTTGTATAAGAGATAATTTTCGCTTTAATAAGGTAGTTGAAATAATTTTCAGATTTAAAAAAGTTTAATTAACATAAATTTTATTTGACTGGCCAAATTGCACGTAACCCACGAGTTAACACAGAGTAAACTTCTTGCTGATTCGTGACCCAAGCGGTTTTTATGCTTCCTTATTGTCAAGGCTGCTCTTGAGAACAACCTTTCCGCTGGAACAGATGTAGTGGGAATACTGAGGAAGTCTCTCACCATTTTTGATAGCCTCATTTGCCTTCCACCATGTCGTAGCAAAAGCATCGTAGCATCGTAAGCAAAAAGTAGTTCTTGACGGAATTAGCTCTGATGTAGTTAAAGTGACATCATGTGTCCCACAAGGAAGCGTAATGGGCCTCCTTTTGTTCATTATATACATAAATGACCTATGCCCTCGAATTAGCAGTAAAATACGTTTATTTGCCGACGACGCTGTCATCTATCGCAAAATTAGTGATCACTCTGACTTTGAAATTCTAACATCGAATTTAAACAACGTTCATGTGTGGAGCCAAGAGTGGGGACTTGAACATAATCTGAGCAAATGCACGGCGGTACATTTCTTGCGGAGGTCGTCCAACTATCCCCATGTATATGCTGTGGATGGTGTTAACATAAAGGCAACAGATGAAGTGAAGTATCTAGGAGTTACGATAACCTCGAACCTATCTTGGGGAACACATATAAGAAATATTTGTGGCAGAGCTCTGAAGAAGCTAGGATTCGTCAAGCGTATTGTGGGAAGATTTTCAGATGAAAAATTAAAAGAGAGGTCACACCTTTAATATGCAGAGAGCATATGGGATCCGGTGCAGAAAGACTTAATTCGGGAACTTAATAAAATACAAAGGAAAGCTGCGCGATTCGTCAAAAACAGCTACGGGCGTACAGACAGCGTTACACAGATGTTAAACGAATTAGGCCGGGAGCCACTAGAGACTCGGAGGCATCGAGCTAGGCTCAGATTACTTGTGAAATTAAGAATAGATATCTTTAAGAGCGACACGGAGTACATCATATTGGAACCCCACTATATTTCCAGGTCCGACAGAAACGATAAATTAAGAGAAATATTTTGCCGAAAGGATAGGTATGGGAATTCGTTTTTCCCCCGAACAATAAGGGACTTTAATAAATGCTAGGCGTAAAATCATTAGAGCGTTTCCTTTTTATATGTAAACGGCTGGTGTCCTAACACCCCCCGCCACACGCCTATTGAGGCGGCTTGCGGGGTAGTATGTAGATGTAGATGTCAATATGTTTACATCACTAGGGGATCTCGGCAGTTGAAGATAGTCTTCAAGTTCTTTCCTCCATTTTTCATGCTGGGATGATACACTAGGAGCAAATATATGAAAACCATTAGGTTTTAACAGAAAAAGGGTTAAATTTCTATTTAAAAGTAAAAACAATTAAATAAAAGTTCTGAGACTAATTGAACTTCTCTCTTAGGTCAAAATAGTTAAGGTAAGTGAAATTAGTCGAAAAGGAGAAAATACCTGCCAGTACTGGGTCTTGACTGCTTATAGAGAGAATATACATCTAGAAGGTCTTCCTCGTCACTTTCTACCAAAACAGACCTTCAAGATTCTCTAGATCCATTGACTGAGTGGACTGAATTTAAGTGGGATACCTTTCGTAATAGACTTTGAACATTTCCTCAAATTTCAATAGGGACTTTTCCTGCATCTCTTTTCCCCATGGCGTCATGGAGAAAGTTTCACATTTATGACGTGGATCTAATATTAATACCGCGCAATAAATCCAGTTTGTCAGGCGGTAGTGCTTTAGCATCTTGTTCCGAGCAGCTTGATAGACAACCTACAGCTTTTCATCACCTTCATTCCTTCCAGGCTTGTTTTCTAGTATTTCCATCATTTTTTCTAGCTTATCGAACAGCAAGTATAATGTATCGGTAACGAGTGGAAGGGTGACGTAATTTTCTCCTCCTAATTTATTCGTCAGAACCTTAAAGTATTTTAAAACTTTGTGAACATTTTCAAGCAGTGTCCATTCTGATCCAGTGATTTTGAGGCGCTTCAGGTCACTTATACTATCGCATAGGATTGATATACCTCTCTTCACATTAAGTGCTGTTCCAATTATATATGCTGTTGAATTCCACCTAGTTGGGACGTATATTACAAGGTTCAGTGATGGTTCCTCTGCAGCTTTGCAAGCGCTACGGAATTTATTTCGTAACTGCTCACTTTTTTAAATTCTTTTAATTAGAGATCTTATTTTGGCAATCGAAGTTTTATTTTCTTCTTCAAAATCAAAATCCTCGTCGTCACTGTCAATTAATAAAGCTGGTCTTCTGAAACCCCGGCCTCCAGAGACAACGTTCTTTAGAGATCCTGAACTGCAAGATTTAGTACATGGGCTATGCATCTAAAATGCTGATCAGTGCTATCAAAACTTAGTGCTTTAGCCATTTTAGCTAAAAAAACTCGGTCGCTAATCGAGGGATCCGGGATCGAATCCCGGTCAGGGCGAATGATTTTTCCTCTCAGGAATTTCGCACAAGTCTGTAAATAGATTTTTTCGACAGGTTTCTGGCCTCTTATAGAATGTACTGCATGCTGCTGAAATATGATTACCTGCCGTTAACAGGTGTTTCTGGAGAAAATATGATGAATGGAGTTAGAATGAGTGGCTGATGAATAAATGCCGGTCAGATGATCCAGTAATGGACTTTTTGATTAAATGGATATTTGGTTAGCAAAATAAAGGCAAATGAAAGAAATTAAACTCAAAGGAAAGCCAATGGTAGTTATCCTTTTTTATTGTAACATCCTCAACACAATTTAGCGACATTATGGTAAATATCCTCACTAAACTTGGAAGATATATCATTCAGGAAGAGGTACATAGTTATTTCAATTATCATTCGTCTTTCTGCCTTGGTGATGTGCTCTGCGCAATTCGAAATTCGAAGGCGCCATCATTTTCTCCTAGCATGCAAACTATAAGCAGGATTGCAAGTGCCGCTGGGCGATACTTTACACATTATCCAAGATATTTTTGTCGTAGAAGTAAGCACTGAAAATTACCACTTTAGTAAATAGTCCAATTTTTTCTGGATAAATTTTCCAAGGTTATTATCGCAGGAAACAAGGAAAAGTAGTCAGCCATTAACACTCCCATACTTGGCTCCAGAAGTCACGCTCATGCATTCAGAAATTGATTTTTCGGCAAAATTCTTTTTTATAGTTAGATAATTTATCGAAAAGTTATTATTGAATTATGTTTCAAATTTAAAACTTGAGAGAAACGTAAAATTTACTTCGTCTTAACAGAAGGACATAGTTTTAGGGATAAAGCTATACCAAATACCAATTAAGGACATATATTTGTATTTCGAGACTTTCGAGAGTCTCGTGGAAGTGGTATCGTCTCGTCTCGTCAAAAAGTGGTCTCGTCTCGTTTTCGAGACTAGACTCGAGACGAGACGAGAAAGTCTCGAGTCTTGCGGCAACACTAGAAGGAACTGAAAACAAATGTTTGTACATTAGTGTATATATTGTACACTGATCTAAATATACCGAAACAAACTCAGCAAGGAGAGCAATATCACGATCTTTTATTGTGATATTTATCGTGATATTTTTTTCAGGGCGTGATAACGTGATATTTTATCGGGAGGCGATATCATGATATTTTATCGCGATATTTTTCGTGATCACGATATTTATCGTACCCGATATCTTATCGTGCCCCGATAAAATATCGGGGCACGATAAGACGATATTTATCGAGCAACGATATATCGTCAATTTTAAAAACTCAAAATCGGATGGCGATATATTAAAATATCGCGATATTTTACGATATATCGATATATCGCCCAGGCCTACGAGGTCATGGTACCACTTCACGCGCAAGTCAGCAAACGAACCAGAATCGCTCTAGAACAATCGCTTCAGCGGCAATGGTGTGGTTAGCTACTATTGCTGAGCTACTGTCGCTCAGCTACAATCGCTCAGCTACTATCGCAAGAGTCGCTCCAGGGACAATGCACCTTAAAGGCTGTGTAAATAAATGAAAGGTCAGTGATATTCCTAGGGGTGGCCAGTGGGGTCAGTGAAAGAGCAGACATGATTTCAGTATAGAAGAACTATGGAGGTGCAGTACGCGGTGACAGACTACGGAAATGAAGAATTTGGGGAATTCAAGAATTTTTAAGTTGGAGGGACAGGCAGTGGAGTTGATAACGGAGCAGTATTCGAGAATTGGGAGAACGCAGCCAGTGAATATGGTTTTCAGGGCTATGGAGTTTGTGACATTAGTGAATCTATAGAGCACACCCACGACTGACATGGCCTTAGATTTTATTTTATTGAGGCGCGGGACAAAAGACAGTTTGGGGTCGAATGTAATACCCAGGTCATTATGTGAGGAGGCAATTGAAACAATTTTGTTTTTTATAGTGTAGTTTTTAGGATGTTAGTTAGAAATATTTTGCAGTTGTCTGCATAGAGCAGAATTCTGCATGAGTTGGAAAGCACGCAGCTGGTTTCGTCATCAATGAAAAGAGAAGAGGTGCGAGAATGATTCCTTGGCAGACACCAGAAAGGATGGGTAGATTTTCTGATGAGGCTCCGTCAAGAATAACACGCTGAGTGCGGTCGGTGAGGAATTTGGAAAGGATAGATAGGAAAGCACGGTAAATATTGTACCGATTAGCCAATTTGTGGATTAAGAGGGTGTGATTTAGGTAGTCAAAAGCTTTCAAAAATTTACCTTTATGTATTAAGCTTGTGCTCTTAATGAAGTTTATTTTCATGTGAATTCACCATGTTTTATGTAATAATCGATCCTTGCAGTAACTTCATAATTGACATAAGCTTCCATTTTTTCAATATCTTCCATTGTTTTGCTAGTTTATTATTATTGATACTCCAATGAAGTAGGTTTCTCATTGACAGAAAGTGGTAGCAGTTGACCTATGCCTTACATTATTTTGTCCTCTATGCCCATGTCTCAAATGCCTGCCTTTGATAATAATTATGATGAAAACAGGAAACTCTTTGGTGTCAGCATATTCTATAGATTTATGGTTTTCAAAAGTGTTCATTGCTGCCTCATTATATGAGTATACTTGTTTTTTTTTCATTGGATAAAATTGCAACAAGCTCAAATGGCTGATTTTTCTACAATTTTCAGAGATTTATTATGATCCTGTCAGAGCATCTAGTTCGCTGTGACACTGATGGAAGGGACTTCAACACTTACTGGTACAGGTGGACTATTGGGCGTCTTCAGCAAGTTTTTCTAGCTGTAAGTTAATCTCCCAAGTTCGTATGAAGTAGAGTAAAATGTTTGAAGTAGCGTAAATAGTGAGTCATTTGAAAAGACATTGAATTCCATTGGAATCATCATTTGATGTGAGAATAATTATTTAGAATTCTTGCTTGGTATTGGACAAGAATTGTAAGCAAACCAGAAAGCATTGTTGTTCTGTGTGCAGTTAATTGTTTTGTTAGAAGATAAGTGTTGTGGTTTAATTCTCTCTGAAAAGCAAGTGAGATTTGATGACTGGATGATTTCAAGAAAAGTCAGACATAATAAAAAGTTGTTAGTTATTATGTACTTCCTCTGTACTTACTGATACAATTCTCAATTTCTTTTTTCCAGCATCACGAGCAAGTGCAGAAATATAGCTCAACATTAGAAACTCTACTTTTCACTCATGATTTGGATCCTCATATTCTTGAAGTATTCCACCAGTTTGTCTCTTTGAGGGCATAAGGATAAAAGAGTTTGTGTACATGTGAGTGTGTATTTAAAGTTGGAGAAGTTTCCTTTTTTTTTCATTTTTAGTGACTGAAATCACTCTGAAGTGGTGTATTTTAAAAGCATGTAAAGAAAGCAGGTAGCAAAAGTACCTTTGCAAAAGTTTTGCTATTGGAATGACTACATTGTTGTTCATGAATCATGAGGATTTATACTTTTTCATATGCAAAATGAATGCCTCTGTGAATGGCCATGCATAATTTTATTTAATTGTTCTCGACATTTGTTTGAACTGTTCAACATTTGTTCCTGGACTATGGTTGAAGTTCTGACGTTCATTGATGAAGACAAGTGTGTCCTGTATTCCTTGTGTAAATTGCCATCAGTGATTAAAATTCTGTTTTTAAAAAACTATAATGAATAACTAATTTTAAGAGTCAATCATGATATAATTCCTCAGTGGTTGAATGTACTATGGGGGAAAAAAGTTTCCCAACAAACGGAGTGTCGCCACTAGCGCTCTGGAGAAAAATCGGCCTTCTCTCTTATGGCATACTATTCCAAGGCAAAGACGAGAGAAATTCGAACACAGTAATGTGATGGACTCATCGTCGAAGCCAGTGACGGATTACTGGCCGCTTGCGTTCCCCGAGTGTTATTCGCGCTGACTTCCAAAGTGAGGTGCATTAGACAGCCATGTATGCATTTCAAACTTATCATTGAACCCATTGAACGCTCTCTTTATCCCCATAGCTTCCTCTGCATTCTTTCTCTTTCCTCACCTTTTCTTCTTGGCTTCACTCCAATTCTCGTACTATAGCAAGGTCATGGGATTCACCCGCTGTCTACTATCCTTACAACCTGCGATATTTAAAGAACACCGCATTGAATAAGAGTTTCTTATTTTAATCGTGAATACAAACGTTTGTTCAATGCACATTTCAAGCATGGCGGTATATTTTCAATGAATAGGCAAATAAATTAGCTTTTTATGCACAAATATGTATTAATGAATTAATAAATATGCAAATAAAAAGACAAAAAACAGTAAGTAAGATAGATATTACATTTTGCTTATGATTGATTGCCTTTTTGAAATGTTGAACTATTTAAGCTTCTAGATGGAGTACGAAACCACTTTAGATTATGTAACTGGAGTTATCATATTATATTCCAGCATATCAAAAAAAATATTGAAGGCATTTATTCAAGATGGAAATTACTTTTTTTAATACCGAAGTATTCGTAAATTAATATTTTTTACAGTATTTTAAAGTAACTCATTTTAAATAAACGCAAAGAGAATAAATAAATTCTTGGTAGATGCACTGTTGGTCAAATTATCTGTCAACTTCATAAAGAAATGCAAAGGAAACAAATTTTCCGGCCACTCAAAATGGAGATACATAGCAGAAGTCCTGACGAACGGTTTAACTCATACTTTACTATTAAACTGTATTTAATTTCACCCCCATCACAATCAATGACTCCTTGAAGTCTTTGACTCATTGACCCTATTTAATATTGAAATAATGTAGGGCGCCAACCCAAAGATGCCCATACCTCCCAGACGTGACTTTTCAGTGTCTCTTGGTTCTTTCCTTTGCAATTCTGCCATTCCTTGACCATTAAGTCGTAAATATTTTGTATTGGATTCAGGTACTGTGAGTTTGGAGGGAAGGGTTACGCTGTACTGTACGAATGCTCCTCGAAAAATCTCCTGAGTTTCGCGCACTGTGGATGGGACAGGTGTCCTGAACATATATTATTTCTTCGCTTTATGGTACTACGTTGTTTATGTAAGGAAGTGATGAAAATACGAAAGATTCAGGCGTAGGTAATCCTTAGATGTCACTCTAGGTGGTGTTCTCAACAGCAATTCCGGCCTGACTGCAGAAATAGATCTCCAAAAATCTCAGACATTTATGCCCAGATCTATTTTCCTAGTTGTTTTTTGAGTGATACGTGACAAACGGGAGGAATATAACTTTTTTTCTAAATAAGTAAATGTTCTAAAAAGTACTATCAATTAATAAAGTTATATTTACCAACAATTGCATGTTCTCAATTGCTAAATATGTCCATAATCAATACTTCTTATGTTTAATAATTGATGAAAGTTAGGATATTCTAATATGATCCCGTTAAGAATGACCGAATTCTAACCTCGCCATTTAATTAGTTTTGCTAATTTCTGGCTTTCTTGCTGGACTGGAACTTCTCATACCGGCTTCATGGAGGCGGATTCTAATCATACAGGTGCTTTTAAGTTTAATGTCCTCTTTATCGCGGCCACCCCGCTAATAGTAAGAGAGTTGTCAGCAGGATGCTAACGAATGCTGCCATCATCATCTCGAGACGTGCATCTTGGTCTTCGCTTCTTTGTCGTATTGTCATAATCTCATCCCCTCCCTCTAGCATTTTAGCCAGCAATATACTGTCTTTCTATTCCAATCCATTGCCCTCGATATTTGAGCGAAGTTGAGACTACCTCAACTGTCTCATCGATTTATCCCCTCTCTCCTGGACTTAATGTAATGTTTTGAATATCCCTGGAAGTTATCACGGAGAAATAGTGTTTTCAAAAGCAAATGCTTTCAAATCCACATTCCACATAACCTACCGATCAACTGCCATTCGTCTTTTAGCGATAAGCTTCCTGTGGTTTTAGTTGAGCCGTACGAGAGATTTCAAATGAACGTTTCAAATGCATTCAAGGTTATCTAATGAATCTCCATTCTTGGGGCCAGCGCGAAACCCACTCAGGTCATGCAAGCAGCCGGGAATCCATCGCCGATTCGGACAATTAGTCCATCACCTTACTGTTTGAATTTCCCTCCTCGTGGCCGAGACCTAAGAATATTAATATGCCATCAGAAAGGAAAGTGATTTTCCCCCGAGAGCGTTAGTGGCGACGCTCCGTTTGTTGGGAAACTTTTTTCCCCCATAGTACATATTATGTAAACTAAGGGGAACAGCAATTCTTCTGTTAGAAAATAGAAACCTCACCCAAAGATGATCAGTGAATGGTTCCAGTGGTAACTATTAGTTCCCTTGCATGTAAATACATATTGCACAAGTTTAGTCATTAATTTTTCAGTTAATAAGTTGACTCTGGTCTTTTCATACTAAAACACTGGTGATAATAATTGTGTTTATTCTCCTCAATGGAAGAAAAAAACTGACTAGGTCTAAGGATTGTGAAGGTGGTCTGCCATTTAAGGTTGTTTGGATGGAGATAAAACTCTCTTCCGATCTTTTACTGTCGCATGCAACTACCTGCTTGCACAATTTTTTTCCTCGAATTAGCTTGCCTTCTACCTTTCTTCATCCCATCCTTGAAGTATTCTCTCTCTCCCCCTTCCCTACTCAACCAAAATCCTCCTCTCTTTGATGGCCTTTAGCCCCTTCTAAACTGATCGATCCACTACCTCTACCTCATAATTTCCTCAAGTAGCTTTCTCTCCACACCCACCATGGCAAGAACCTCCTTCTTTCCATCATTGCTACTCCATTCTTCTATTTTTGCGATTGTATCATTTTTTTAAACATGTACCTAACATTTTCAATATTTTTGAGGATTTCTCTGTTATAACAGCAATTAGGTAAGTCAAATGTGATTGTTTGCTTCATCAATGCTTTATTTCCTCATTGAAAGGGTTTGGTAAGTGAAAGATAGGGCATTTTTTTATTACATATTACCAATTCGTGTTACAAATTATCTAACCTTGCCAGGTGGTAACTAAGTAATTTAAATATAATTAATATAATCGATTTACATTGTTACAAATTTCTTGACATTTTTGAAGGGCTCAAAAACTTCTTCAGGTAAACCATTACATTCATAATTTGCTTGTTAAAAAAAAGAATATTTACAAGCATCCAGTGACATGGCCAAGATTTTGTTTAGGGCATTTGAAAATTTTTGAAAATCAGGAGAAAAATTGTGTACATATAGCCAATTATGATTGCAAGTGGGACTGCTGTGTAACAGCCAATTTTTTTCGATTTTTGTTGTGCAAATTTCCGAAAGAATACAATAACCATGGTTTTTCATGTTTGAAAATAACAAACATATTAATTTAAATAGTTATTCAGAATAAATAATTAATGAAATCAACATAGATTTTTTTTTAATTTCCTTAAGTGCCCTTTATTAAAATAATTCAAAACTTTGGGGGGATCCGGACCCCATGGACCCCCTCCCTGGCTACGTCACTGCAAGTATCCACGCTTTCCTTTCAAACTTTAATTTTGTACGTTTGGTCACTCTCTTACTCATTGATTCAACCCAAAGGTTTGTTTGGATAGTTGATGGTAGAGCTCACCCCGGACTATTCATGACCCGGTTTGGTCATGAATACTTTAATGTGGTGGTTTTTATATTCTTTTCACCTTAGGCTGAATGGGTGGGCTTACCAGTAAATATCTTGAACATCTCCCCTAGCATGTTTATTTTCTTTTTTTCAGGCTATCTCAATTTAATTTATTTAACATCTCCGTCATGCTGCCTTTTCTTATTGTATCTCCATAAAACAAGTCACTCAGCCTTTCTCTGATCCATTTCAATTCTTGCAATTGATGTTTCATGATGGGAGTTCCATTTATTAGTTCCTTATCCAAACGAGTGCCTGGCTAGTGTTTTATAGTCATTATTTTTTACTTCCCTCTTCCAATTTCTTAAGGTCCTCTTTACAAGTAAAAGGTTTTTTGCCACTTTGTTTTTCTTGCCTTTTGAGTTCTTTCCGCTTGAGGTCTCAGGAAATTGTTATTCCAATGTACTTGACTGTATTCTCGAGCTGTAGAGCATTTCGATTAATGTCATATTCATTATACACTTTTTTAAATTTTATGAGCTTGCTTTTGATTGAGGTAATTCTTAGTTTATTTATGGTTATCCAATCAGCCAGTCTATTGAGATAATTTTGTTGTAATTTATTGACTTAAACGCATTCGATTAATCCGTAAATTATAGTATCATCTGCAAAGAGCTGGACTTCCAGCTTGATTTGACTTGGCTTGTCATTAATATAAATTAGGAATAGAAGTGGTCCTCTTACACTGCCTTGTGGTACGCCAGATTGGACCTGAAGTGGTTTTGGCAGTATTCCTACTTTTACCTTTTGTGTTCTTCCAGTTATAAATTTATGGATCCAAAAGGCAACTCTTGAATGTAATCCCATTCTCTTGACTTTATGCATATTTCATCGTTAGTTGAGGACTCGATTTTTTTTATTTGTCTCTGCTTCTAACATTTTTGAAACTAAAATACATCACTTGAGTTAATTATCCTCATTTTATCACATTCTCAAGGTTGATAACTGAAAATTTCCAAGCAAATCAGACCGCGGAGAAAAAGCTGAAATGGCTTCATCGTTGACTGTCTTGCATCCTGCGGGTTATGCCACCATCGCTTACGCAATTGTAGTGCGTGATCGGCAGATTCATTCAAGGGGAACCGGACCCGGCGAAATGGTGCGCTGCACGTGTCTTATTTGCTATTCAAGTTCACAACAATGGAGTCTTATAGACTCCTAGTTCACAGCCATCCATCGCAAGTCACCAGTGGCGTAGCTAGGGGGGGGGGGGGGGGGGGGGCGCACCGGGTGCCACCCGACTGTGAAAACAAAACTTACGAAAATTCCAGTAGGTAGAAAATTGCCACAAAAATATTTTGCACATAAACCTTGTCTGTTATTTATATTTCTCTATGGCCCGATCGGTCTGGGATTCCCCCAAAATTCTGTTGTTTAGTTTTCATTCTTGGGGTGACACCACGTTATCCGCCCTGGGTGCCACCCATGCTAGCTGCGCCACTGCAAGTCGCTATATATTCAAGTTGAAGTCTTTCGTATCAAGGAATTTGCACAGTATCTTTGCATTAAGTTTTCATTATGTTTTTCATCAATGGCATCTTTTTATCATGCAACTAAACTAATCATATATCACTCTAATTTCCGAATTCATCACTCTGGTACATGCTGTTTTTAATTTATGTACCTGTTTACTCTTCTCACATCAGCCAGTTTCTTTAGTATTTTACCTTTTTGGTAATAGGAGTAAGTACATGGTAATGAAGTATAAAGACACAGTCTTTAGGGTGTTGTTTAGCTTCAGATTACTGTATTTCTCCGAATATAAGCCGCACTTTTTCTCCTGATTTTGGGGCCTCAAAATCGGGGTGCAGCTTATATTCAAGGTGTGGCTTAAATTCGAGAACTTTCTTAAAAATCGTAAAAATGACATTTGAAATAAAATTAGAGTAAACCACCCATTCGGGTTCACGTCGACGCCAGCTAAGCTCGCTTAAGCCACGGGGAAAGTAAGAAATAACGCTGAAAAAGTTCAAATTGGTGCACAATTCATTAATATATTAAAGGATAATATGGGTAACATTGTGTTACAGTTACTTAGGTAATGCCAAAACAGATAAAAAATTCTAATGCCTAATGCTGTAGGTAGTAAAGGATGCACTAAAAAGGGTGCGGCTTAAATTTGCGGATTAACTTTTTTCCTTCTTTGAGATTCCAAAAACGGGGTGCGGCTTATATTCAAGTGCGGCTTATATTCAAGTGCGGCTTATATTAGGAGAAATACGGTATTATTATTAGGTGGGTACTCTACCAGTTAAGTTAGATTTAAACAGAAATGTTCTGCATGCCGTGAAGACACCTTGACGGCAATGTGCAAACACTAGATAATTAGAGAAATAAAAAATGGATGGGTAGGTATGGGGGCAGGAAGGTATGGACGTCAACAAAAGTGAAAGGTCACACTCCCAAGAGGCATAATTCCCCTCGTCTTGCTATTCTGAGCTGTGCCAACATTTCTGAACAGCACAGAAATTTATTAAGACAAGCTAAGAGCATACAAAGAAATATTGGAACACAACCTGGTCATATTTAAAAGAGACGGAAACTTGTACCGCAAACTTCCGGGTCACAACATTATATTATTAACAGGAGTGTGACCTTTCACTTTGGTTGACATCCATACCTTCCTGTCCCCCTACCTACCTATCCATTTTGTATTACTCTACTTATCGAGTGTTTGCACATTGCATGAGAGAGACTATAAAATTTAAGATTTGTTCAATTAAAAAATATTAAGTTCATATTATTTTAGTATCTTGGCGTGGGATTCTGTGGGCTCCTTTTGGGTTCATGGGCTCTGGGCAGCTGCCCAGTCCACCCATTGTTAAATCCACTCTTGGGTAGGAATAATGAAAACTAAAAACATACTCTTTTTGGTACAAGTAAGCTTTGAATGGCAAGCAAAAACTATAATAAGGAATGAGTTATGAATGGAATTGACATCTCCAGCTTTATGCATAATAATTGCTATAGATCCAGGCCATAAAATCCCATGTTCACCCCTGGTTTAAGGCTCTTAGGGTAGCATATACCCTTGCACTTTGTTTTATGGTGCCCAAAAATTATTAGGAAATCATACCAGTTCAGGAAAGTGGACTGGCACCCATTGTGTGGTTAAATTTCTTGCTCCTTCTGGGTTCAGCTCAAGGGGACTTCTACCTTTAGCTACCAAAGAAGTTAATAAGAACTATGATATTGCAATTTTCCACATAAAAAGTTTTTTAATCGACCTGGGTTTCGATGCACTGCATCATCATCAGGTACATAAATTTGTAAATCAAGGTATATATACAAGAGAAGGTGGGTGAGGGAGGTTAGGAAAGTGGAGGGAGGGAACGGGGAAGGAGAATAATTTCAAGGGGGGGAGGGAGTTATATTTACACAAGAAGATCGTCAACAATTGAAATTTGAAAAAACTTAAAGTTCGTTGAGGTGATGTCCCGCGGCACGTCAAGGGGGAGGGGGTGGGGGGGGGGGGACAATCATTGGAAAATTAGACACTTTGTCACTGGTTACTGGGGAATTTTGGGCGTGTGGTCAGTCTTCGTGATGCCTGGAGTCCGACCAATATGCTCCAATACAACAGCGGCAAAGGGAGGAGAAGTCAGAGCACAGGGAAATTTTATACACTAAGTTGCAGGGTGCACACTCACACACTAAGGGAAGGTGATTGACAGGAGGGGGAATAGTAAAACTGTACATCGTTCAGGAGGGGGAACTTCTTTTTTCTTCGTTGGATGATTTCTAGCTGCTCCATTGCGTCTAATTTACAGCCTTTGTTGAGTGAGTGCAAAACAAAATCACAGGTGTGATTAAAATCTAACAGGTGTTGGGCAAAAATAGAATTGGTATTTCCAGCTAAGTAGCACTTTTTATGTTCTTGAATGCGAATAGAAAATTTCCGACCAGTCTGCCCAACATAACTAGCTAGGCATTGACAGGTTATTTCATACACACCGCACCGCTTTACTTTTTCTATGGTGTTTTTATTCAAGCATAGAGCTTTTGACAAAGTCAAGGGGGTATAAAAAGAGACTCGGAGCTTGTCCTTTGGGAAGGAATTGGCTATTCTATAGAATAGAGAATTTATGAAGGGGATTTTGCACCATTTACGATCAGGATTAACGGGGTTTTGCAGGAGGGAAGTGTTGATTTTTACGGCACGTTTCAATTGTTTTTTCCGAAGTAAGGTGTCGATGAGACATTCACTGTACCCATTCATCCTGGCAATATACTTGATGGTTTTGAGTTCACATTCAGTTTTGGACATGGGGATGTTAATTACATAATCTATGGATCATACAGTTGAAACCTGGGACATCACCTCAACGAACTTTTGGTTTTTTCAAATTTCAAATGTTAACGATCTTCTTGTGTAAATAAAACTCCCTCCCCGTTCCCTCCCTCCACTTTCCTTACCTCCCTCACCCACCTTCTCTTGTATATATACCTTGATTTACAAATATATGTACCTGATGATGATGCAGTGCATCGAAACCCGGGTCGATTAAAAATTTATCTGTGGAAAATTGCAATATCATAGTTCTTATTATGTTCAGATTCCACAACATCTCGCCTGATTCCTCCCTTTTTGTAGCAAAGAAGTTGCCTGGCCTACCATTAGGTGAAGAAGAACGGAGGTTATTCAAGTGTATTAGCCATCTTAGCATTACTGTTTGGTGCAAAAAAAAAGCGCTGCAGTGAACTATATACATGCAATAATATTGACTAAGGAGTGTACAAGTTAGAGATTATTGAAAAAAATTGTTTCATTCACAGATTCCCAAATTCCATTTGGATTTTCTCGTTACTTTTGGATGACTAACTTAATGTGGGAGGGAAGCTACTCTTCATGCCTATACTTCCATGGTAGATTACGCAATATAGGCTGCTTTTGATGTTAGAATGCATTGTCTTCAGCTATGGATTGGGGAATGCATAAACCAAAAATCAATACCTAAGATCATGTAGGCTCCCCTTGAATTAAGACTGGTAACCTTGATGGATAAGTTCAAGAAGATCTTGTGCAAGTCACTACTTTGATACATTTGGGGGCCTCCAGAGACAAATAGTGAATAATGGTCACCACAAATGTGGAAAAGCAATGCTCACCATAGTTAAACAATTCAGATAGAGTAATTTTTACGATCAACTTGAAAAACTATGATGGTTTTGGAAGAGAGAAACATCTATATTTCAACCTCCTGCTGAAGCCAGACACAGAAGTCATATCCTGTGCTCACATCTCTATATTTTGGGATTTCGTGTTAAAAATGGAGCAATGCAGGAAGAACCTATTCAAATTTTGGGAAGAGCATATGTTTGCTTGATATGTTATAGATAATACTCTTGGTGTTTGTATAACCTATTCATTTATAACTACTTCGATTATACCTAAATAGCAAGATTATTTCCAAGCCAAGAAGTAAATGACTTAAATGCACAAAATGAGTTCCACCATACATATTTATTGAACAGAAGATTCATACATGGTAACCAACTTACCCAGGTCTTAATAGCAGAACAAAAGGTATGGACCAATAATGGACAACAAAGGAAAAATGCTCTCCATTATGCTGCATCATACACATTAATCCAATTAACTTCACTGAAGTGCATGTACCCAATACGTTGACATGGAATCCTGTGTCCAGTCTTCTGTATCTATCTAAACCTTCCTTGGATCATAAATGATCATCAGTCTATCTTATTGAGTGACACTGGTGAAATAAGCTTTGGAATTTCCCTGGCTGACTTATTTCTCTAAGTATCCATAGTATCACAAAAATGTCTAAAGAACCCTGTAGGTACCAGAGGTAGCTGTTACAACACATACAACAACATCAACCATTTATTCAGAATGATTCTTATGTTAATGATATGTAATCTGATGGGACTAAGTAGCCATCATGTTCTAACAACCATCACATCATCCTGAGAGTTCCACTCCCTTTTTCTTAGCACTATCCATCAAACATTGGTAATTTGCCTGTTAAAATACAAGATTAATGCACAATAAATCTGCATGGTAACCTGTCCAATAAAATGTTATACAGTAAACAATTTGTGGGTCCTAGTAATATTTGTGAAATCAAACCCTTGCTTACTTATGTCAGATGATGAAGCATGCCTTTTCATCCTTGAGGTCTCATTTTCTCACTTTTACAAGACTCAATCTGAATAATTTTCTCTGCGCTACGTAAACACATTAACCACAGGTGAAAATTAACCACACTCTTATCGCCAATTAGAAATACCAATAAACTTGTTTTGTGCTCCATCATCATACACCATATCACATCACTGTGGCTTGTTTTTCCCTTAGTAAAGAAGGCACTAAAAAGGAAGTTTTTTGTTAAGTATTTCGCAACTCCGAAGTACAAATTGTTTTTTTTTAGATAATGAGTTAGTAGGGGTATGTGAAGCCTTGTAGCACCAAGCATTGACACCCAAAGGAATTCTATCAGAATAATATCCCATTTTTCGTACAATCAAGTAGTCTTATCAGCAGAACTCTCCAAACTTCTTTTTTGCCATCAAAGCATTGCTCTTGGAATCCTGTTACCACCCCTTGAATTTAAACAATCTGTTTACTTCACATTGAAAAACTTGACTATTTTTAATATGTTTGCTGTAACATATTATGAGGAAGTACATAATTGCATTGCTGGAATGTGTGATTTTTCATGATAGTCATAAAACTCTGTTGGAGAACCATGGAGTCATCTTAACTATCCCATGAGAGATTTTAATTTGGTTGATAAAAATCCATGATCATTAGAGGTGTGATTTAAAGGAGGCAGAGTAATTATGTACCTCCCGCTGAGTATAGTAGGGACGGGATAGAGGATACTAAAGATATAATGCCCTTTTTAGAAAAATTGAAAAACAGCACCCTTTCCAACATCAATGAAACTATTGGTGAGATTAAGCCCTCAGTCAACTCTCATATCATGTTTGTCTTAAAGTAAAAGTGAATAGTCCATCTCAAAGAAAATGAGAGTCATCGAGAAAAATTATGAATACAGTTTAGTTACCTGCAAAAATAACTGATTTATTGTACATAGGTACACATAACAATCAACATAAATGGCACAAACAACATTTGACTTGCATAAATTTCATTTCTTTGCTAAATTATAAAAAAATGCAACAAATCAGTCTTTCAAAAATAAGCCAATAGACAGTAAAGATCTTCAAAATTGGTACAATAAATCCATATGCATTAAGAACAAATGCATTGGCAAATAAAACCCAAATATAAAACATCAATATGTAGTACATACATCCCAATTATTTTTACACCTAATAAATGCCTGGATGAGTACATTTAATTGATTACACAGGGATTGCTTAACTATGCTGCTTGATCATGTCCATAACTTCTTTAACATCCTCCTTAGATCCCAGAAAAATGGGTGACCTTTCATGTATGGCTTCCGGGACAATATCCAAAACATTGATTTTCCCATTAGTTGCCATGCCACCAGCCTGAGTCATGATGTATGCCATTGGATTGCATTCATACAAGAGACGAAGCTGAAAAATAAGAAAATCATTAAAATTAGTACAAACTTAATTGTGACGATAATGTTGGCCAAAATTAAAATTGTTTGAAAATGAACTCAAGCAACTATGTTACAATGAAAGTACCAACTTTTAACAAGAAAACATGCAATTTATGTATTACCTATTCTATACATGAAAAGTCTGGGCATAACTGCTGCCTGAGATGGCAGTTACTGGGGATAGTACTTTGATTTGGAGATGCCGTTTCTCTAAGAATACATCTGGCTTTAGTAAGAACTATGACGATGCAATTTTCCACATAAAAATGTTTTTAATCGACCTGGGTTTCGATGCGCTGCATCATCATCATCATGCACAGTGCATCGAAACCCAGGTTGATTAAAAACATTTTTATGTGGAAAATTGCATCGTCATAGTTCTTACTATGTTCAGATTCCACAACATCTCGCCTGATTCCTCCCTATCTGGCTTTAGAAAGATATTCCACTAAACTTTCATTGGAATTCTAGAAGGGATAAAATTCTTAGCTGGTCATTGTACACATTGTAGCTTTCTGTTTACTGGACTGAGTTGTTAAACATTATGTCTACTGGTGTTTTATTTTTCCTTTAAGGTAAAAATTTCACCCCTGAAGTGGCAAACAAAAACAGTGGAAGTCAAAGTTCATAAAACAGGTTAGAGAAATTTTTTAATTTGATACTAGGTAAGTCCAACCTAATTTACCCTAATTGCTCCCAAATACCATATACATACATATTTACTTAGAAACTCCTACCCTTTAGTTCCAAAGATATTACGAACAGAATGCATGTTAAATAAGCAGCAATAATTTTCTTTAAACAAAAAGAAGTGAGGGACAATATTCAATATTCAAGCACAATACATACACATATATGTAATGCCACTCTGTTAGGTCAATAGTTATGGCATGAAAATATATATTTTTCTGACTAAGAAGAAGCAATGAGTCACGAAAAAATATTTCTAAAGCAGCCATTAACCGGAGAAAATTCAACGCTTTATTTTAAAATGTTTTTAATCCAAAATGCCCACCCTCAACAGCCAGCCAATGCTGAATCATTTTTCTCCTAATAGGACCCTTATTTATGCTCCATATAACTCTAGGTTTCCACACTACTTTATCTTAGCATACTATTATGTATCTGTTTGGCAATGTTGGCAATCGTGTTGGCCATTATGACTTATTAACAACCTGAAATGTGATCTTGTTGTTTGTTCAAACCACAGCCTAAGGTTTATCAACCAAGACATTCTTGACCTTCCTGGACCCAGTTTTCCTTCATGTTTGCCAAGGAGTATGAGAAGTAGAATACATATACATGTTTTAGGGCAGGGTTTCTTAAACTATGTTCCACGGAAAGCTAATGGGTGTTCCGGAAAAACCTAGAATGGTTTTATATGCTGCTACCTAAAAGGAATTGTTTCATATTTGCAAAGTATACAAGGTGTTCCGTTAAAATTACAGAATTTACGAAGTGTTCCATCATTGGAAAAGTTTGGGAAACCCTGTTTCAGGGTGTCTCATTACATAATCAAAGTATGAAAATTCTAATTTTCATGTTATTTATGATACTCTTCTTTCATTCTGTTCATGACCTCTCCTTATTGTTACGTGCAAATCCATCCAGCTTATGATTACATCAATCAAAATATCCACACTTTAATGCTTCAATTACATACTATCAAGGAAGCATAAATTAAGAGTCCAAGACTACTCCTTTTCAAAGGACGGAGAAACGGGTTTCCACATAACACTATAACGCAAACACTATCTCTGATGGACCAAATTTTTGGCCTATGATACAAGTCACCAAAACAAGTAAATGAGTAGCGTAGAACAAAATAAGAGCAATAACTTCAAAAACCAGCCAAGCAAGCGTGTCAGAGAATTGAGTTCATAGAAAGTTAGATATATCACAAACCTTTCCCTTTGGGGCATCCTTGGTTGCAGGGTACATAAAAACTCCACCATATTTCAAAGTCCTGTGAACATCTGCCACCATTGAACCAACATATCGAGCACCATATGGCTTTCCAGACTGAAAAATCAATAAAACAAAGTGTTTCAGGTCCTTGGATGAGGAGTTTTATCTGCCCCGGGCACTACACTTTTTCTTTAAAAAAATTCACGGAGGAATTCCATTCATGGAAGAGAAAAAAACAGCAGCATAAAATGTTAAAAATATTGGGGTATTAAATGACATAGAAAAGAAACTAAATAAGACTTTTATCATGGAAATACTAAGGGGAGACCAAATAGAGTACCAATCAGGCTGAAAACATTTTATAAAATTACATAGATATACAAAAATGATGTGACTTCTAATTTCACTTCACATATTTCCAAAGAGGAGTTAGTTCTGCCGGAAACAAACTTTAAAAAATGTATGCATGGTTTCAATTAATAATATGTACATAATGTATAATTACTTCAAGCTTAATTTACAGAAGGAAGACAAGATACATGTGTTCAAAAAACACAGAAAATGAACTAAACAATAATAATTACGACTTAACAACATACCTTGGGGTACTTCTTGCTTTCAACATATGCCTTCACACCCTCTTCCCAGAGATTTGCATAACCCTCATTAATGCTATATATTTTTCCTCTAGATGGTACAGTCATATTAGGATCAGTTAATAAAAACTCTCCAATTGCCTAGGAAAAAAACAAGAATAAATTTACTAGAAAAGTTCCTTCCTTCCTTGAAAATCCTTCCATAAGAAAACAACAGTAGCAGTAAAACGTATTTGCAAGTCAAAATCAAGAGAAGATGATTAACATATACAAGGAAACCAAAGAATGAATTCATCCTCTAAATTACAAATAAGGCAAGGGATTAGGCTGTGGGAAAGTCAGTCACTGCACCAAAAAAAAAGAGCCCAGTACTTTGGAATCAACCACCGATTACAAAAATTATGCCCTCAACATCTCGTATTCACAAAACTCACCACTGAAGGCTTCATCTTCGGGAAAAACAGAATATTTGTATTTACAAAAAATATCTTTCCTCAAATTAAATTGAGTAAGAAATCAACAACTGCAGGGAGTAAAAGTTGTATATGTACTCCTAACCACTTAACCATTTGTAAGTGAAATTTGGGTGGTCCAGGATAAGCACTGATGATGTTTCGTTGCACAAATTATGCTGGCAAAGTGTTTGAAATTAGATTACCAAGGATTGGGTTAGGAAATACGAGGGTCATGAAAAAATGTCCATTAGATATTCAAGACAGGAACAAGTATGAAAGGTGTGTGGCACATTGGTTTTGTCATATTTATAGAATAGAAGAGTTGAATGTCCAAACATGTACATATATTAGGGCTATGACTTGTTGACTTTTTCTTATGATAACTGATTTCCTGAGTTGTAAAATGATGAAAATTTGTGTTCAGTGAATGAAAATGGGTTTAATTCTGTTTAGTTAAAAAAAAAGTCATACCTGAGATGAAACTTCTTAAAACCATTTAAGCGTGAAATATTGCCATCGCGATGAATGTGTAAAACGAGGAAAATATGATCAATTGAAGTATTTGACATCACAAAATGAATTAGTGAATGGCAGTGCAGTGAGGACAGAAAGTTATATCATCTTCATGTCGAAAGGAAAGTACATGTTGGTTAAACAACTAGGTAGGCTGTGAGTTTGAAAACCATCCATCCAAAAGAAGAAAAATGACCTTGAAGCCTACTTCAATAAGAGCAGCAAAAACAACTACTCCTACAACAAATTCCCAAACATCAGAGACAGAGTGAACTTAAAGATTCCAAAAAATCAGGAGATCAGTCGTAAAGAACAAGGAAGAAGTATAACAAAACCACACTGGCAAACAAATTAGTAACAACTTCAAAGATATCACCTAGCAAAGCGTAACCCCATTCAGTATGAATAGATACATATGCACATCCACAGTCATCACTAAAGCAGTACGTACTGGATCCAGGGTGAAGCCATTGACTCCTTGTCCAGTTGAAAGCACCATCATAGTTGCACTTCCATAAAGGCCGTAACCAGCAGCTACTAGCTCATGCCCAGGCCTCAGAGCATCCTTAACAGTTGGATTCTCATTATGAGTCTTCCTATAATAGTAAATTTTATATTGAACAGATTGTACCTGGCCATATAAAATGTTTAAGAACTAAGAAATTCAGGTGTTGCGTATTGAAAGTTCTAGTTATCAACATAATGAAAGAATAAAACTACGTGCACTGCTTTCATGCCATATAACCTTACCTCCCACCCTCCCATAGCCTTTGAAATGGGAACAGAATGAGGGGGGGGGGGGGGGGGGGGAAGGAGGGGGGGGGGGTTAGTTTTGGGGATATAACCCCCTCAAAGGGTAGATATTGAATGTTAAAAAAATCATGTCCTTTTTCATAACTCACCAGTATTATTTAAAAGTGGTCTTTGGCTTACATTAATGAGTGTTAGAGAATGGAGAAAGAGTCAACCTCAAGGTATACCCGATGCCAGTGCCATTTACGGCATAGCGGTTCATATTAGTACTGCTTACATGCCTGCTGCTCCTACATTTACGCCTATAATCACCATTCTGCTCGAGAGATATTTTTTCTAGAAAATACGTGGTTCTACAAGTCTGCTGCTCCTACATTTACGCCTACTATCACCATTCTGCTCAAGGGATATTTTTTTCTAGAAAATACCCAGTTCTACATGTCTGCTGCTTCTACATTTACGCATATATCTTTGCGTGTGTGGTAGCCTTGTGTACTTGCATGTAGTTCTTTATTTTTCCGTCTTTGGCACTTCTGTCGGGTATACTGTAGGGTTGACTCTTTCTCCATTCGGAATGACTCTACCATAATGCATGAAGTGCTTGTGAAACTACATTTTCATTTCCATCCCTATTGTTTTCACTGTAGCAATTATAACTACTTACTGCTGTGGCTCAATGCCAGCCACTTGTGCTAGGTGCATCACTCATGAGTGACACATCTCCATACAACATGTTTATGTCCACGACCGGCAAAAGAGAAGTCTCAACAGAGAATGTGATAGGCCATTAGCCCTTCCAAAAAGTATTTTGAGCCACTTTACTAAAAACCTTCTCAGTGATTAAAACAATTTTTTGCAACACTTAAAAAGTAAAAATTCCAGGCTCCAGTCACACATAAGAACACTGAATATCTGAAATTCCAGCCATCTGCTTTGAACATGCTAAAACACACCCTCGGGCAGATAATTCTGGCTATGCTACAGCTTTGAAGTTTACACAGTCTTGCCAACCTGATTGTATCATCCTGATAATGGCACAAGTTGCCCAAACCATAGGTGGCTATTCTTTAAAATAGTGCAAATGCATGACATAGGGTGTTCCAGGAGGAATCTTCGTAACTTCTCACGGAGGTTGGGGTGGTGATTATAAGCATTTTTAGTCCTATTAACATGGGGTAGCAACTCTTTAGTATACGAACTATGGCAACACAAACATTTTGTCTGAAGCATTATGCAGTTTTTCTAAATTATTTTTAAGACTAGTATATTTATTTTCCTGCTGAAATTAATGGCAATGGCTTCCTATTTTCAACATGGCCACCAAAATTGTCAAAATTTTCTTTTGAAAAAATTACTTCCTGAAATAATTTTTTATTTAGAGAGAGATGAAAAAGTTTTTAGGTGCAAAATAATTAGCAAATTTAATTTTCTTTCTAAACTTGGTTTTAATATTTTCTTAGCTTCATTTTTAGTGGAGATATGGCATCTTACGCGATACTGTTACATGAGCACATAGATTGATGGCTCTCTCCCAGGCAAGGAATTGGCATTTATTTACCGTAAAAAGACTGACAAGTTATAAAAAGCTCCAATGGTCGTAATAAATTTGCACCACTGGTTAAGTGACCTCAATTTTGACGAGTGCTGCCAATAATAAGAACTTAGACGTACCAATTTTCCACAGATAAAATTGCTACGTCTAAGTTCTTATTATGGAAATATTCCACAACATCTCGCCAGATTCCTCCCTTTTTGAGTGGTGCCAATTTATTACAGCCATTGGAGCTTTTTATAACAATAAACACTTGGTTGTTATTCCACACTTTATTGGAAACAAAACGACCCGGGTTTCAGCATGTCATGCCATCACCTGATGATGGCATGACATGCTGAAACCCGGGTCGTTTTGTTTCCAATAAAGTGTGGAATAACAACCAAGTGTTTATTATTATTAAAAATGAAGGAGTTCCACAAAGTAACGCCGGAGACAGTGTCTTATATTTTTATAACATGTCACTTTAAGAGGCCGTAGAGCTCACGTTCCCGAGATGTAAAAAGACTACTAATTCAATTGATCTAAGCCTATGGATTTCTTTTAACATACATTGAAAAGAATAACCAACCACTGAAACTAGGATGGAGGCCTTATTGAGAGGTGGAGAAAGTAAACAATGAAGCTGCAAAAAAGTCTTCAACTGAGGATTATTGCCTAGGATTGATTGTGTACCCTTACATTCATTGAGATTCGTTGTCTAAGAAGCTGATTGGACTAATTAATCCTTCTGCCCTTAATCATTGAATTGCATTAATAGTTCTTGAGTATTCTTTCAACGTGATGAGAATTCAAATGGGGACAAAATTAAACATGTGCACAGCATTTTGGTACCTTCACAATGTCTCTTTAGTTTACTAGTGCCAAATATGAATGCATGATTTAGAGAGAATTTAGGCAGGAAAAAGATAAATGCATATGTTGAAAATAACTTACACAAGTTTTACTTATTTTCCATTGGTGCACACTACCGCTTTTTGAGTTTCCATGGTAATTGCATACACTTACTGCTTGAAGAGCCATAGCAAATACATATTAACAATAAATTGTTCAATTATGTTACCTCAACAGATGGAAAATCGACCTAGAAACCTATGTCATGAGTATATTTCTGTGATACATTTGATTAAATAGGCATAATATATATGAACCTGGACAAAGCATATTCAACAATCACATGAAAAGCAGAAACTTCAAGCATTTAGTACTGTAAAGTTTGCGAGTTCAAGAGCCATCGCAACGTTCGCAAGTCCAAGAGCTGTTGCCAAGGACAAAAATAAAATAATAAACAAGACAACAGAGGAAAAGAAATTAGAGAAATTGGTGGTCAAGAAATAATCAGACGGAAAAGTATCAAGATTTAAGATAGTTAAAAAGTGTAACAATAAGTAAAAGAGAAAAAAAAAGTGTTACATTAATTGGCGCCACAATGTATCGGGCACGACAGCTCAGCAGAAAGTGAGACCACGGGATTACCGGAGATTAGAGTTACGTAAGAAGATCGGGAGTTTACAAAATGGCAAAGGTAATGAAGAAATTATGAGAACTCAAGAAAATAGAATTACAGGAACAATTAAAAGATCGTGGGATAGCGACGCAAGGAGCTAAATTTGAATTACAGGAAAGACTAAAGGTGATGTTAGGGGGAGAAGGAATAGACATACAGAACTACGAGTTTGAGATTCAAAAAGAAACAGTAGAAGGGAATGGGATAGAAGAAATACTAAGAGAGATGAGGGAAGAACAGAAAAAGAGAGATGAAGAGCAAAGAAAAACAGTTAAGTAACAGCAGGAATGGCTGAAAGAGATGATAACAAGTCTAAAGGAAAATGCCGATAGCATGAGGGTAGAGAGAAGAGAGGACCTAGAAACCCATAAGATAGAGACTGAGGAGGGGCAGAAACAAGTTCGAGAAGAGATCGAGAAGTTGAGAGAAGAAACTAAAGAGAAGGACGACGTAAATAAGGGAATGATGCACCGAATCCATGAACCCATAGACGAGAATGAAGAAATGGTGAGGTAGCTATCATCCAAGATCAGCGAGGAAGGAACAAAAATAGAACAACCCATCCTTGAAAAGATGTTGAAGGAGGTGACGGATAGATTAAATCAGGAAAATCGAGGATCGACGGGAACACAAATATCCATGGTTCAGTTGAAGGTGCCCAGTTTCGATGGATGGAGGAGCTCGAGACCAACGCAGGACATCAAGTAACTAAAAGAATACAGGAAGATGTACCAGCGATACGGAGCAGACATGGTAAAAATAATCAAACAAGTGCATCCCTTTTTATTGGATAATTGAAAGTTTTCCAATGAACGGTTCTGTTTTCAGTAAGGTTGGCTGATGAAGGAGTAGTCAATCGCAGAGAAAGGATTCTTTCTGCAATAAGGAGTGCAGAGATTCCATGGAGGGCATATGTCAAGGAGCACCAGCAATTTGTTCCAGTGTACACACGAAAGTGGAATATTATAAGATGAATTTAACTTCAAGGAACCCTAATGCTGTTGAAATAAAAGAGGAAAATATACAGAAAAATGGAGTCCAAGAACTAGAGGAAATGATTCCCAAAAAAATGAGAATTGGCCCTTTTGAAGTTTATCATGAAAATGTAAAAGAAAAATGTATTGAGAAAGGATGGAGCATCTATGAATCACTACTTGAATATCTATCTGCCCAGTTGAATGGGAAAATCTAAGACATTTCATCAGAATTCAAGAATACTTTGAGAAAGTTGACTGAGAAAACACTGTCTATTGAACGACTATCTGGTATTAAAGACTGGATGGAAACCATACTACTGAATGCGAAAAATTTAGACGAGTGTTCCAGAGGATTTTTCCCAGGCCAAATGGGAAGTCATTGGATATCCACATAAAATTGCATGGAAGATTGAAGATACTTTAATAATGTATGAAGATGAAAATGGTAGGGTATCGAAGTTTTGACTAGGATATGAAATAGCTCAGAATGAAAAATTTGGAAATCTTACTCAATGCGTTCAAGGACTTTCTTTGGCCACAACTGACATCTCCAAGTACCAAGAAATCACTATTGATGTGAGAAGGACCTGGAAAACACTGCAAGAGCGCCTGGAGTTTAGAAAGCTACTTAAAAAGCGTAAAAAACTCTTTAGAATCTCAGGAAAATCATATGAAGCTATTGGGAACTTGATAAGAAAAGGGAAAGTTATAAGTTATGTTACAGTTTGTTTGTTCATTTAAGTGATTTAGTGTTATATTTATATTGATAATGATGTTAGTATACCGGCACGTCAAGCTGAAGGTATTGGGGCACCACCTAGCAAACCAAAATGTCTTTCGAAGGCTTTGAAAAAGGACACTTTCATCATAATTTCAGTCTCTTTTTCAATGGGGCTAATGTAATGTTTACGAGTTCAAGAGTCGTCGCCAAGGAAGGAAAATTAAAAAAGATGACAGAAGAGGAAAAGGACTAAGAGAAATCGGCGGTCGAAAAATAATCTGACGGAAAAGTATCAAGATTTAAGATAGTTAACAAGTGTAACATATTAAGCAAAAGAGAAAAAAAAGTGTCACGGTAGGAACTAAATATCCCATTGACATGGAAAACCATGCATTTCAGTGAATATATTTCCCAGATAAAATGGCATGGTTGAGAAACTACATTTTATTATTACAGAAATTATCTAGGCCTTAACCCACCTTAGCACATTTCTTGTTAACCTTTTGATTAATGTCATTACCAAATACATTACAGTGTAAACTACATAGTAATAGCAAAGGCTTCATCTTAAGCTACAATCAAAATATGCTTCACCTCAGACCTTGAACAAACAAGAAAATACATATTGTGATATGGAAAAAAGAACTCATCATTGTTATTTCAAAAATAGCAATCTGAGGCCTGTTCGGCAAATCTACAACCATATTCATAGATCCTTTAATAAGCACTCAAGCATCTTCAGATCAGTGCAAATGGTAGAAACCTTGTAACTTTACCACATTTCTACATCCAATGACATATTAAGGGTCACGGTTGTATTTCAGAAATATTTTGGAAAGTTCATTAATTAATGGCTTGAGAACTTGGCAACCATAAAAAGTACACGTAAGAGAAAGCACAAACCAATGAAACGTACTTGTAAATTCCAAAAATTGATCCAATGGAAACGAGGCAATCAATATTTGAAGATCCATCCAGGGGATCAAAGCAAACAACATATTTTCCCTGCCTGTCAGCTTCCACCTGAAAAAACGATTAAAAAGTTAAATAAATATGTTGCTACAATTAATCACAATGCTACACAAAAATTTCATGCAAGAATTCAAAATGCAGATTAAATCATTTACATCTGCCCAAAAAGCATTTTAAATCCATTGCTAAAGCATGTGCACAGAAACTATTAAGCAATACATGTAATGGAATTTTACTTTGAAGTTAAAAAAATAACAGCAAGAAAATAGTTCCCCAAGATATTAATATAATAATAGGTCTCTATTCTGCTGGATATTTAAACCAGTATCATACTTTGCAGCAGCAGTAACATATCATACAGCGGGTTCATACATTCATTTTGGCTGGCCCAGTTCATGAAGATTTAAAACCTTATATCCTGCTCATTTTGAGTAAATTTTGTAACACATCATAACCATTTTCTGCAGCCATTATTTGCTATAAAAATAAAGTGTTACTCATTGAAAACCTTGAAATTGTAGGAGAAATTATCTTTGTCCAGTGCCCCATTCCACGGCTTCCCTGAATACCTAATTGGAGGGCCAGAATCTCACTATCTCCGCTCAGTATCCCCTACCCCCCCCCCCCCACTATTATTTGGTCCTTTGGGCACTCATCATCACTCTAGGGACAGCATTTAACCCTATCATGCAATTGTAGAGTATGAATATTCCATCTACTTGGATGGCAAGTAAAGAACTGGGCCAGTCAAAATAGGCATTTTAAAGAAAAATATTAAATTCACTTGATGAAAACAAAAGATTGCAGCCAGCCACTATGCTCTGCTAATTTACAGCAGGTCTTGTCACTCTACTTTGTAAGTCCAGGATTTTAATGTGTACCACACTCATAATCAACAAGGAATCAGTTTGCAAACATTTGACAGTTCGCATCATGGATATAAATTATTAATTTACTCTCAAAGTCAGTGTTCACATTACAAGGGTGTTCTTATCATAAGTAGTTCTCTGCCTATAGACAAATCAATCCTGTCAGAGGTATGATAAGAAAAATGGAGTATTTATGCATAAAAACAGAATGGCTGATCTAATGCCTGTTGGGACACAGGAAAAAGCTGTTGTCAGTTGAAACAACTCATGCGGTGAGGCCTGAAAGATGCAGAAATCTGCATCAACCCCACAAAAACCTAGAATGGTACTTCTGAGAAAGGTATTCAAAAATATAACAAAATAATTTCATTTTACAAACAATTCACAGGAATATATGAGAACTATAACTCTTCCAAGAGTCAAGACAAAGAGGTCATTAAGCATGATTGAATAAAAAGTAAAAAGGTTTTCTGACAGCTTAAGGACTATGCAACATCTTGGTTCTTAAGGGGATAGGCTACCTCGCTAAAAATGCGTTATCAGACCGTCAGCATTTCCCCTGCTATGATGGATTGCTGGAAGATAAAAAACTACGGTTTTCACGATTCGATGTAGTAAAGATACATATACGTCGCAAGTTATTTAAAATATACGTGATGCCTAGCATATTGAAGAGATAAATGCGCATGTTAAGGCTAAATCGATAATTCTCGCCGACGCAGTACTTAGTCATGAGATGGCATATGCGGGCCAAAAGCTTGGATCACCTTGACCAATCCTTTCTCTTTGCATTCAGACCTTTCTCATAAGATTTTTTTAACAATTGAAGCAATTCGGGAAAGGGTGAACGATTCTTTGTGAAATGTTGAGTTTCTTCATCGGCGCTCTGCCGCGGAGGCATCGCCTCCGATTTATCCTGACTAATTCGTCTTCACCGCATAGCTCACTCTCCCTTTTCCCCTGCCGATAACGGAAACTTGTTTTTCGGGTTTGCGTCGCGCTGACTGAGCTACATCATTCCGTGATAAGCTGAGGCAGACATTCCTTCTCTTTCTGCTCGTATATTGGTTTGGGTGATTTCGTGACACCGCCCGAGGATGGTCCGAGGGCTCCTGCTCCGCAGCTCGGTGACTTTAAAGACAGAGACGGCTGCTTCCTTCGTAAGCCTCACTTACGCCTCCCTATACCTTGACGCTCAGGATTTAATTAGTTATACGGAAATTTCACTTAAAGCGAATTTCAATGCATTTATGAAATCGTATTGAAACTTATGTCCGAAGTGGCCAGCCTTTGTTTTGACGATTGAGTTATCTTTCGGAAGAAAATCCCTCTCGCTCAAGATGAAAAAAATATCACCACTAATTCCTAAAAAATAAAGATGAGATGCTTGGCGCGGGAATCATTCAGCGAGAGCGAGATGGGAGTAACCCAAAGAGATCGCTCCTCCGCCTTACGTAAGCAATGGGAACTGCAATTATCAATTTGGAATGTCCATTGTTTACTTTAGTCATAAAATTTTACGAATAATTCATAAGTGAGATGCAACCCGAAAAATTTCCTGCAAGTAGCGATACATATGGAGATATCGATACTGATAGAATGATCATTTCTAGGTTTATCGATGTGTGTTGAAACATTTTCCTGTACTTATCTGCCCTTTTAAGATATTTTATTTGAAAAAAGTCACTATTTTCGGCGTTCAAAATCCGACTGCCTAACTTTAAGTTATCACTGTTCTCTTAACATCAGACATAGAAACTGGCGATTCCGATATAAGTTAACTAAACATGTTAATAACGTAATAAAGGAAATAAATTATTTATATGAGGAGTTTTACACGAGCTGTTGTGACAGTATTAAACCTCCTCTTATTTCGAAACTATTGCTACGATTGAAATTTGAGGCATACTGTTGTGACGCGCGATAACGCCAGCATTACAAATATTTACATAACAAAGAGTACAAATTACTGGTATTCTCAGAAACGATTTTTGTTTATATGTATCTGTTTTTACGCGCAAAGAAAGCACGGCCCGCTACGGAATGAGCGCCGATGGATCGTAAGGGGAATGTAGGATAAATTGTCCATAGTTATCCGCTCTTACCGCTCCGTGCCTACTTCTTTTTAGTAGGCTCGATTCAGCTTATCGAGACAAATGGTAAAATGTCCTTTCCGAGCAGGGATGTGACCCGAAAAGGCACTCTACATTTCGTGCCGTACCTAGGAGGCACCCGAACTCTGAGTCCGAGCCTCGGCGATGAAGGAGATCCAACCCTTCACCACGGGTGGTGTACGGCACCAACTGACCAGTCACACTATAGTTTATAACTTTTTAAAATTTCACAAATAGTAAAGTTATGTTCGTCTTTGTGTTGCACTAGTCACGTTGATGAAAATGGTTTTCTCATCGCAGTCATACGATAGATATTAACCATTTTACGTGCTTAAGTAATTTAATGTACATTAAACTGGCTTGGTTTACTAATACACGTAAAATGGTTAATGTCTAACGTATAACTAAGTTTAAAAAACCATTTTCATCAACGTGAATAGTACAACACAAAGACCAACATAATTTTGCGATTAATGTTTAACTTTAATGAGTTATGAACTATAGTGTGACTGGTCAGTTGGTGCTATAAACCACCCGCGGTGAAGGGTTGAGTCTCTTTCAAAACCCAGGCTCGGACTCCGAGTTCGGGTGCCTCCCAGGTACGGCACGAAACGTTAAGTGGCTTTTCGCGTCACATCCCTGTTTCCGAGGTATCTGGTGCCAGCGCGACAAGAGTCATCTGCGCGAGACTAATTCTGCGAAATAGAGATGGGCGTTATCGGGGAAGATCACCCCCTCGCCTGGGCTGTGTTTGTCTACGCTCGCCCAGCTTCACCCCCACTCAGGTTGTCTTCCACTGGTGGTGAAGACCCTGTCGGGAGCCTACGCTGACATCACTGGGCTGACGCGGCCGATACTCATAGCGAACCGAGGGGAGCCATTATTTCGGTTGATTTAAATGGTAGCCCATCCCCTTAAATGTTGCATGTTGAGCTGTGTAAATTCAGTTTAAACATTTGATTTCATAAAAGTAAACAATTCCCCTTAACCATCTTTCCACTCCCAAAAAGACATTTCATCTACCAGCAGAGAGACGCCAAACTCCAAATTGTCTTGGATGTGGTTTCTCAGTTAAATAGATCATTTCTTGGACCTTGTGGATGACTTATAATTGGCCCAGACAAATTAGACACATGAGTTAATCTTTTCATTGGATTAAATAGGTAAGCACAACAGAAAATTCAAACAAACATGCACACACTTCAGTAAGGATTTTTAAGTATAATGTTTCATCAATCCAGGCCATGTCAACAGCAATTATGAGAGAGCAAGTCTAATTAAATGAGAAAATTAACCAACCAAGCAGTGAAGGTGAATGGAAAGAATACAGAAAAATAAAACTGAAGGAAAAGAGAAAACTACAAACAAAAAAGCGTACTGAATTCACTTCAATATTTAAAGTATCTTTTAAAAATTATTTTATTAGATAGAGAGGATTAAAGGTTGAATAGATTACAACTGCTAAGCCAAAATGTATACATAAAACAGTGGGAGGCGAGAAGATACAGAAAGAAATCCAACTTCAGGTAGAGGATATTCAAAGTTGAAACTGCATCAATCTTATCAAAGAGCAGATAGCTGCAAGAAAGAGTAATAGTTTATAGAGTCCTAATCCTCTTCCACAATTGCTATTGGGCAGTGTATCTACTATCTTCTCCCTAATCATAGTAATATAGACCATAGGCGTATCCAGGGAGATTGTTAACCCCTTCAGTGGTGGTGACCCCTCCCTTCAGACGCTTCTAGATACGCCTATGATATAGACAAGGGCTGCGTTTCATTTTTATGACGTCAAGTTTTGCTCGCGGAAGGCGGAAAATATAAGTTATATCCGCTCGTTCCGCGGTTCCCCCCTCCACTCGCCCGCCGACATGTGATTGGATAGATGCTTTTCTGTCTTCCGCGCCGTTTTCCGTCATTTTAACCCAAAGGCAGCAGAAAGCTGCTAAAGACCCACGACATAAGACTATCCACGTAAGTTTATCTGAAAAAGAATAAAAAATATTGAGCCGATAAGTTTATATGGCTCCCTTATCTGCGTTGTCTCTGCGTTGTATTAGCCGTCAAGAAATCTCAATAAACTCCTTTTATTAACAAGTTTATTGAGATTTCTTGACGGCTATTAAATGCGGATATGCGGCTGGGATCCAAAATACTCAAAATAATTTCTTAATTTATTTCCAATAAAGCAAATAATATAATTTTAGTCGTTTCCTCGGGAGTAGGAATGAGTAAGTATTCAACACGCCATGGTTCTAATCTTAACAGTCCTCCCTGCGTTTACGATGCTGATGGCGTGGAGGTGACCGTACTTGTCCATCGTAAAAATGAGGCTACAAGACGCAGTGGAGAAGCATGGGGAAGAGCCAACGTGAGAGTTGCCCTGGGGAATAATTAGGGACCCAGATTCTGCGAAAGGTTGATGCCGGTCGGAAATATGCCAAAATAATCTCGGAAGAAAATAGCTACAGCGGGGTGCGAAAGTCGCCTGACGTGTATCCTCAAGGGACTTCCTACTCCACATCTCCAAGAAAAACTGGTCCCTAGAACCCGTGGTCACATTTGACGAAGAGTCGGAGTGCCCCTAACGGCTGGTCGGTTATTAGACGAAGGCGACCGGCAGCCTCGACAACTGATATCATTAGCACCATAAGAGGTTAGGTTGGTAAGGAAAGGATAATCTGTGGAATGGAGGAAGCGTGGAGATACACCCAGCGTCGGCATTTAATTAGCCAACTCGGAACGAGAGGCTATGGGTCCACAGTTTAACGTCCCATTCGCCGAACGGAATGATGAACTGGACGTGCTCTCCACTTCTCGCCCAAGAAGAAATCGGGATTCTACTGAAAAATCTCCGCCACAGCAGAAATTTTAACCTGGACTTTGGGATGGGCATCCAATATTCTAAAACACAAAAATCAACCCTATTACCCATAAGCCCTGATTACAGATGGGTCACGTGAAGAGAGCACTACCCTCCTTCGATTTTAACACGTTCATTGACGCAACGGCGTGTCCTCCGGTTTCTCCTAAAACAAGCAACGGCCGTCCTCAGACTCCTTGCCTAAGGTATTAATAAAGAATATGGGACTTTTTAAAGGTAATTTTGCAACACTATTTGCATTCAAGTCCTGAGAAGTATCTTTATTCATATTCAAGACACATTTGTCAACTCTATGTATTTATAATGCTGTAATGTTATTGACACATTTTTAAAAGGAATGTACAAAAAGGTTCAAAATACGCACACACAAAAAACAAGTAATCCTAGGTAGTTCTGTATTTAACCGTCCATCACTCAAGTAGCTAACCTGCACAAAATAAAAATAACGAGTAAACTTTATCTCGGAAGACATACCAGGAGATAATGCATATTAGATGAAACTTTTCGTACAGTCCACAGTAAATTATCTCGCAATAAATTCAGGGTGTATTAATCTAATAACGGAGTTTTATGCTGGCGAAAATGAGAGCACTGCAATTTTGGAAAAGGGTATTTTCTACTTTTTTAAGCGCTTAAGAAAAAAGAGAATACTAGTGGGTGTCGTAAAAAAATAATAATCCCTCTTTCCTCCGAGTAAAAATTGAAAATACGACTATAAAGAAGAATTTTAAAAAGGGCCATAGACCGCAGGAAACTAAGACTAGCGAACTAGTAGCCACTGCACCAATACCCTGGGGAGAAAGGCTCGTCCAGGTAGACGCAATATTACTAGATTTTAAAAAAAACTTTCGATTAAGTCCCTCGTTCGAAGTAACTCGTTAAGTTGAAAGCTTACGGAATACACCACGAAGCAATATGTTGGATAAGAGAGTTCTCCAAATTAGCCGACGGAGAACAGAGGGTAGTTCTAGATGGCTTTAGTTCAGATGTAGTGAAAGTAACACCAGGTGTACCCCAGGGAAGAGTCATCGGTCTCTTATTATTTCTTTTGTATATTAATGACATCACTACCGTTGTTACGAGCAAAATTCACCTGTTCGTAGACGACGCACTGTTGTACAGGGATTTAAGCAATGAGTCTGACAAGGATTGCGTCACAAAAAGAGCGCTGTTATGAATTTTTGGAACAAGAATAACTCGGTCAAAGAAACGTACACAATTCATCAAAACAACTTATCAAATGTAGAGTCGGTTAAATAATTAGGTGTGACCCTTACTCAGGAACTGTCTTGGGGGAAACACGTTCGGGAAATATGCTGACAGGCTAGTCGCAAATTGAGATTTATTGAAAGAATACTAGGAAAATGTGACGAAAAGGTTAAAGAGCGATGTTTTTTTCACTCGTAAGACCTCACTTGGAGTTTGCCGCTAGCATATAGGACCCTTACGAAGCAGGACTAATCTCAGAAATAGAACGAATACAACGGAGACCAGCAAGATTTGTAAACATTTGTTACGAGAAACTTTGCAGTGTTATCGAATAGTTGAAGGAATTAGGGTGGGAATCTCTCACTGATCGAAGGGAGAAATACATTTTAAATCTTTTGCGCAAGTTCGAAGCAGACAATTTTTTTCCGGACGTGCAACATACCTATTTTTCTAGAGCCAACGTACTACGGTAGAAGCGATCACAGGAATAAGATAAAGGAAATAGACTGCAGAACCGAAAGATTTAAATGTAATTTTTTCCACATACAATAAGGGGTCATAATAGTTGCGATAGATCAATCATATTAGACTCCCACCCTCACTAGGTAGAGTAGACTTTTCACTTGTGTTTAATAACATAGCATCATTACTAACACTTCACCCCGCTTGAAACATCCGGCATTATTTTGCTCTCTGCATTAAGTAGTATCTCGTAGCATTCACAAATTAAAAGTATTAGTAATATGAACGACTAGATGTCTCTTTAGCAGTGTACTGCATGCTCATTTACGTAGCACTCTCCCAGTTTCTCGTTTCACTGCGCACTGTTCTCCTGACTGCTCTTTGGTCTGCGTCCAGCGGCCAGGGGAACGTGCGAGGTTCCGATTTGAACTGGGAGGAGTGATGCATGCCTGGTGTGGAATAACCCTGGGCCACACACCCTAGCGGTGGCTTGTACGGTACTGCGTAGATGTGCCCTAATTTTGGGCCAAAAAAGCTGACATGCGTGGACACGCATTACAAGTTTAAAACAGAGGTTGTCTCGTTGAGACATTCTTGAGGTACCCGTGAGCACGGCAACTGAACCCGCATGTTACCTCGATGACTCCGGAAGGAATATTAAAACTCCATGTTTAACTATTATAGTTTGAAAACTAATGCAATAAAGTCGTGTATCAGCGCTGTAAATTTCACTATCTTTCCGTTCTTATGTTCCGCGCATGATTGCTATCGTGAATATAGTAACTGATCATTGTCATCAACAAGTGCCGTTTCTTCCGTGTTCAACTCACGTATTGTGCGGCGGAGCGGGTAAATAGAGTCAACGATGAGCCATAAATCAAACAAGAGCCTAGGGTTGTTACGTAGAATATGAAGACGGGCATTAATAATTCAGTTAAACATTTTATTACCTCCCGGGAATATCCTGTTTATCGTGCCATTTTCGCAAAGCGCAACTCTCCCGATGGCTACCAACGAATTTTCACGCGAATCATTGCCATTTTCGTCCGCTTTATCGCAGTCGTAACACTTCTTAGCAGATATGATCGAATGGATGGAATGATTTGAAGGGACCAATATAGCCCCTAGAACCAAGGACGGCTTCAATGAGTAGGCGATTACCACCAACACCCTTGGGAATGAGGATAGAAGTCAAAACTTGGAGAGAGAGAATTCCCCTGTAAGAATGTGTCCCCTTCTCAATACGAAATGTGACGAGAAAATTAAGCTTCATAAGCAGAGGCAGGTATTTATGAAGATTGTATAGGTCAAATTTCGTTCTTATAAATGCTTGTAGCGGAAATATGGCGGAGATTGTGGGAGAACATTTCTTTTTTCGTGGAAATGTAAATACCATATTTCTCCGAACATAAGCCGCACCCCGTTTTTGGGGCCTCAAACAGGGGGGAGAAATTAATACGCAAATTTTAGCCGCACCCTTTTTAGTGCATCCCGTTCTACCTACAGTATTAGGCAATAGAATTGTATATCTGTTTTTACATTACCTATGTAAATGTGAAAAATGTTACCTATATCTTTACCCCTTTAATATCTGAATAAATTGTGCAACAATTTGAAGTTTTTCAGAGTTATTTCTTACTTTCCCCGTGGCTTAAGCGAGCTTAGCTGGCGTCCGCGTGAACCCGAATGGCTGGTTTGCTCAAATGGGCCATTTCTACGATTTTTTATGAAAGTTCTCGAATTTAAGCCGCACCTCTAATATAAGCCGCACCACGACTTTGAGGCTCCAAAACGGGAAAAAAGAGTGCGGCTTATATTCGGAGAAATACGGTAATGTAAATAAAAACACTAGATCTAGGGAACGTGAGCTCTACGGCCTCTTTAAGTGACAAGTCAATAAAATCTCCAATGGCGGTAATAATTGGCACCACTCGTCAAAATTACACCACAATGGCTGTGTTGGTTTGCGGGAAAAAGGGGCAATTCCACGCCAGTGACCAACCACAATCTCTCGACCAGAAAACCCCTGTGGTGGTTTACGGGAATTATACATCCTCGCCAGTGACAACCACAGACACACACACTCAATCCAAATAGGGATCCTTCGCTAGGGCTAATGGGACCCGCTAAGGATGCCTGGGTTATGAACACAAACTCACAAGCACTCAAGAAATCACTGACTCATACGGGCCCAACTTCTGGGAGAATCTAGCTCAAATGAGCGTAGTCAAAAAAAAACGGAATAAAAACAATAAAATACGAGGGTGTGTGATGTATATTAGGTAACCTTGTATGGATTTGAAACGTTATATTGACTTCTTTCATTAGAAACCTACTTAGGGGCATAACTAATTGCATAACACCAAAAAAGAGTGCAACATTCAGGTAAGATACTGGAAACCTTATGCCCTCACACTAGCAGTGCCTTAAAATGTACTCCTCACCTATCGAAGAAGGCTTTTGACTTTGAAAATCAAATATCCTGTCTCATTTTCTATTACTTTTCCATGCCCATTTTCTTTCCCGGGCTGTAACAACTCAAATATTCAAAACAACGTCTACGTTACTATTTGCCCATAGCATCAAAAGCACCTTTATCCTTATCTTTGATAAGGCAGTCAACCCTCAAATTACCAACTATTTCACATAATTAAACTTTTCAGGCTTATCTCACACCTTCCTTAATGAAAAATATTAACAATGCATTCTGATAGTAGCACTCCTGTTATGACAGCCCTGATAATTAAGTAATTGCAAAAATTCAAATTTTGGAACAAAAGAAATTGGACAGAGATTAAGGTGAATGCCGTATAATGAACCCAAGTCTTTCGATTCCAATCCAAGATATAATATTTATTTATTTTACGGACATACGTCCAAAGCTTCTCAATGTACAAATTCTTGGGGTTGCCAAAATATGATTTTAAAATAATGTTTCATAGAAAAGTTAACTGACTAATCAACAATGGGTTTCTTATGCTCACTTCACACAAAGACATATGGCATTATACATGGAGGAAAATCTTCACACTTCAAAAGCCATCCACTCCAAAAAACACCGAAACTTTAACTTCGTGCGATTTCCCATAAATGGAAAGTGCTCCAAACAAGTAACTTAACTAAGTTATAATTAGATCCTCAGATCCAATATTAAGTTACAATTGTTTGGAGTACGAACCCCATCACATTGAGTCCCATAGTCGACCTTTCACCACACGTAACCAAATGTTTCGCATTGAGCACTTTTGTGACCCCTGCCTCTGTTATCATTAATGTAAATGATGAGCTCAAAAACCTCGATTAATGGAGCCGTCGTAAAAATATAACTCAAGAAAGCTCAGTGGTTACAACCAGTTACAACGCTCCCTTCATGGCCGCTCACGCCCGATCACCTTTCCGAAATCAAAACAAAGACGACGGTGCTGCCACCAGTGGCCATTGGATTCTCCACTGGAGATGGCCTTGACTGGAATCCGCTCCACGACGTGACGTCACAGCATTCTTCCCTTCCTTGGCGCTGTTTTGAAAATAATTTCCCTTTACCCTTGAATGTCCAAAGGGCGACCAAAATGTCATGAAGCTAGGCTCTCTGCGCGAAATATCGGTGAAAAAATAACAAATCACCATAATAACGTCATTCCTCGAGGCAATAAGACGTCGCGCCGCAGGAATTGCACAACTTCAAACTGCATGTTTTTCTCAATCGGGCGTGCATTCATTTACGAATTAGAGCAGGGGCTACTTTGCCATCTCGCGTTCGTGCATTCGCGCATGTGTTCTTGCTATTCACGACTTTACACGATGTAATTTGAAATACAAGTTCGTACGTACATCAGATTGTGCAATTACGTGCCCCGTGTAAAACGGGCTTTAGAAACTGCGGGGTAAACGAATTCGACGAAAGTACGGCCATGGTAAGCGTAGGTACTACCCCGAATTAATTAAAGCAACATTTTGTGGATTTACCTAAATTTATTACACTGTTTAGAGTGTACAGATTTTCTGAGACAGCGTAATATACAGACGCGTCGATAGTGAGGATACATATATTCAGCACAACAAGCATAATGCATGCATCAGTAATTGTAATAAAAACGAAAAATATAGCATGTGACACCTCATTTCTGCTGAACTTAGGTGAATATTGCAAGCGGTTTCTAGGAACTGCCGAGCATACTAACACAAAGCAAACTAAATGTTTTTCACGAAAGGAGAAGGAATAAGAGCTCAAAAAAGTAATAGCTAGCGTTTCTTATTATTTCTTCTCTAAAATGATTTGAAATCATGCACTGCAGTCACAAAATGGCACAAGTAACTGAAAAATTTACCTGTGTAAAATGTTTCCAAGGTGCGGAGGACTAGGGTGAAAAAAAGGAAATCTTCGAAGAAAAATTACTAGGTAGACACATTATAAAAGTTAGGTAATGAAAATAGTCACATATTAATGCTCTTATGGATTTCTCTTATTACATACGACTTGCTAGTCAAACGAGGTAAACAATATTAATTCCAGACTTTGACGAATTTAGTAGGTTTGTGATATATGTATAAAAATGAAGTTGAATGCTTCAAATATTCGTTCACGCGATATGCGATTAAGGCATTTTATGGATTTTGTTTACCTCAATTACTGTCTCGTTTTCTTCACTAACTAGCAGACAGGTGGTAAATGAAGATCGAAGCATGTTGATAAAAAGGTCATTCGCCAATACATCAAGCTTTTTAACTTCTTCTCCTTGTACATTGGTGGATCCCGCAATTCCAAACCTGAGAGAACATTAACAAAGAGAAAAGTTATTAATACTAACTGTAAAACTACAGGGGATACTTCCCTTAATAGATGAAGAACTATTACAAAAGACAGTGACCAGAGCACAAAGTGAACATAAGGTCAACATGATATCGGTGCCCTTCATTCGACCCTTTCCAATGGTATAAGACTATAATGAACGAAAAACTACTTCAAACCTACATCTAGGACATTGTAACAGATAAAAAGGTTTAAAACTCACAATTTGGCGATTCCAGCCTTTCTTACGGCGGAACTTACAGCCTTAACAGCAGACTGTATGCTATTGAGAAGTTGGCTCAAATCACCGGTTGCAGTAGGTACTTTTCTTTGCTCGGCGAGGACAAATCTTGTCAGAGTCATACAATTCGTATCAATTCCTTGGTTGGTAGATGTCATGATTGCTGAGCAGTTTTAATAAATCCCGCCTCAAATAATCACAACCTCTGCAACTATTTAAGTTCTTCGCGAAAGAACTGACCGCAGTGAACGAAGCAGCCGTATGAGCCGTATGGACTTGTTGAAACTGAAAGTAGCGTCAAGGTCGTTCCCGGTCAAAATAGCCTTCGAGGATATGGAAGACTGTACCACTTTGCTAACAGGTTGTTCACACCGTTGACGCTGAGATGGCCAAAAATTGAACTAGCAAAATTCAAAGTTTTTTTTTGATCTCATCGCCTCCTAGTAACCTCTTGAAAGCTGCTAAAATCGCTGAGCTCGACACATTAATCGATGCAAAACTTATGAGGGAAAACTCTGTTAATCACTGATTTCACGCTTCATGGCTGTTGCAATCACACATGACGTGTCACAGGATTTTATCATCACATTTCAAATTTTTAAGCCTTGCCATCGTATTCTCTCGCACACCCTGGCTGTACTAAAAATGTTGGGCTTTATATTGTTTGTAGATAATTTCCGTATGCGGTTCACTCCCAGAGACAGATGACAGCTTGAACCTGGCTAATTCACTCTTGATATAAATTCTCCATGGCGACCATTTAATAATATCGACTTTCATATGTTTTCGCCGCCGCGCCGCCGCTTTATTTTTGGGGGTTTGTTTTTGTTTATCTGTCAGAGACTATTGAGATCGATCAAAATCTTGCTGTCGGAATCAGGTGTATATTTATCAATGTCTTGTAATTATGCCGATGGATTGTCTCCGTACGAATATAAGGGGAAGTTGGGATTATCTGAGGTGAATATGCGATGCATTTTAAGATTTTTTCATTCAGTTAGTGCTTTTGATCAGTTTACAATGACTTATTTCCTATTTTCTTCAGAAATTTGATCCAGAGGAAGATGTGCAGATGAAGGTAGTTCAAGTTGCGGAATGGCTAAATAATGCCAAGCATGTTGTTGTGCATACTGGTGCTGGAATAAGCACCTCGGCAGGAATACCTGATTTCCGTGGCCCTAATGGGGTGTGGACCCTTGAAGAAAAAGGAATGAAGCCCGATATTAATACATCATTTGACGATGCAGTTCCAACATATACACACATGGCACTTGTCTCGTTGGTGAAACACGGTATTGTATTGCTTTGAGTACGGGATAAGGGCATACTAAAGGCAGCTTTATATTATCGCATATTTAAGAAATGAAATCAATTTTCAATTGAAGAACTGTGACTTAAGAATAGTGACGGATTTAAGTAAAAATGTTAATTTTATTTCCAGGCAAGGTTCACTACGTTGTGAGTCAAAATATTGATGGTTTGCATTTGAAGTCAGGCTTACCCAGGTCTTTCATATCAGAACTCCATGGAAATATGTTCATAGATGAGTGTGATAGATGTGATAGGTAATTATGGTGTTGCTAAAAGTATAACTTTTTACCATTGTTAGTATTAGTCTATCCTAAACTCGATGGTTTCAGGCTTCACTTTGTGAAAATCCATTCTAAAGAATTCAAAAAAGATATGGTACTTTTTTCACAGATTTTTATTTAAAGTCGACCGGTTTCGTCGCATAGGCGACATCATCAGGTGATGATGTCGCCTATGCGACGGCATCAGGTGATGATGTCGCCTATGCATCATAGGCGACATCATCAGACACCTGATGATGTCGCCTATGCGACGAAACCGGTCGACTTTAAATAAAAATCTGTGAAAAAAGTACCATATCTTTTTTGAATTCTTTAGTCTATCCTCCTGATTTTCCACCTCAATCATCCGCACCTATTCATAAAATTACATTAAATGCAAGACCGGAGATGTGTTATCTGATTATCTTATGTTGTTTATTTTGAAATTTCCATGGACCGCCATAGAAGTGGGGTTTAATTAAATGGATTGATTGAACAATTATTGTGTGCTCTTTTGATTTACTGTAATATTTAATGCTAGGGAGCTTCTTAGCTATAGAGTATGGTCAGTAATGTATGTAGGATTGACTTCTGGGGGGGGGGGGGGGTTCATTAATATTTATGTGCATCATCATAAAATGATATGTAGATTATTATTCACTAAAACAATAATTAAATTAACATTCTCTTTTTGTGAAGACAATTAATTATATTTTTCAAATCAATATGCAAAATTCTAAATACTAGTTCAGGGAAACGAACGAAGACGAATTCAGGTAAACATTTGGGGGGGGGGTTAAACCCTCAACTCCCCCCCCCCCTTCCGTCCATATGCCACTGAGTTTGTTGCTAAGTGTTGTTGCATTGAAATTAATTATTTTCTTATGAATCTGACTTTCCACGAATTGATGACTCATGTATTTTTATCCATTCAGTTATTGTTTAGGAAATCAATTATTTACTTTTTGGGTGATAAAATAGGAGTATGTTGTTTCTTGAATTGTTCAGAGTGCCATTTTGATTAAACTATATTTACTGTGGTTATATCTCAGGCAGTTTGTACGCAGCTGTGCAACAAAGAGTGTAGGACAGAAAAATCATGGTGTAAGCTGTCCAATGGCCTTCTCCGGAAGCAAAAGACCTTGTCGTGGACATCTCTGTGATACAATTCTGGATTGGGAAGCTCACCTGCCAGAAAAAGATTTAAAGTTGGCTGAATATCACTCTGGGTATGAATTCAACATTTTTATTGCTAAAAAAATACTTTTTTGTAATGAATTTTTATTATTAGCAGGTAAGGTAATGATTGCTGTCCTTTTTCATATGAAAAATGAAATTTTGGGCACTTTTCATTATTATTGTAGAATTTATTTATTTTTCCGGCGTATGCTGTTAGTGAAGTCTTCTTGGGGCTTTCACCACTGGGTCAGGTATTTGGTCGCCATCATATCGATAGCTGCCTCCACCATCGTCTTCAGGGCTATAATTGTTGGACAATTTATACCACCTGTATATCCTCTGGCTTAAGTCAAGTGCTAATTGTAATTGGCGGATGGCAATTTTACCGCCTTTCACCTTAATTTTGCTCTGGAAATCTGGATGGAAAGAAGAAATTTCAACCCAGACACTGACTTTGTGCTGAGCGAGACATGGAAACCCTCCAATTAGAAGGCACTTAACCTAAGGTGGAGGATTTGTAGGCGGCAGTAATTTTCCAACATTCTTAATAATATTATTTATTTACGGATGAAACCCATTTTTCAAAAATTTGTTTCAAACAGTCATTTAAACGTGAGAGATAAAACAAGTATTATTTATTGCACTGCATGATTGAAAAAAAAAAAGCTGGCATAGAAAAATCCAGTATATGATAGAATGATATGAAGATCAAATTTTGCTTCAAGTTAAAAACATTACAATTGATTAAATAACAACAATTTACATTGAACAAGAAACAAGTAATGAAACAATTTATATTTTTAGATTATTAAAACTTTCGCAGTTGGTAGTGATGTTAAAAACAGTTGCTTTTGCGATTTCCCGCGTCTAAATTTTAAATGGCCAACGTTTCTTCTCCTTCTGTCGGAGACCTCGTCAGGGCTAATGATTCTCGCCATTGTTGCACATCAATATATATTCTAATTGATGGCCTGAGAGTCAAAGTAATACAAGTAACATAAACACGAAAAACAGTATAAGTGTGGAATAACTACCAAGTGCTTTTATTATTAAAATGAAAAGTCATTTGTAAACTTCAGCCAAGTGGGTCCTGCTCCTAATCCTGAGATTAATGGCTTAGGTTTTGTATTCAATCGATGGATAGTTGAGCACCACAATCAACTATCTACTTTTTATCCATGGTGTTAGCTGCAGCACGCTGCATTTAACATTTGTTGGATTCTTCATCGGTGTGGCTGCATTCAATGAGAAACGTTAATGAATATGTTGCAATTATGAATGCATTAATCTCTTTGGGCTTTCTTTCAAACTCAAAATTACTTCCATAGCAGTTAAGGTCCCAGTCCCTAATACTGCTGAGATGGCATTCTCTGGAGATGTTCTTGTTAGTTAGCTGAATGATTTAGTTGGTATAGAGAGGTCTGCCATCAAATATCCACTCAAAAGAGTCCTAGCATTGAGACCAAGTTTGAGATTAATTATTGTGAATGAACGAACAATAATCGTGGATTTCGTAACATTAATCTTAAATTGGTTATTCCCCGTAGTTGTATCCATACTGTTCAGATTGTCTTTCCTTTATACCAGTTTCACTATAATTGCCAGGTAGCAAGCTACACTTTGCTGATGTTTATCTCCATGCAATTATATTCCTGTTTTCAATTTATCCCTTATTTAAATATTGCTTTTTCATTGCAAACTTTCAAAGTCATGGTTACAAAGCACATCCTTGTCATACTCCTTTCCTTTTATCTGCTTATGATGCTGTATTGTATAAATATACCGATGAGTCATCTTATGGAGAAAATTAAAAAATTGAAAATTAAAGGTAATTGCTTTTTTTTGTCAATTTTGTTTCTGAACGCACAATTGGGGTTGCACTATATAATACATGGAGTCGGGCTAATATCATATGTGGTAGTATTTGGAAAGTAGTTACCTGCTTAGTATCATTTGTTTCACTATTTTTGAAGCCAGCATTTAAGCCAATTCATTAGCTTTGCTACTAAAAGTAAACTCTTCAGCATGCTTTGAACATATTGAAGTTTTCAGCTTTACTATTAGGAGCTACAATTTAACTTATTGTGGAGGAATATAATTGAATTAAATTTAGACCTTTTGGATTAATTATCCTTTTAAAAAGCAATTTGGAAAGCTCACATTGCTGTAAATCTCTTAAAAGTTGTTGAAATCTGTTCTTGCACATCTGTTTTTTATTAAGCGTATGATAACCATATGTTAGTATGTACTCATTTGAATAACATTTCTTTCTATGATACTGTATTACTAGTCTTATAAATTCTTTTTTATGGCTTTAAGGCTAGATCTTATCAGAAAATGAAATATATGATGGTGAATACCTAATAATTGGTAAATTTATTCTTTTGAGGAAATAAAAAGTATTGGTTGGATTATTTTGCCAATCGTTCATGTTTGCAACATTGGGATCCATTTTTGCTATGTTCATTGTGTTTATCAAGTTTCAGTGCATGCTGGTTCAGTGCTGCAAGTCCTGCATGGCATTAAGGCTAGACCACTTAAACGTCTGTCAAACACATTGAAAATCCTGTTCTTATTTAGGGAGCTTTAATTTCAACGACCTATAAATTAACTTTGTTGATTTTTTACAGGATTGCAGACCTAAGCATTGCTCTTGGGACTACCTTGCAAATTGTACCGAGTGGAAATCTACCAACTCATGCAAAGAAGCATGGGGGTCGGCTGGTTATCTGTAACCTACAACCTACAAAACAGGTTTGTCATTAGAGATGGGCCACTCTGAATATATTACCATGGTAATTTTTGTAAGTTTCCATGGTATTTTTCATAATTTACCACGACCCATGAAAATTACCGTAATTTTAGGAAAATTCACCTGTTTGAGACCATTTTTCATACCGCGATTAATACCAAACATATTCTTTTAACCCAAATCCATACACATTTCCTACGTGTTAAATTATAATTTGATGTACGTACAGAAATATTTTACGAAAATTATTACATTACAGAGTTATGTATTGGAATATTCTTCTTGAAAATTTGTCATGCTATGACAAAGGAAAACCCGGCATGTTGGTGGTGTTTTTCTTTTTACAATTTTTTATTGCTAATAGATTAATGCAGTGTTAGGTATGGTTTAAACATCGTTATTCCCTTCGTGTTGCTATTGGCTTTCTTATTTAATCTTATGTTCCTATTCTTATTATTTAATTGCTTAAAACTTAAATACTACTGGAAAAAACTGTAATTTTTTAAAATCACCTTAATTTACCATGGTAATTTACCTCATATCAAAATTATGGTAATATACCCATCTCTATGGGCAAGGGCCTAGCCACGTTGAAACACCGGTTCCCATCAGAACACCGAAGTTAAGCAACGTTGGGCCCGGACGGTGGTTGAATGGGTGGTTGGAGGGAGGACATCCTCTATACCTGGTACTGGGGTGAGGCAGGGGGTGGCCAATCCTCCATACCTCTACCGAGGTGCTCTTGTCCCCTGTCTGTAAGTGGCAGACAGGCATGGGGTTGGCACAATGGACCAAGAAAGGTCTAAGTGCCCGGGCTCCTGACGAAGGCCCCCCCAACAACAATCTAACTACCCATCTCTATTGTCATTGGTTCATCTCCTTATATATTTTTAGAGCTTGAGCTTTTTGGACTCAAATATCTTTAGCTCTGCATTGATTATACATTAAGAAGTTGCATCGCCATACAAATATAATTCCTTGGCAATCAAGTCAAGTTCAAATCTGTCATAAAACATGTAGGTATGCTTATTGCCTTTTATTTCAAAACTACTTAATGGCGACCTTACAATGCTGTTCTTTCTAACCTTAATTTTAGTTGGTTTAGTAAAGTTATTGAAAAATACAAAAATCAATGACGTACCTAATTTTCTTTCACTCACAGGACAAGAAAGCTGACCTAATGATTCACACATATGTGGACAGTTTTATGAAGCAGCTGATGAAGTTATTAAATATAACTCCTGAATCATATAGTCTGGGAAATGATCCTACTAAAATTAAAGGGGCATGTGACCGGCGTATTGAATGGACTATTCAAGAAAGAAGAGTTAAAGCTATGCAGGCCACTTATGAAAATTTCCGCAAAACTCACCTTGCTAAGAAAACAGTGAAACACAAAAGAAAGAAAGATGACGGTGAAGGTTGTGGTGATGTTGGGAAAAGTGAGCCCGAAGAAAATAATGGCATATGCCCTGAAGTTAAAAACATCAAGCTAGAAAATGTTGAGGTGAATGAGAAAATAGTAAATGATACAATCAAGCTTGAAACTATGATAGCTAAGGGACAAAATAAAAGTGAAAAAGTGGTTCCTTTAGATGTTGTGATCAAAGAAGAAACTGAAGGTGGGAAGATGAACTGTGATTCTCCCAGTGGTACAGAAGATGTAGCAACATCTTGCTTAGCTGAATCAGAGGATTTCGTTGAAGCAGGGGAATCTACCTGATGTTAGTTGAATTAGTGGTTATAATTTATTTTGAGTAGCAGTTTAATGTTTTACGTAACATTTTTATGTATGTATACATATTGGAGTATTTCACCTGTTATATTGCAAGGTCTGCCCAGAGAAACCAGTGCAATAAGCTCTTTGGTAACAGGGTCTTAATTTTTATCTAATGTTTTAAAGTGTCATGGATTTGCATTTGTATTTAAACCAATTTCAGATCTTTTTGTACCACATTTAGTATAATCGTGCTAAAAGTTACACTCTAGAGCTTAATACCTATGCATCTCATTCTCCATGAATATTTATTGGGTCAGTATTAAAATCAGGCAAAGAGACATTTTTATAACAACTAGTCACTATAGCTAATGCCTGGTATAGCTCCTGACTGGTAGTTAAATAATTTTATTTTCCTGCTCAATAGAATTGTGGTGAGTCAACTTACTTTTTTTAGCATTATATTAGATCCTTCATGGTGTATACAAACCATATCAGAAATTTTCCATGTGAAGTAAAATAGATTTTATAGCCTAATGACCATTTGTAATTAAATCATTGCTTTCTTTTTTCTTTTTTTATTACTCTGCTGCAGTTTTGGTACTCAAGCAGCCCAGTAATAATTTCAAATATTGATCTAATAACTGGGTATTTGGTATTCAAATAAGGTAGAAGGTTGTTTTAGTGGCTAAAGTACTGTCTTCCTATCCTGAGACCCCTGGCAGTGGTGGATATTTTTCCATGGAATCCTGATCCCTTGGGTGCCACGTGGAGAGCACATCAAGTTTTGTACACCCAACCGATGGATGCATCAATTTATTGGGGCACAAGACTGAGCCCTTTGGCTCCTTTTGTTAGGAGTAAGCTAATGCCGACACCAGGTGTCTCTCCAATCCTACTCCTCTCCTCAAGTAATCCTTCCCTTACGAACCTGTGCACCTATCCTCAATGGTGCAAATGACCTCAGTTATCAGTTGCCTCCCCAAATAACCGTCCAACCTGCTATATCCTAAAATCACTGTACATGATTGGTTTTATTCAATAGTTAATTTCCTAATACATATTATATTGCCAGTTAATGGCTCTCCTTCTTTGTGGCCTGGCTAACTGGTGGATCACTCTTTTGATACTGCCTACCATTTGGCTTGTCAGAGTTGCTTCTCTGAATTTTCAAATGAATTATCTGGCATTTGTAACTGCTTTATGCATTTTTTATATGTTAATAGAAAATTATGATCCAATAATAACAGTAACAAGAGTGCCTACCCATCTAGAAAAACCAGAATTACATGGGCATTAGGCACTCAAAGGAAACAGCTGTAAATACTTAAATAAACCTGAGCATTCCCTTTTGGTGTGGTTTGCATTATTAGTTTTCAAACATATATCGATGTTTTAATGAGTGTAAAGAATTTCTTCCCTTGCTTCTTTGAATTTAAATGCAAGATTTTGTATTTTCATTACCTGAGGCAAGCATTCTGGGTTGGAACACTAGTACAGTGTGTGAAGTCAAGTTGCACAGCATTATTCTTGGCATCTGAATGCTGATCATTGCTGTTGTGGTGACTGGTCAACTTTGTATTACGTTCACGCATCAATGCTACATTTGAACTCTACTTATTTATGTGATCTCATTTAACATGGACTGTCTTTGAGGAATTATCTTGTGTCCGGAGTGTTTTCTTTCAAAATTTGAAACCTCTTTATATCATGGTAATGGAATTGGCCACTGGAGGCACTATAATTGTGATGAGTATGCACTTTCCTAGTACACCTAAGATCGCAGTTTTGAGTCTCACATCGCTCATGGTTAGGGACATGAAGATTTCGAAAAGCGTTTTTCGCAACCGGTTCCACGAAATAAGCGACTTTTCGGATTTCTCGTGAACTTACAGAATTTTCTTTGAAATGTAAATTTGTTTACGAAATTAGAGATATTTTGCAAATTTTTGTAGCATATATATATGTATGTATGTATGTTAAATCAATGAAGAATTACGCGTGGTGAAAATATATACCAACTAAGGCGTCACAGGCGTGACAAGCTAAAAAATTTAGGCACACAAAAAAAAGGAATCATGTTTGTTTGATATTTCGGCAGCACGTCTGCCATCTTCTGAATTGTATAGAGTAATGGATGAAGGGATGGGTTAGTAGAGGAGAAAGGAAGGGAGGGGTAGGTGGGGAGGGGAAGAAAGGGAGGGAAGGGAATGGAGGGGGAAGAGGGGGAGGGAGGTTAATGAAATACATTGATGCCCGGTAGGTGGAAAGCTTTATACAACCAAATAAATGATAATTCGACTGATTTCAGTTCAAGTGGGGGAACAGTTGGGGGGAGGGGAAAAAGAATTGAAACATTGTAGCAATGGTTGAAGGATTTTTTGTGATGCGAGGCGTGTATCGCAACAGGAATAGAAGCAGATTGGGATGGGTTCTTACAATTAGGGCGGTGATTATTGATGCGTATGTTGAGGGGAGTCGAGGATTTGCCAATATAAAAAGCTGGGCAGAGTTTACATTGTAGGTGGTAGACCACATTACTAGTGATGCAAGAGGATGGGGGAGGGTGAGGGAGAGAGGTGATGGAGGCGTTGGGAGGAGGGGGTGAGGTAAAGATAGGACATAGTTTACATCTAGAACGATTACAGGGGGAGGAAGTGGGTTTGGAAGCAACAGGGGTCTTGGAGAGGGGCTTGGTGGATTTGAAAATATCGGACAAGTTGGCAGGATGCCTATACGTGATTGAGGGAGGCTTAGAGAAAATTTTGGCAGTGGAGGCATGGTTTTTAAGGATGGAATAGAGGTCTTTTAAAATGGAATTAAGGGACTGTACACCTGGGAAGTAGGTGGTACAAATGGAGAGGATGTGGGAGTCTTTGGTGGGAGGAGGTTTGGTTGAATAGGGATTTTTCTGAATTTTTTGATGAAGGAGGGATTCTGGGTAACCATGCTTGAGGAGGGAGTGGTGAAGGTTGGTGAGGAATTTATCAAGGGAATCTGGGCTGTTGCAAATACGGTGGCCACGGATAGATAGGGAGTAGGGATGGGAGTGTTTGGTGTGGGAGGGGTGACGACTACTATAGTGAAGGTATCGTTGCTTATTAGTAGGTTTCATGTGAACGGAGGTGTGGACTTTTGATCCTAATAAGGAGATGTTAACGTCCAGGAAGGTGATTTGGGAGTTGGAAATCATGGAGGTAAAGGAGACAGAGACAGAGGTATTGAGGGTGGAAATAAAAGTATTTAGGGAATCAGTACCATGAGGCCAGATGAGAAAAATTTCGTCTATGTAGCGGAGACACAAAATTGGTTTTAATGGATATTTGGACAGAAAAGATTGTTCTAGGTGGCCAAGGTAGAGGTTAGCATAGGAGGGACTAAACCTACTCCCCAATGCACATCCCTTTGTTTGTTAAATGAATTTTTTATTGAATGAGAAGGAATTGTGGGCGAGGATGATATTCGTGAGATCCACAAGAAAATCAGCGCTAGGGATATGCGGATTTGGGCGTTTGGAGAGGAAAAACCAGAGTGAAGACAAACCTTCAGTATGAGGAATGCTAGTGTAAAGGGAGGTGACATCTATCATGGCCATTGTGATTTTGGTGTCCGGAGGGAGGTAGGTAGAATTAAGGAGTTCTAGGAAATGGTAGGAATCTTTCACTAAGGATGGTAAGGCGTGTACCAGTGGTTGGAGATGGTAATCGACAAATGCTGATATTCTCTCAGTTGGGGAATTGCGGGAAGAAACAATCGGTTGGCCAGTATGATTAAGTTTGTGGATTTTGGGGAGGATGTTGAAGTGCAAGGGAAAGGGGGGGGAGAGCAATGAGATATCAGCGGTGGATAAACCCTCCGATGGGCCTTTTTCTTGGAGGAAGCAAATTATTTCTTCTTGAAAGGTGGAGTTGGGATCATTGGGAACTACGGCATTGGAGGAGGTATCGGAGAGTTGTCTATTAGCTTCAGCAATGTAGTCGGAGGTGTCTAGAACCACAACAGTGGAACCTTTGTCGGCAGAAGTGATGACGAGGGAAGGGTTATGAATTAATCTTTTGAGGGCAATGGATTCAGCTGGCGTGAGGTTTGATTTGGGATTAAGGGAGTTTAAAAAAGAAGAGCTGGAGATTTTAGTCATAAGGAGATTGATAAAAACTTCTGCCAGATGGTTTGAGGCAAGGGGTTTAGGTTCATGGGAGGAAGGAGGTCGGAACTTAAGCAAAGCATTATGAATGGATTTGGGAAGTGACTGAAGTTGGATTTGAGAGTCCCAGAATACTCTCCATCTCAAGTTCATCTCAAGATTTTAGTCATAAGGAGATTGATAAAAACTTCTGCCAGATGGTTTGAGGCAAGGGGTTTAGGTTCATGGGAGGAAGGAGGTCGGAACTTAAGCAAAGCATTATGAATGGATTTGGGAAGTGACTGAAGTTGGATTTGAGAGTCCCAGAATACTCTCCATCTCAAGTTCCGGCAAAAGCCTATTACATCCTTGAGAAGGGAAACACAGTTTACTATTGGGGTGGGGGAGAAAAAGAGACCCTTATTGAGGAAAGACAATTCTTGCGGGTTCAAGGGAGTGGAAGAGAGATTTCCCACTGCATGCTCGGCTGGGTTGTCTGAGTTATCTTGACCTTGAAAAGGGGCGGTATCTTTCTTTTGAGGCATGCGTTTTGAAATACTTCGAGGCAGTGGTGGGGGAGAAAGGTTCAACAGTGTGGTCAGGTTTGAAGAGGTGGGGGAGGTGAGAAGGGGGTAGTTAGGCGAAGAGGAAGGGAAAGGCCAGCGGGGAAATGGGAGGCACATAGGGAGGAAAGCTTTTTTAAGGATTTACCATGACGAAATTCAAGAGAGCAATGAGAAGACCTGAGAATTTCGTTAACGGTGGAAAGCAAATGTGGGGTTGAGGCAGATGTGATGTTGATAGGAGAGTGGATTGATTTTTGATACGTGATGGTAAGCTCACGATATTTATCTCTTATGAAATAACAAAGAAGGAAGGACTGTTGAAAAGATAAATAGTGGAGAAAATGGTGTAGTTGGGGAGGAAGGCCCGTAAGTGGTAATTAACCATGTAGGCCGTTCGGAAAAATGCCTAAGCCGTTGCAAGAAGTGAAGAACTCAAGAGTGACAGGTAAAATGGCCTAGCTTAAAGGATAGTTTTCTAATTTGGCACAGCCATGAAGAAACGGGATCAATGGCATTCATAATGGGGGAAAGGGTTGAGGGAATGGAGGAGGGACTTAAAAGGAAAGGAGGTGATGAAAAGTGGTGAAAAGAAGAGGATAGGACAGAGGATAAGAAGGTGGTTGCGACTCACGGCACAGGAACCAAGGATGCAGCACGTAGACAGAAGCAACAGGATGATTGTGATGCAACAATATGTTCAATCAATGAAGAATCACACGTGGTGAAAATATATACCAACTAAGGCATCGCAGGCGTGAAAAGCTAAAAAATATAGGCACACACAAAAAAAGGAAACTCACACGTAATTTTGAATGAAACTGATATCTTATAATTTTACCGTGCTTTAGTAAGAAAAAGTGGAAAATAGGAGAATCATGTGAGAACAAATTTGAATAATGATCGATCAAATTCATATAAGTATGTATTGCAATTATAGTGTAATGAAATTTCATTTTTATTTCATTTCAATTTGAAATCTGTGTAATATTAGCAGTCTTTTCAAATAACAGGACACCATATGCAATTTTTTTACAATTTTTATATTAATTTTAGTCACAATTTACTGATTAGGTATTTCACGGTTATTAAATATCGAAATCTACTAATTTTATTTGCCATTTTCGTATGCATTTGCCTTTACCTTCTCATATGTAAATAACGTCTTTTTTTAAATTTTATTTTATTATGAATCATCTAGTCGATGATTAACAGTAGTGTAGCGACTCTGTGAAGACATTTCCAACCCGCAATGCATTGGTGTCATAGATATTTTCCAGCTTAGTGAACAACTGAGGTACTCGTGGTTAAAAAACAAGCAATAGCGTATGTCCTCAACTATAGTTCCAATGATTTACGAACCTTTATATTACCTTATTCATTTTCCTTCTTGACTGTGCTGTAACTGTGCATATAGTTGGGAAAGTTACCAACAAAATTAACTGATTAAAGTTAATCCCTGTAAAAAGTAACTAGTTAAAGTTAAAAGTTACTTTTCTGAAAAATTAACCGATTAAAGTTTTAAAAAAGTAACTTGTATGTTAAAAGTTACTTATTCAGTTACTTTTAATTAACATTTAAAAAGTTATGTTTCAAAGGTATTTTTCGCAATTGGGATAAAATAAATACAATCTTCAAATTCAAGATATTCGAACTGGTTGACATTCGCCAAAAATTACTTGAAATTATAGTTTTGTATCAGTTAATGTATAATTTTAACAATTAAAAGTTAACTCTTCTAAAAAGTAATGGTTAAGTTAAATACTTAACTACTTACATTGTTAACGATTAATTTTAATCGTTATTTTTTAAAATTGTTAATCCCAACTATGCAAACAGCTTTTTAAGGCTATGGGATATTCAATATGCAACCTGCTGTAAAATAACATCATATTTTTCCTCACATCAGATCAAGGAATACTTGATAAGAAGATGACCTTTGTTATGTGATATTAAGAGCTGATTATAATGTGAAGGAAATTTGTGATACGAGAAATAATACAAATTACTGATGATGTTTTCTATATTATTAGATATAAGGCTACATGTTTGTTCAGGCATGATTATTTTATATAGATGCATCATACTTAATCTATTATCAAATTGGGTCTTATTTATTCATCAATTTACTTCAATAAGTGCCATCAATTTTTGGGCCAGATTCATGTAAGGGCCATGTTACAGGTGATGTGAAAAAGGATACCATATAAGATACCAGGGGGAGGGAGAAGGTGCCCTTTCCCCTATGACTCCCCTAATACAATAGGAATAATGATGGTCATAATGTATTCTATGCCCCACGACCCTTGGAAAGTAACAACTCCCCCCCAAACCCAAAATGACTTTAATCCACAACTGACCATCGTATAGTACCCTTTATGGTGCAATGGAAAATGTTTGAGTCCCATCAATTTCACTATCAAGAGACATTACTGTATAGAGTCATCACATTAATTGATACCAAATGAAATGAGTGTCTTCAACTCTATATGAGCAATTTTCATATTCAACTTCGTCGTGAAAGATTAAGGCCACCATGTCATTTCAGATGCAAGACTTCATAGCCCTGCAAAATATGGACATGCTGCTTCTTACATTCATAGATTCAGTCTTCATTTCTCAGTCAGTAACTGTCCATACGGTAAATGATTCATTCTTTTAATTTTACTCAATTTATCTCCTATGATCAGCATGTTTTACCTTGGTCTTTCTTTATGACAGTATTTTATTATTCTTAGATCCACGTGTACACGTCGGATGGCACCAGAGGGGAAGTGGAATGTGGGCCCACTGGGATAGTAAACTCATGCTGCTTTAAGTTCAAGGTTTATGTTCCAATGAGTCTTTGCTCCTGTCAAATTTGCATTAAATGAATTTTAGCATGAAGTGCAAAGGACTGATTCCATTTACCTTAATTATCCATCTTTAAGTGCTGTAAGTAGTATATTTTATTATCTTTAATATTGTTTTTATTGTTTAAGAAATTAGTATTACTTTCATGGGCAGTATGAACCAAAATACCATATGCGTGCAATAAAATTCTCCAACAATTTGAAATTCCATCTTGGATGTTAGTTAAATATTGATCAAGCATAAATTGATTTCAGTGACAGCTATGTAGCATGTAGTTGAGTTTAATTTGCTCGTAGGCTATGCATAAGAATAAAAATTATTTCAGATTGGAAAATAAATATTTAATCCAATGTCCAAAGTAATGTCTTTAATGTGAAAAATAGTGAGCCATACGACCCAATGAACCCATAATGCATCACATGATGCATTGGGTTCATTGAGAACAAATAATAATTCATTTCTCAGAGCATATCTCATTGGCATGCCATCCATAGTAGTTGATGTAACCCAAAAAGCAAATGGTGGGGCATGTTTAATGATAGGTACGCTGAGAAAAGTTAGAGAAATTCCTGTGATAATATGCTAACATTCTTCATTTAACACGTACAGCTCTTCAAGCTAGTGTTGCATTTGATGTATTAGGACCTAGACCATGGATATACCCAGCAAGGGGCAGCAACCCAACCCCCCACCCAGAAGCTCAAAAATAAAACCTAGAAACATAAAGAGATTAAAGTGATTTGTAATGAAATATACTGTGTGTGCATTAGAAACAATAATAAAATAATAGAAATAAAGCAATTGTTTCTTTGGCGACCGTTCAAATGTTTTCCCATTACCTTGAGTTTAATTTGTAATAAGTATGTACTCATTGAGTAACACCTCGCCATTGCCACTGTCGTAACACCCCTCAATCTTAGTGGCTAGCAGTTCAATTCATTTTAGACCATTGCAATATGTGCATGGCTGTACCGGAGAAGAGGCTTCAAAATCCTTGTCAGACCATATCAAGGAGCAGTTGAAATTCCAAACTCTTTGGGGAGGATTAAAGGCTGTAGATTGGGGGAGTCATAACGGAAAAACAATGTTTTTTATGCTTCAGAGTTCCCATCCCGAGAGGCAGGGTTTGAGTCCCAGCAGCAGAGGAGATTTTTCTATGGGATCCTGATCTTTTCTTGGATGCTATGTGTAGAGCACCGTAAGTGTAGAATTCTGTCCATTGAACGGGATGTAAAGCATTTGTGTGTAAAGGAATCTCTCATTTAGAGTAGGCGAATGCTGATGCCAGATTTCTCTCCTCATGTTTTTTCCTTGCCAACCCAACCAACCTCCCCTTAGTGACAGAAATGAAATCGGTTGGCTCCCCAATTGACCAAACAACCAAACATTACAGAGAATGATATATACACAGAGGAAAAAAGTGGCTTTTTTGTGTATTTGTTGGAATTTTTTTCATTGCCGCCCCCCTGTAATTGCATGGTTACCTATGTTTCATTTTTCCTCAATGGTATGGAGAAAGTGTCTCTAACTTACAAGAAGCCTTTGAAAGCTAAATGGTGAAGAATTTCATCACTGTCTTTGGCAACTTAGGATCTACCTTAAATAAAATATGTTAATGGGAACCACCATTTCATTTGTCAGTGAACTCCACATACGGTTAAGTACTAGTGTAGAGTCTAACCCCTAACTTTTCTAAGTAAAATTGTATTTTTTCATTTATCTCATGTACATGTAGTCTGACCGTAGATTTTCCTATATTACCACGCTTATTTTAACAATTTCCCCGTTTGTTGTTTGTCTGGATGGAATCTTGTAATCGAGATCTAACCCACTTCCCAATGTTCAATCGAGCTGAAATTTGGCACAATTACTTGCTCTCGTTTACAATACATGAATCAGTCATTAAATTCACTAATTGCCAAGTAAATCTAATGAATTTAAATGTTTTTATTTTTTTATTTATTAAACTTTGTGTTGCGTGTTGCGTCGCGTGGCCCCTTTTTTGTTGCGGGTTGCGTCGTCAACAACGTTTTGGTATTATAGTGAAAATGTGACTCCTAGCACAAATTGGGTAGTGTGATTTAGGATCTTCTAGCATTCAATGCGTCCTTTTCCTGTCATTGAATCCTTTATGGAGGCACTTAGTACACTTGAATATATGCATGATTTTTTGAAAAGTATTTTTTACGTATTATTTTTATTTGGGAACATAAAACCCTCGGGAACCCCAAGGCAAATGTCAGGATTGATATTTTTTATTTTTACATCTCGAAGTTCATAATGAACGGACGCATATATATATTCTTACTTTTCAGCATCGTATCCTATACATATATGTATTTCTCAGCATATTATATGCACAGACAAGTGAGATGCACCTTAAGTTTGGCCACAGGATGAAAAAAAAAAACTTTCTAATAATCTTCGATATTGTTTAGGTTGAAACACAGGAGTGATCTTTTGCTGAATACCGAAACAAATATGGCAATATCTGGTATGTCATTGTGCTTAGGTACTTATACATGTTTCATTATTAGATTAATCTTATAAATTAATCTTATATAATAATAATAATTTTTATTTGTTCTGTGGGATTTCTACAAATCATAGAACACGTCATAAATACATGTAATTTAAACATATTTTACATGTGCTTCAAACTCAGTCAAGGAATAATATCTCTTCTTTACCAGAAATGTACATAATTCTTTCTTAAATTTTATAACATTATCAATTTTCTTTATTTTGATAGTAAGATTATTGTAGACTGTTGAGAGCCTGTATGTGGGACTTTTCTTATGCTGAGCACTATTATTGGGAAATATATGCATATCACAATTTCTATATTAAGAATTCTTATATGTGTGTGATACGTACTTCTATGAACTTATTCATTATAAGATTTGTGTCATGCAGTTTTCGACAAATTTTCTACAAAAATAATATTTCTTTAATGTACCTATTGCTACTATGGATTGTAACTACTGATACTTGTGAAAAATAAATTTCAACAAGTAAAACTGGCATCAATGCAAACAATGAGCTTTCGGAATCCATTTAACTGGCACCAGGTCACCGAAAGTCCATTACCTGAGGTCTTTAGGCAAAATCTGTTCTTTAAATTGACAATATATGATGTATGGTTTTTCCATGGGTTTCCACGGGGAAAAAATAGTGCATTGCAAAAACAGTACGAGCTGGAAAATACAATATAAATTGTGTATATTAGTATATAATGTTACATTACATGCAATGCATATTCTTATTTGGCCTGTGTATGACTTATGTGAATTAAGAGATTAGAATATTGCTAAATGGTGAAGCTATGTGTCCTGACAAAAATATTCCTTAATATGTTCGTGCTAAGATTTAAAATGTTGATTGACACGAATCAACCCATCAGACAAAGCCATCCTTAAACTGCAGCAAAAATTGTATTTATTGTCCTAGCACTACACACTCACCTCTGCTTAAATGAGAATTATACGGATGCAACACTTTTCTTTTTTTTTTCATGCCTCAAAGGTTGCAAAATAAATTCACCTCTCCAATGTTGTTCATCCATCGTACCATGGTTTTTGCACCACAAATAAAAGTTTAAATATTCTAGATCATGTATCATGACAAATCAGCAAAATACAGGCTGGTCTTTCAACGGATTATTAAAAGAGTTGTGTATTAGGTCCTAAACAAAACAAATTAAAAATTAATTCTTGTAAGAGGTCGGAATGGATGTCTATGTCGCCAAAAGTTGATAGAAAACTTAAGATTATAGTCTCCTCATTGCGAAAATGTCATTGTAATCGAAATCGGGCCATTAGATTGACCTAAATTTAAGTCACAGTTTGGAGCTGCAGGGTGCCATTTCACACTGACTTAGGATCTCGAAGCGCACTATGTTTAAAATTTATAAATAATATAATGCTAATAATTTGTGAAATGTCTTAATTTCTGTATTATAAAATCATACTAATCTAATATGGTTAAGATGGTAGGCCATGACTAAGTTTACACAGAAGTGCACTTTATAATAGTACTCGGAGTTTCAAATCATTCAACAGAATCTTGGGAAGGTATTATTTACTATGGCATTATTCCTTATGCAGTTTTACGCTTCGAATAGTGCAGTGTCAATTACCACTTGAATTTCCTGCAACGAATGAAATCTCAATCGGGTACTGGGTGTATGTATACTTTCATTATGCCTGCAGTGTAACGAGTGTAGCTATATCAACTCACGTGATGTCCACCTTAAATCACATGACGAAGGGCTACCTCACCTCTAGCTTATTTGCTCCTGTCAAACCATGATTATCTTCACAGGTTTTCGTAGTGAATTTAGGCCATCTTACCCAAGGATGGCCCCTTACACCCTTCAGGTACTCCTGCTAATTAATTGAACATGACTGCTTATATAGCGGCTAACCTCTTATATGTAGAGGTTGTCCCACCACCTAGAACCCATCAAATGCACATCGTAGCAGTAGAATAGCCCTTACTAATTACCTCCCACAAGTAAGCATAGCCAATATGAATGTTCTACCTATGTATATCAAATTAATGAGCAACATTTGAGCCTCTTCCTATGATTACTTTCCCATTTACTAGCTCAGCCAATACAAATCTGCACATCCCATTTTGAGAAGCTTGCAACAAGTAATTCCACAAAATCTAACAATGTTTGACCATTAATAGGAATTCAAAAACTGCTGAAAACCATGTTGTTCTTCACTTCACATCCTCTTTTACGATGGCAACTTGCTGGGAATTGTGTTCAAGCATCAGGAACTAATCTATATGTGTCACTATATGTGTTGTGGACTACAAAAGTCACTAATTTGTTTCATTCCTTTCCTCAACTTTGACCCTCCATTAACTTTCCCTAAAACTGAGAAAGATATGAACTGCCATGCTGGCATTATATAAATGGATAACAGTCACATGGCAGCCTGAAACTATAGAGAGGCTGTCTGTTTACATATAATGCTGAATTTGCAATTGATTGGTAGGGACTAGCTGGAAAATGCATACACCAAAGTAATTATGTATCATCTTAATAAGAATAGTCTGGCAATCTCAATTAACACATTCAAAATTTATTTTTGGCATTCTTACACAGAAATTAACAGCTAAATATATTCAAATATATAAATGCAGTCTGGAATTATGAAGCAGAAGGAGTGTAGAGTCTTTGTAATCTGTCAAAATCGACTTCTTTCTGCAGATAGTCTTTGACGAAAGGATGTTCAGCATGAGAGTCCTTCAGTTGGCTGAGAAACCGGTTAGAAACCTGTGACAAAACAAATAAGAGTAAGTCACTGACCATCAGTATGTGTTACATGTCATGCAAATATGCATAATTGGGTTATTTAGAAAAAATGTTTCCCAAACTATGTGTCAGAGGGTATAAATGCACAGTCGTGCCTAGAGATGGGAAAAATTACCCTAATTTTCATCTGAGGTAAATTACCATGGTAAATTACAGGTAATTTTCGAAAATTACTGTAATTTTCCAGTACTTTTTAGTTTTAAGCTTTTAACAGCAAATGTATGATTAAATAAGAAAGCCAATATAGCAAAAGGAAGGGAATAACGATTTTTAAACCATACCTAATGCAACATTAATCTATTAGAAATTTTTTAAATTGTAAACAGAGAACTACGGCAGCAACACGTAATCTGTCTTTCTTTTGTCAAAGTATGACAAATTTTCAAGAAGAATATTCTTATGCATTACTCTTATTATGTTATAATTCAAGTAAAATATTCCAAAAATGAGTTGTACATGCCTCAATTTATTATTAAACACGTAGGAAATGTGAACTTGGCTTAAAAGAACATGTTGGGAATTTTTCTGTATGAAAAATTATCTCAGACATAGGTGAATTCTATAGAAAATTACGGTAATTTTCAAGGGACGCGGTAAATTACAAAATATACCGCAGTAATTTACGAAAATTACCGAGGTAATTTTCAGAGTGGCCTATCTCTAGTTGTGCCACGACTCACTTTGTCAAAGAAATGATAAAGCACGAACACATTTACTACAATAATCAGCAAAATATCACAACTGCACCAAACTGAAGCTCTTGCACAGTACATACTCGAGAAGGGGGGAAGTAAACAAGATGGGGGGTTACACCTCCTTTGAGGGGTACTTAAGTCAATGTTAGTCAAAGAGTCTTCAATGCACTTCCTGAACATAAACTGAAACATAGGCTAACTATATGCAGAAACATAAGATAACTATTTTCCAACACACCCGCTACATGTTGTTCCTCATGAAGCCATCAATCCTCATGTAGTCTATATGTTTGTATGATTTACATGATCTCTGGGCAAATAAAACAATTATTATCACAATGCACTCTCATACACTTTTCAAAATAAAAGTGTGAAGCTTGCCACAGCTTCATAAACGGTAAAACTCATTGATCAATTTAATTCAGGGATAATGACTTGGGAAAGATTACTTATCTTCAATATAACATGACATTGAAAATTTACCTCAGGAGGCTTCCCCATGTGCTGAGATAATACAATCATATTAATGAGAGTGCTGGGGTTGTTGCTATCTTTATCTAGAGCTTCCTGAAGAGCACTTTCGGCTTCTTTGTACTTCCCTTGTCCAATAAAACAAGTTGCTTGTCCATTCAACAGTAATGGTGTTGAACAATACTTATCGATCATTTCTTGAAATATATAGAATGCATCTTGCAACTTTTCACCTCCCTAAAAAGAAAAATGATTGAAACAAATTAAATTTTTGTCGAATTGAGACTACATAACTTTTGCTATGCCTATTTTTTACCATGAATTTGTTATGCACGAACTCAGGCTGAGAAAACATTATGTATAATATTTTCCACTGAAGTTAAGATTAAGATACAAGCCATATTAAACATCATCTACCACTGAATTTTCTCAATACAGTAAACTCTCGGTCATCGGGTACTCATTTTTTTTAAGTTACAAGAGCTTAAATATAGTGTAAATGTTAAAGATACCAATTGAAAAAAAACACCGCACTACAATTGAGCTAACACAGTGACATTTGATTTTTTAATGGAAATACATGATTAGAAATTTTTGTAAATAATGCCACAGAATTTTTACAATATTTTGTGAAAAATTAAAACTCACCATAGCTATGTTGACCCATGCTTGAGCCAGCTGTGTCAATGTTGCATCATCATCTTTCTCTTGCATTGTCTTTAATTCTTTTCTTGCTAAATCCACTCGATCCATTTTTAAGTAGATTTGCAGGCAGAATGCCAAGCTGTGAATAAAATGAACATTGATGTCACTGTATTTGAAGGCATATAATATTCCCCAAAACAATTGCTAGAAAATTGCTCCTAGAACTTGTATGCAAAGTTGAGTCCAAGGCTAAAGTCATCCCCAATGCTCCTTACTGCAGACAAATATTATCCTAGATGTAGAGGTATCAACGAGTCTTCTACAAAATTTTAATACTTGTATGCTTTAGCAATGCTGTGGTTGTTATTATATAACTGGTATAATAGGGTACTAGGGTACTGATACAAAGGGTACTAGGGTACTGATACAAAGGGTACTAGGGTCGATATAGATATATTGTTTTGACTGTGGGTACTTTTGATTTGCAGTAATAGCCTGCTAAATGAAAAGCACCAAGACATTGGGATACCCATGCCATGGTGCTTTTTATTGAGCAAGATAGGTGGCTGTCGGGTGCTAATCTCTCCAAGGCAAGCCGAACGAATAAAGAACAATATGGGCATTTCTTCACAGCCATCGGCTATTGCTCACCTATGTATAAGACGGACATGAATAGCCACCTGTTTCATTTCATTTGGCTGCTTGGCAATCACCTATTGCTGTCGTCAATGGCCGGCTATTGTAGGGTTCCCATTCGTCCCGTTTTTTGGTAGAATGTCTCAGAGTCCTGACTTTTTTCCAAATGTCTCGCTTTTTTCTTTTGTAAGTATCATTCCTCTAAGCAGTGCATTAGACTTTCCATTTTAAATATGCAGCACTCCTGGTGTCGAATTCATGAAACTTCAATGAGGTATATTAAGAAGTTGGTAATTGTAATAACGATGCTCTTTTTTCCCTATGCTTCTGTTGGCAGTATTACATGCACACCATTCCCAGTTGCATATGACACAACGTTGGTTCAGTGCCGGCACTGCTAGACTGTAAACACTCAGTGCTGCACATTGTTTGTATCATGCCGAAACGTACATGCTTATTTAACGATGGTATTAGACGAGAATTTCCCTTAATCAAATGAAACAGTAAAAACTTTAATCATAGTAAAGACTTATTTTAACGATTTGTCAGATGTTGACTTCCATGCCCAAATATTTAAGGAGAAGAAACTTCTTGATCAGGATCATAATTGTGATAAATATTCTGAATATTATAAATAATATTCTAAATAATTGAAAAAATATTCTATGTAAACATGAACTTTAATCGGCAATATTTTGAAATTCTGTTCTTCTAATCATTGTAGGTGCGATTGTGATTCATTATACAGGCATGGTGAATTTCATTTAACATATTTTTCTCATTTCTAACGTGTCCCTTCTTTTATGAAATGTCCCAGTTTTTTTAAGTGAAAAATGCAAATGTACCATTTTTTCAACAATACATTATGGGAACCCTATAGGCTATCGCTATATGTTCACTGAAAGTACCCTGATTCTGCAATATTGCATAATATTGACCATCATTAATCACCATATAAGACTTCAGAATACCATGCTCCTAACTAGTAAAAACAGACAAAACAACCTCCACATTTATGGCATATTAGTCTGATTTTGGAACATGCTACATGCATTATTCATTTTCCAAAAAAGTTTAATACGTATGTATTTTGGTAATGTAGCGAAAAAAAAAATTTTTTAATTTTGTCTGATACAAAAATTTGCCAAAAATGTTAAATACATATTATGTATTTCGGTAATGTTATGAATTTTTTTTCTTTTTCAAATTTGTTGGAACCCTTAAAAGTTCCCAAATTGTCTACTGCTGTTTTTAGTTTAGCATGCACCGTAAAAACTAAAAATATTTTTCCCCTCAATATGTCCCAATTAAACAGGGGTGCATCCTCTACACCTGTGTGACTTATATGCTATCAAATACAGTAAGTTATTAATATATATTAAATGCATGTCATAAACTGACAAAGCTTATTTTTCATAGCATCAAGTTTACTGATTGTATGTTAAACCCAGCTGCACCAATCCTGAGGAAATGGCACATTTTTAAAGAACACTTAACCCTTTCCTTCTTAAGTTTAAATGCCCAAAGACCCTCTTTAGTCGGCCGAAACCAGCCGTAGATTCTTCTCTCTGGATACTGGGATTTTAAATTTGCCAAGCGGCCAGAGAAAGCCATACGGCCGGTTTCGGCCGAGTTAGGAGGGAGAGGGTTAAAAGTAAACAATCCAGCCAAAGTGGATACAAGGCATTGAGTGAAAGGCAAAACTTCACTACAAGTGTGAAATCATAAGGTGCGAGTAGACCCTCAAAAGTCCATGGTTTGATTTTTGGTCTACGCCGCTTTTTTTCCTGTGGCAATTTCTACGTTATAGGGAATCAGAGTTGCGGAAGGTGGCAGGATACTTCATCTCCACTGTATTCTTAGATGAATTTTTATTTATAAGAAAACATTTACACAAACTTTGTAGAAGATATAACTAGTTAATTTTTGAGTGGTATTCAACCACACCGAGTCATGAATAAATCCTTTCATACAACTATTGGAGCTGATACGGAAATCTCCAATAAGGGAAATACGTATTACAATTTAAATGAATGAAATGTAAAGCAATCATGCTTGTAGGTAAAAAGGTGTGAAGAGCTTTCCTAAGAAAAAATCATTTGACTTGACTGCAAATTGAGATACTGGATCTTCCAATTGCACATCAAGTGTGATAGCTATAACTATATCAAAGATGGATTGGGGGTAGAAATGGTTAAGAAACTTAAAGGGGGGATAGGGATTCGAATCCTGGTCAAGTCAAATGTCAAGGCAATACAAGAATCCTGGTTAAGTCAAAAGTTTTCCACGGCTAAATTACCTTGAGGTTACGACTTGTACTTCGCCTTGGTGTTGGGAACAATTGTCCCATCTCCCAGGGTTATTTTAAAGGGAGCAAAGAAAGTTCTTACCAGATAGTTTAGTGGCCAAAAGGCATAAAAGTTGCCACTGAAAATAATTTTAAATCATGAGTAAGTAAACTGAAATCCACATACCACTCCAAATGCTCTGCCTGGTGTAGAACTCTGAGTGCCGATTCATAGTTCTGCTCATGGTAATAAATTGTTGAAGCAGTAATTAAAAATATGTGGTCCCCATAGTTAATGTTTCCTGACACTTTTTTATCAATGTTGTTAACAATTTCATCCCTGGAATTATGCAGGTAACAATCAAGTCATTAAAAATATGCATGTATATTTATCATTTCATATGTATATACCAGTCAACAACATTAAATTACAGAAAAGAAAAAAATCAATTTTATAACTAAACATATTTTTATGAATGAAAAACGAATATAAGTACTTATATCTTAGGAAGTTATGGTAAATGTTCGCGAAGAGCTCTCACCGACGAAAATGTTTTTCACCCCCTAGAATTTGCTTGGGTAAATGAACTGTAGGGTCCAGTCTGGGAGAAAATGTTTGGTGAGAAACGTAGAAAAGTGAGGAGTATAAGAGAAATGGGAAAGGAAAGTGAAAGGAATGCGCATTAAATATATGTAAGAAAAAAAGGCGTGAAATTCTTAGTTTTGGAGAAAATTAAGTTTGAAAATGACCAAATTCGTGTATTTTTCGTGATATTTTGACGCCATATTCCAAGATTTTCGGAAGTCCCTCTAGAGGGATACCGAGTAATTTCACGTCTACAATACCCAGCTGGCACAATGTAAGTCATTGAGGTAACTTTTAAAGAATAAACAGGTAAGTAGCTTACAATGTAAGTCACTTACTTATTTCTTACACACGTATCGCATGACTCCTTGCGGGTGAAACAGGTACTTAAGGATAATTGAGGAACGAACTGATGGTCCCAAACCGTTCCCTTTTTCGGAGGAAACGGAAACCACAAGAAGGATAATTTGGTGTTTATCTGTGATGATTTATAGCGAATTATCCCAGTGGAACATTTAATTTCAAGTTTAAATAAATTTGGCATCACTTATAAGTTTCAATGTGCAAGAAATAACGGAGTCATTTTTTTAAATAATATGTAAACAAAGGTTTATTGTGTGTGTTAGAATGCATTTACGGTGTCCATTTTTACATGCCAGTGATTACAAGTGTTATTTATTTGCTGTGATGGATTGGAAGCGCCTAAGTGGTCACATCTTTACACACATTAGCAAGGATTTATCACTTTAAATAATGTGTCATGACAGGAGTTATATTTAAAGTGTTACAGATATGTATAGTTTGAAGGCTTTTGCAGCTTTCCTTATCTATGTAGTTTGATATGTTGGAGAAGACTTCACAGCAATAATTTCGTTGTTTCTAGTATTGACTACATTTAGATGAGGAATCTATGTGAATTGAAGTGAAGTTTGATGTGAATTGAATTCAAGTTTGGTGACTATGTGGATTGCTCTTGTCTTGTAAGTGTGGTTGCTAACGTCCCAGTGAAACGATTAATAGTGTATAGTGTTTTATTATTCTTCATTCAGTGAATTTTGCCACCCCAAGTGTCATCCTTTTATTTCATTGCTGTGTTCAATGTGAATTTGTTGAAATAATTAGTCCGTCTATGTTTAAGGCAGGTAATGATTCATTAGCAATTAGCAGTAGGATTTGTCGTTGGCAGGGATTATTGTGTTATTTGAGAGTTTAAAATTGTGTGGTTGTTTACGCTTAATTGAAAGAGTGATCATTATTTTCTACTTTTGCATTGTATGTTGTTTAATTATGCTTCATTCAGTAAATTTTACCTCCTCAAAAGTTATTTTTTCATTTTCTCGACTTGATGTCATTAGCAATAATATTCCTTTATTTGAGTGCCGCTGTGTGTGCCTGGAGAAATAGTGGAAATAATTTAAACCTGCCCAATATATCTCACGGTAGGTAATCATATATGCTGGTTTAGGTGGTAGTACAGCGTTCCGCTGCGCTACTGTATGTAAGTAGCTTACCCATTAATAATAATAATTCTTTATTACGGGCAGGTGCCCAATTTCCAGAAGTTACATGAAGACATGTAGCATATGATTATAATAATGCACAAAATGATAATACACAACAGAGAGGGAAAAAAAGATACATCATAGATAAACATAGATACACAATATAAAAAGTACATAATAAGAAAAAAGTCATAATTTTTCAAAACAAGTCATAATTAATCTTAAAGGAAGTAAATAAATGCGAATAAAAAAGCATGCAAAATTCTTTAGCATCTTAGTTACCTAGTCTTAATCTGATAGGCCTTGTAAACACCTTCTCCTATAGACATCCATGGAATCATAATGTATATCAACATATGATATAAGAAAATTATACAATCTTAAAATGCGGACAATAGGTTCATTAAAAGAATAATTTCTTCGACAATGTTTGATATAATATAATTTAGTCCTCCTGGTGCTTGTGAGTGATGCATCAAAATGCAATAATGCAAGTAGAGGCGAACACTTGACAATATTATTACATAAATTACACAAATACAACAACCCTGCAAGTTGTCTCTATTTGATAATTCTATTTAAAGTCCCCTAATCCATTTCCTTGTTTTTTTACATAACTTCTCGGACAACGCTCTTTCTCCTGATGTCCTAGTTACTACATCAATTTTCATCCATAATATTCTCCAGAGACGTAATTATTCTACCTGGCTCAAAGTAATATCACACAAGATCCCAATACTGAATGTTAACTTGAGGAATAAAGGGTGTATTATCTTTGCAAATTTAAAATAACTTATGTTTCATTGTATGGTGTGTGTAAAGTATGGAATCCGGCATAGAAGTTGATCATTCTCAGGAACTTTCTTTGCACACGTTCCAATCCCATAACATGGCATTTGTAACAAGGAGACCAGATCACAGAGTTGTACTCCAAAATAGGATGGACTAGGGAGGTGTAAAGGCAAAGTAACGTGTAAATATCTCTTAAGTCCTTATTAAGTCTAATACAAAAACCCAGCATACATAGGGCTTTGGCTACAATGCTTGATACATGCTAATCTCGTAGGAAAAGAGGAAGGAGCATGCTCTGTGCCAGCTCAGTATGCCTTCCCCCCCCCTCCCCCCCCCCCCCCCCCCCCCAGAGATGGTACATGGTCTGGAAATGGACATTTTCGAATGGTAAAAAGGCATTTATTGGTGAAAAAAGAATAAAAATGCAATTTTAAGTAAACGGGACTATGGAGGAATAGATTTTCCAGTGGTGGAAAATGGGGAAAGTGGGAAAATGAGGTAAAGGAAGTTATGAGAAATTGCCATTTACAAAAAAAATCCCCCGAGAGGATTAATGATTCGAGGGGGGTGTATTTGTAGTAACTTGTAAACTTGTAACTTGTAAGTAAAGTTGTAGCGTATTTATTAAAGAAAAATATCCCCCGAGGGTAAATGATTGGAGGGGGGAGTAGTTGTAGTGTCCTCAAAGTTGTAGCGTATTTTTTAAAAGAAAAATATCCCCCGAGAGGGTTGATGATTGGAGGGGGGTGTAGTTGTAGTAACTTCAAAGTTGTAGCGTATTTTTTAAAAGAAAAATATCCCCCGAGAGGGTTGATGATTGGAGGGGGGTGTAGTTGTAGTAACTTCAAAGTTGTAGCGTATTTATTAAAGAAAAATATCCCCCGAGGGTAGATGATTGGAGGGGGGAGTAGTTGTAGTGTCCTCAAAGTTGTAGCGTATTTTTTAAAAGAAAAATATCCCTCGAGGGTAGATGATTGGAGGGGGGTTTAGTTGTAGTCTTTTCAAAGTTGTAGCGTCTCTTTTAGTCGCTCGCTCTTCCAGCCAAGTAATTCTTAAAAACTTGATCTCGACTTTATTGCAAGGAATAAGGGCGAAAGTATTAAGAGATGAATGTCGCGGATACAATAGATGCATGCAAGTATGAAGGGGGGGAGAGCAGAGGAAATGAGTAAATGTAAATAAATCTGCGAACAAATTAATTCGAAAACAGCGTTTCCATTAGCTGTCAAACATGAATAAATACCTTGCGGAGGGGTTAGAAAGATATTGAGCTAATAACTTCACCGACTGAAGCTCATTAGCAGCAGCCCCATCAATTTCATCTAACACCACACGATATTTCCTCTGCGCTATGTACGCCCTGTACATATATAGATCCCTCTCCAGCTGAGTGTCCGGTGATGACACCTGTGTAACCATTGACAGTTTACTAAATGCACAAGGGAATATTCAAATGCAAATATGAACAGATATAACACAGTACCTTAACATTCTGGGCGTCATTAATACATTGTTGATAATTACCGATGTAAAACGAATTTTTCACATCAAACAGCTCATCCACTTCACCTTGCTGACGTGCCATTTTCGTTATTCAATGTAATTCCACCAACTCCACCAATTCCGCATGCGCACGCTGTAAATTTTGCTGCTCAATTGTTAAAGCGCAAGCACTCAGGTGCCGAAAAGTGATGTTGATGTGGTCAATATTGAATTCGAAGAACATCAACAAACCATTACAAACGTCACTAGTTAGCGGCTTGCCGTTCTGATTACAGTTGTTGCTGATAGGTATTGATGTATCTTCATTAATAGTCAGTTGCCTGGTAAGTCCCACTAATGTCATATTAAGTAATGACTTACCTCGGACCATTATGCTACTTACACGTACTTCTCTTTTGTACAGGTCAATTTCCGAAAATGGACATTACTAACCTATTTAAAGCATGTGTCAAGACTATTCGAACGCGGAACAAAGCCTTTGGGTTGAACTCTGATCCTGATAAAAATAGGATTTTAGCCACAAGGACTTCAAAGAACGAGTTTACTGTTAAATCTAGAGAAACTCTGAAAAACATTTCGTACCTGAAAGACTTCTTGTTAGAAAATCGGAAGGCATATTTAAATTTCTCAGGTCATTTGTCTGACTTGCCGCAAATGTCAGATGTGGAAAGGAATAAAATAGATAGTGGAGCTCAGAGTATTATGAGTTCATGTTCTCATCTTATTCAGGAGTTTAGGAAGGAAATGACAAAGAATAAGGATCCTCCTCAAACTCTCGAGCACCGGCTTGCTGTCTTGGATGTCCTTGAGAATTATTTAAAAGCTGTGTGTAAAATTTACTCCGAACAGAGAGCTATTAGAGTGAAGAGAACACTGGAATTGAAAAAACTGTCCCGGCTGGAGCTTGATAAGCCCAGCAGTCGTAAAATTCCCATCAATAGTAACACAGTCCCCAAAATTCCGAAATCAGAATACATTCAAAATGAACCAATTGAGGTTAAGTCAGTGGCCAGAACTCCAGTGGTGGGGGCTGATGCTAATCAAGAAAGCTATTCATTTATCGAGGATGATCATCTATCACAAGAGGAGATGCAGATGTACGAGTTGGAGAATGCGCACTTGTTAAACGAGCTCAATAGTATGACAGAAGAAGTTAAACAGGTTGAAACAAAGGTGGTGCAAATTGCCGAGCTTCAAGAAATATTTACTGAGAAAGTCCTTCAACAGGAAGTAGAAATCGATCGAATATCAAACACTGTTGTGGGTACGTCCGAGAATGTGAAAGACGCCAATGAGCAAATACGAAAAGCTATTCAGGGGAATGCAGACCTTCGTGCTTGGATCCTCTTCTTTTTGTTAGTTATGTCATTCTCATTGCTGTTTTTGGACTGGTACAATGACTAAATTCACAACACCTTTTTTGTCTGCCGCCTTGGAATGCTCTAATAAATATCAACTCATTCAATGGATTTCAGAGAAAAATAATTTGTTTGTTTAATCATCAAATTTTAAAGTACCTAGGCCAATGCAATGGTTTTATATTTCAATTCGTCTATCTCGTAAAGAAATTTGGGCATTTTCTTACAAGCATTTCTGTGATTTATCCTTTCTAATCAGTTGTCTCTTGTGGTGTTCCTGTGAGATTAATATGTTTATGATGCACTTAGTGGTATCCAGTACCAATCATGCATCTACTTGATAATCAATGTAAAAATTCCTGATTGTTTGGTTGCATGTCTTTTATAATAATTAAATGTATGTTGAACTTTTAAGTTTGATCTAGCAAATGTGGAACCTCATTGAAGTGTTATCTCAGTCAGGAGTTGATTGAAGCATCATGTTTGATGAATTTTTAAAGATGCCTTTCTTTTGTGAAGGGGAGGGAAAATTTGCCAGTGTCTGTTAGAAAATTTGAAATCCATGTAAAATTGTGCAATTTTTCATGCTAGAAGGTGTATTTTATTTATTTATGCACATGCCATGTAGCACATGGTGATTATTTTGATGATGTATAGCAAAGAAATGAATTATAACTTACTATTTTTATTAAGTTATTTGATAGTTTTCTATCCTAGAAATATATCTATACACACTTCTGTTAGTTTTAAGATACAGACTTTTTAGACCTCCATACTAGAGCTTCATGGAGCCCGATGAATCATTTTACAAGGCTGTTTTACACGAGGCACTTGATTGCACAATCTGATATACATGTTGACATGCATTGAAAATTGTGTCGTGTAAAGTGGTGAATTGCTATAATGCATGCACAAGTGCATAAACAAGAGACAGAAACACAGTCCCTGCTCTAATTCTGAACATTCCTCGGCATACAATGCGTAAACAGATGCCACTTCAAATTGAGCAATAAAGTGCCTTATGTAAAACGGCCTATGTGGCTTAACTACCAATCAGTGCTGTGTGCCAGCAGGCACATCTTGGGGTGGAAATGCCACTAGGGTTTGAAAACAGTATCCCCTTGTCATTGGTTGAAAATTGTACCTCCCAGGTGGTATCATCATCTGAGTAATCTACCGGTTAAAGGTAGGTTATGATGAAATTCGGAGAAAATCCAACAAACTCTTAAACGTACAGTGCCTTATCTACCCCTAGTATTTCCTTTTTTATCTCAGCATAAGTCCCACCCTTCTTCATCCCATCCATAAAACCTACTCTCTTTCTCCTGCTAACCGCTTGCCCAACATCCTTCCCTCTACCATGGCCTTCCTTCAACAAACCATCAACCCTAATAAGCCACCTACCCTGTCTTCCCTTAATCTCATCCTTAATTTTCCTCTCCTCACCCACCATGTAAAGCTTTTCCTCATTTGTCTTCCTTTCATCCACCGCACCTTCTCCATCCACTCCCACATCTCGAAAGCCTTCAGCCGATTTTCGTCTTCCTTTCTCAAGGTCCACGTTTCTGCCCCATACGACGCCACACTCCATATCAAGCTCTTCACCAGCCTCTTTTTTACATCCTTTAAGGTTCCCATCATCAGCTCTCTTATATTATTGAACACTTACTTCGCAAGCACTATTCTCCTAATGTCTTTGCTACTATGCCCTGTTTCTTCCAGCGTACTACCAAAGTAATTACATTTTTCTACTTGCTCCAGTTTGCGTCCTCCTACTTTTATGACCAGCCTCGCTTTCTTTGCCCGAGAGTATCTCATTACTTTAGGTAAAGATAGGAAAAGAAGGTACTGCAATTCCACATAAAACATTTATTGTACGAACCGGGTTTCGCCACAGTGCAGCATCATCAGGTACAACAGTCAAAAAATGGTCACTATATATACACAAAAGTTAGGGAAGGAGGGGTGGAATAGGACAAGTCAGGGGAGGGGGGGAAGGAGTTAGAGTTGTGTGCAACACCCAAGTCATTGCGCAAGAGGGTTGGGGGAGGCTGCTGCACGGGGGTTTAAGTGCAAGCTTGGGAATGTAAGCAGGGGTCGGGCGTAGGATTAGAGAAGTGGAGAAGGGGTGAGCGAGTAGGGTACAACATCTCGTTTATAATTTTCTTTACACAATACAAAATCTCTAATTCCTCTAGTGCATCCAACCTCCTCCTGCCTGAGTAAGAGTCTTGTAGGGCGTAACAAACCAATTGGGGTGTTCATAGTCAGGCATTCTTGTGACATTTCATCTATCTCTAACTGGAGGTAAGCCTCAGATAGATCTAAAACACAAAAACATTTTGCATTTGTAAGTGATGCAAAAATATCCTTAGGTCTAGGCAAAGGATAAAAATCAATGTGAAGATTAGGGTTAAATGTTTTCTTGCAATCTACACATGTTCGATAAATACCAGGTGTGGGTTTAGGTACAGGCCAAATAGAAGAAGCCCAGTCAGATCTACTAACAGGTATATAGCGTCCATTCTGTATTCCACCTCTTAAATCATTTATGATGGTGGGTCGGATTCCATATGGGATCTCATATAATTTTTGAAATCTAGGCGTAGCATTCTCCTTAAGGACCAAGTGAACCTTAAATCCTTTAATACTTGAGGTAGTATCCTTGCAGAAAACCTTGGGATAAATTGTAACTAGCGTACCTACCTCAAAGGAATCATCTTTAGCTTTTGACATAGTTGTAGCATTACCAACTAAATTACACTGACTTGTGGAATTGGTTACATACATAACAACTCTCCATTTGGGCATTAAAAGATCTATCCAATCCCGACCCATTGACGGGCAAAAGGTACGACTAACTTCAACCAACACTAAAGGTAACCACAAAGGTTCATTTCCATTTTTCACCTTTACATATGCATTACCAACAATATTTATAGGGAATCCTTGAACTGATTTCAACTTGAGGTGATCTGCAGGGCCATATGGTGCCGTAGGAAATAACCCATCAAATTGACCAACAGTCATCAAACTTAGACCAGAACCTGTATCAACTTCCATGGCTACCTGTTGATCGTTAATTGAAACATTTACGTGTTTACTCAAAATAGGCACGCGTGTGACAACACTTTTTTTGTGGACATATAGCCTTTTACCAACGGGTGGACCGATCGGACAATGGCGTTTTTCGGCTCTTTGAAGGATTTTGACCCCGCCAGTGAATCAGTGGACACTTTCTGGTGTCGATTCGAGCAGTTCTGTGTCTTGAATGAGATTACCGAGGAGGCAGCACAACTTCCTCGTCGGAGAGGACTAGTCATAACTGCACTTGGGACCCATGTCGAAGTGCTCCGACGCCAGCTATTCCCTGCAGATTTGGCGACGCAGACCCTTGCACAGCTTAAACAAGGTCTGAAGGCTACTTTTGAATTTGGAATTATGTATCTTAATTCTATTATAATCAGCAATACATGACAGAAACAAGCTCCAAATCGAATGAGTCAAAAGTTATAATTCAAGATGGTTCGAGTTACATTGCTGATGAGTTAAATACCGTTGATATGACTGCAACAACAAACAATGAAATTTGAGAGGACTCGAGTTACTGCACATACGAGCTGAATACAGTTGAAACAAGCTCCAGTAAGAACAGTATTGAACGAGTTAATTCAAGACGATTCGGATTATACAGTGGATGAGTTAATTACAGTTATTTGATTGCCACAAAAGACAAGTTAATTTGAGAGGACTCGAGTTACTGTATGTAAGAGCTGAATACAGTTGAAACAAGTGCCACATCAAATGAGTTAATTCAAAACAATTTGATTTACTTTTCAGATGAGCTAAATACATTTGAAACAACTGCTACAACTACCAAGTTAATTCAAGATGATTTAAATACAGTTATATGATTGCCACAAAAGACAAGTTAATTTGAGAGGACTCGAGTTACTGCATGTACGAGCTGAATACAGTTGAAACAAGTGCCACATCAAATGACTTAATTCAAGACAGTTTGATTTACTTTTCAGATGAGCTAAATACATTTGAAACAACTGCTACAACAACCAAGTAATTCAAGATGATTTGAGTTACTCAACGTACGAGTTAAATATACCTGAAATGAGTTCCCTATCCCATAAGTCAATTCAAGAAGAATCCAGTTACTATACTGATTGCATTGTAACAGAAAACACTTTGTAAATATTTCCACACCAATTTTTTTTTTTTATTCAACCGACCTAGGTTTCGGCAAACATTGCCATTATCAAGGTGAAGTCACAAATACACGAGCGATATATATATAGGTATGGGATGGAGGAGGGGAGTGGTGGGAGAGTAAAGGCGACTGAATTGGGGAAGGAGGGGGGGGGAAGTCGTGACGCAACGGGAGTAAGAGGGGGGGGGATTTGTTTACAGGGAGGTTGACGGTTAGGATTTTAGTGGTAGTGACGCAATCGTCAGGAAGGTGACGGATTCAAATTTCGTTCAAGGAGAATGGAGAGTAATGGGGAGGAGTGGGATGGGTACAATTGGTCATTTACAACAGAGACATTTTTGTTTTTACATGACAAGCTTATTTGAAATTGTTCCAAAAAGTCAAGTTTTTTCCCTTTACATTGGGTATGGAGAACCAGAGTTTTAAAATCACTATGATGGTTGTGGTCAAGTAAATGTTTAGCAAAATTCGACTTAGGATCATCATTGTGCCAGCATTTTACATGCTCTCTTACTCGAGTGTTTATTGCACGCCCACTTTGCCCAATATATACGGCATTACAATTAGGCGTGTCACAACATAATTTATATACACCGCTTTGGTCCCTATTATTTGGTCCCTTGATAATGGCAATGTTTGCCGAAACCTAGGTCGGTTGAATAAAAAAAAAAAAAAATTGGTGTGGAAATATTTACAAAGTGTTTTCTGTTACAATGCAATCTGTGACAATTTTCCACAAACTTTCGCCTGATACTTTAAAATCAGTTACTATACTAACGAGCTGAATACAGTTGAAACCAGTGCCATATAGAAACAGTTGTATACAACTGTAGCTAGTGAGTCCAGGGAAACCACACAAAGTGAGATGGTTGTTTTAAGGGGGTTGGGAGTTCAAAATGCCCACTCAAGAGTTGCCGACACAAATTTATGAGATAATCCAAGTTTAAGTCCAACTTGTTTTAGCATGAAATTTTCAACAGTGAAATGAGTGAAGGATATTGTCCACGTTCAATTGGAAGTACAAGGTTAACCTTAACAGAAGAAATATTTTTCAATAAAACATTGAAAATTAGGAAACAATTTATTTAGACCAACACACCAACTGAAATGTATTACAGTGATTAAAAGTTATACAGAATGAATAAAAGCATTCATAAAAGCAAGCATTCTTTAGTCAAACTCATACTTATGGGTTAAAAAATGTCATTGTTATGGGTGGTAACTTATCCATGGCTGCTTTTAATGAGTCAGACCAAGAATAGAGAGGCATATTAATAAAAATAAAATTTACAGGCAAACATTGCCAAAGCAACAACATGCTACTATGAATTAATTCAGACTCAGTCATCCTTATAATCATACTTGTACATTAAATGGCCACTGAATGGCCTCATTTCCCCATGAATTAGGGTTTGTTTCACCCATACCGTAGAAACAACTGGTATTCCTGTTTCATTGGCACGGTTTAAAATTCCCTCGGGGCACATTTGGTCTGTGACCACAACTGCAGCATAGGAAATATCTGCAAAGACAAATTAATAAATGATAAAAAATATGAAGGCATAGTCTAAGGTATGGCATAGCTATTCACAGAGAACTTTCTTGTGCAAAATACAATACACCTTCAAGGTATGCAGTTTTCACTGAAATTAGCAAACTGCAGCACTGAGCAATAACACATCATTAACACCATCTTCAGCGCCAAGTGCTATTCTGCTTTGGCAATAGGATGAATATTTTATGGTAAGGATATGGGAGGGGGAAGGGAACAGCATGACACAGATGTCAGGGTCACCAAGTCTTTCTGAAATTTCAAGTTGTTCTAGAGCATTAAACTCAATAACTACACATTTCCCGTGCAAAATATCGTCATGTGTTTTCCATATGCTGGAAACCAACTTATACAGACCACATTATCCGTCTGATTCAAGGCATTGCTACCTGCATAAACTTTTGGCTTTAAATTCCTCTGTACACATCCTCCTTACTGTTCCCACTACGACAAAAGAAAATTTCAATACAGAAACTAACATACTTAATAAAAGAAATAGTCGCTGCCAATGGTCCTAATTTTAGGTTGATAGACAAAAATTAATAAGAAATGGAGGAAAATTACCTTGAGGCAAATATATTCGGGAGCATGTAGTCAAAGTGATACAAAATAAGAAAAAATGGTGTTCTATCTGTTATCTAGGCCCTATTTCAAACCGAATTGACAAACACTTTCCCAAGAATGAATATTTTATTTCTTTTAAGAACCCATACAATCTTAAGAACATGTTCGTCAAGTGCCAGGACCTTGATGACTCAAAGAAGAAAAGTGGTGTTTATGCTCTTAATTGTAATGACTGCAACAGTGTCTTTATTGGACAGACCCAAAGAAATTTTAATATCAGGGCCGAATAACATTTTAGTGCTTTTATAAACAATTGTGACAATAGAAGCAGCTTTGCTGAACACCTTTGTAATGCTCATAACAGTGATTTCAACGTCAAAATTTTTCACTTTACCAACTTTCAATGAGAGCTCAATGGTGTGAAATTCACAGTGGAAAAATCATTCACCTGGACTGGGATTCGAACCCAGACCCCTTGATTTTGCGCCAAGTGCTCGAACCAGTTAAGCTACCCAGACGTCCTCTCTCACCGCGAATTTCATGGAGGCTTTAAGGATCGAGATGTCATCACAGTATACACCGTGCATACAATGCCATGGAGTACCCGAGTGCGAGTGCTCAGTGCTACTGTCCACGAAGTAAAGCTAAACTTTAAACACAAAGGTGTTTACTTTGACAAATTCAAAGAACTGCGGAACTTGCCACACAGTAACTTAAATGGAGTCACCCACTGACGGTCACACAATTGTGTGAAGTAGCTTAACTGGTTAGAGCACTCGATACAAAATCGCGGGGTCTGGGTTCGAATCCCAGTTCAGGCGAATGATTTTTTCACCGTGAATTTCACACAATTTTGTGACCATCAGCAGATGACAGAATTAAAGTTACTGTGCGGCAAGTTCCACAGTTCTTTGGGTGAGCTAAATGCTCTAGAACGCCTCGAAATTTCAAAAAGATTTCGCGACCCTGACCCACGTTGTCAATGAGTGCTTCCTTCCCCCTCCTGTATCCTTGAGGCAGTTATTCAACGATCCCCCCTTAAACCCTCCTCCTTCTACTTTCTTCCTCCCCTTCTTTCCCTTCAGGACATAAGAGAATTCCCAATATCTGTAATCACTTGATGATGATGCTCACACATTGAAACCAGGGTTGTGTTTTTACATGTTGCAATGTGGTGCAGTAAAAGTTACCATTAAATATTCATAATATGGATTACCACGAAGTTACCAAAGAAACTGTTTTATTTGACAACAAATTGCCATTGCTTGATGGCTGGCATACCAGAAGGGGCCTGAACTGGTCATTATAATAGGCTATAATACTGCAAAATTGAACTTCCTCGAGAGTTTAACAATATTATCATTAGCATAGAAAGGATAAAAAGGCTAATTCAACAAAATGTCATAAAATTGTTGTCTTCATTCAGTATCTTTCAACAACTCAGTGCCTATAATAAGTAAAATTAAACTTCATCGCACTACTGTGCAACTGGTAACGTAAACATTTCATTGAATTCGAAGATGTTAAAATATTAACCTTCAAAGGAATAGCGTGCAGTTAAATTCACAATGGGATGTGGGGTCCTATGGCCATGTGTACATTATTATGTACACTAGATCCAACCGTTACCTTTAAAATTAAATCTGGCTGGGAGACTCCAAGTGGAAACTTAATATGTACGAAATAGGCTAATAAATGTAGGTCCTTAATATTTAAACCTTTAAGACAGACCTGGATAACATCTGATGAAAGAAAAAAATGTAATGAAATCCCAGGTGAAAAGTTAAAAAACACTTTCTACCAGGCACTTAAGGGAGAATTGCCTCGAAAATTGAACTGGGAAACGTGGGAGAGGAAGGAAGAGGATAGGAATTCTGGACGAAATAAGAGGAGGTAGAAGATATGAAGAATTGAAGAGGGATCTAATAACTTAGGAGGGAAAGCGAGACAATTTCTATTAGGTTGGGATACAAAATGGGGACTGTCCAAGAACCTACCAATCAGCTGGTAGAATACTTGAATGAAATGAGTAAATTATTTAACCACATATTGCATATAATCGAAATTTCTTTTCGTGCTAAATATTTACTACTCATTTCTTAATTGCATTAAGTATTTTAAATTTCATTCTGAACATTTTCTATATGACTAAATCATGTTTATATAACAATCGACCGTTTACTCTGTTTTATTTTAACAATATCTCAGGGGAAATGCGGCATACACTCTGTGAAAAACATTTTACGCAATCCATATTAAGGAAAGAAGTAATTTAATAGCATTAGAACAGTGGAACTCCATGTTATTTAGAATATTAACTCAAAATACATTTCGCCCATAAGAAATACATTGGATCTACAGTTCCCTAAGTTCTCGCCGATTCTTGAGCTAAGCCCAGCGCTGTAGTCGGGTATGAGAGTTGTCCATCAGCTATAGCAATAAGGAAAGCCTAACCCATCTCCTTCCTAGGAGCTGTCAAACGGAAAGAAAGGCTGGGTCCTAAGAGAACGGATGGGTCCTTTACTCTCAGACCCCAGCGGACTCTCTGTTTGGGAACAACTGGAAAAGAAACACAATGGAAAGGGGAGGGTACATAGCAGGTACACTCACTCCTTGGTGTTTTAACCGTAGCAATAAGCCTTTTGAGGCACAAGCTGACACTCTCTGCTGGATGTTTCTGAAAATAAATGATACAATGGAAGGGCTGGGTTCACCCACTTCTCCAGCCTCAGTGTTTTATCCAGAGCAAGAAGTCCGTCAACCCTTTCCGGGAGGGAATTCCCCCGAAAATGTCCTACATTTGGTTTTGCGCTGAGTTTTACGAGTTATGTAGCCATATCACCTCAGTCTAACTCTTGCTTTGAGTGGTGCTAGCCGCACGCCAGTATCACCATGCAAAAGTACGCGCGTAATGCTTGAAGGAAGAATAAGCGGGCGAAAGCAATTGCTGAATCTTGGGCCAAAAGAAAGGATAGGCAAAAATGTAGTGATTTGGCAGAGATGCCAACAAACATCTACGAAGATGACTTGTAGTTGACCATTGGTGCAGTAGCAGGAATTCAAAATTCTTCCACATTATCGTAAGCACATGATGAAATTAAAAATTATTCAAAATTAAAAATATTTAAAAATCAATAAGAGAATTTATCTTGTATTTTATTTATTATAAAATTTTTATAGGGAGGATGGATATATCCTTAGCAGGGTTTGGAAAGGGTTCATGGCTCCAGCAAAACCCAACGGCTAATGTCTTCCAAAAAATATTGAAATCGGCCCAACAATGGCGCAACAGACATCGATGCTATATAAGAGCGAACTAAAGCCGGTAAACGTTCATTGTCCTGATGACGCTTACAGTAAGAGAAGCGAAACGTTGAGATTTTCATAATGAACAAAACGCAGCTTTGCCCGAAAGCATCATTCTACGATGGTTGATGTTCTTACCTTCCTGGGAAGACATAGTTCTGCTGGATACTTTTCTTACATGAGCACCAGCCATTACAAGTACTCTCCTCCAAAATTCCAGAAATCGATGTCCTGAATCACTAGCTAGCACCACCTCAACATTCTTTAAAGCCTTCTTGGATCTTTCGTGAGATTCAATGAATCTCCTCTTCTCAACAGACCATCCAATGGAGAGCAAGTTATCCTCCCAAGGAAGCTGCTCATTCTTCATGAAAAGAACAGAATAGAAACCTTCACTTTTTTATCCCAATTTTAATTGGGATTTACACACAGTCAAAAAATACACAATTTACATTCTTCACACAAAATATTGCATTGTAAAATTCAAATAAACAGGAAAAACCACGAGTACAACAAATATTTTAATTGCCAAAAAAATTAACTGAAATACCTTTGCACAACAATTGATGACCCACTCATGGCTTACAATAAGGATGTCAGCAGATATGGCCAAAACATAATCAGGTGTTGAATTAGGCCTGTTTGAAATTAAGAAAGATAGTTTCCCGATGCATTCATCCTTGAAGTGATCAAACACTCTCCCTCCACCAGCTTCTAACTGCCGTCTTAAATGCTTTTTGTCAAATGGTAGAGAGCTAAATTCTTTCTCTTCACATGTGTCGGTCCCATCTGAGGAAAAATGCATACAATCATCAATAGACAATCGATTTAGGTAATTGGGAGATGGATTAATTAACACCAGATCTGATACTCATCATTTGTAAGTGAATAAATCAAGGTAAGTTTTCTTCATTTAAAAAAACTTAGATATCTACATTTGACATACATTAAATTAGTCTTTATTAAGACAATTTTCATCAGCTGATTAGACTATTAGGATACAATTAGGGGTAACATACTTCCATCTTAGAAATTCAACATTTCCGAGACTTGTGCGTCCATTCTGTAACATGAAGCTCCAGAGCTTACCAGCAAAAAGGGCTTCAATAAGCTCCTAGCTCTGATTTGTATGTATTATGTGATAAAAGGGTTCATTAAAAGCCTATCAGAGAAATGGAACTAACGGTAGGATCCAGAACCTACCTGACTCCTCAACATACATACTCTGTAAAGGCCGTTTTTCACAGTACATGTATTTGTACAATATTGTGTGAACGCTAGTATCAGGAAATTGTACCGTGTAAAAGGACAAATTGTGTGAATACTTGTGCAACTGTATGAATGACAACGGAAAATAGAACCTGTTCTAATTCCATTCAGACAAACATACAATTTCGTTCAGGTTTTATTCAACAGATGGAGCAAATATGGAAAAGCCTATGGTGCCTGTGTTAACAATATTACCGATTGAAAATAAAGTTTTTTATAAAAAGGATCTAACACTTTCCTGGCGAATAATAAGAGTAAACTCTTCTCAGGCTCTCCACCAGTTTAAACTATTCATAATTGCCAATGTTTTGAGAGACGACTCGTCACTCATTCTCAAGGCAAGAATTAGTTACGTCGGCAATTATGAATAGTTTGAACCGGTGGAGAGCCCGAGAAGTTTACTCAAAATTGTTAATGTTTACATCTTCATTTTACTGTATTATTTGGTGTTCTGGTTTTTCAGTGTAATCGCGATCTTTTGTTTTGTGTCCTTTTCCCCCAAAATGGTCGCTGGTCGCGTCCTCAAGTAGAGTTCTTGATATCCCACGTGATATAATAATAATAATAATGATTTTATTTCAGTTAACAAATGAAAAAGTAACTTGTTTTCCTCACACAGATTTATCTTCCAGGTACAACATGTTTCGAAACAGCGGTGTCATCATTAGGTACAAAGTTTTAACAATTTCCAAGAGGAGTGTGTTTTCATCAATAAATGCCAACCCTACCTACATTGTGGAAAAAGAAGTTCACTGACGAAAGAAGATCTCTCATTAATTTTCCATGGATAAATGTGCGACCAGTTTCTGATGTTTTAGATAATTGTCAGGGAGTTTTTCTTTTGCCATCTACAAGTTTCACCACATCAGTTCTTTGACAACATTATTAAGAAGTTTGAGGTTGACATTGCTGGCATACTTGGCTGATGAAGATCAATTAGTGATTATTTAGATATAATAATGCATTTGGCATGTAAGTTAAGTTATAGCAAAATTTCCTCGCCATGCAGACTTTTGAGAATTGTTTTCAAACTAAGAGCATCGTACCAGAGTGGCGATCGTCAGGGAAAACTGGGAAAACCTGGAATTGTCAGGGAATTTTGAACTTCTGGAAAAGTCAGGGAATTCTCATAAGTCAGGGAGGAATTCTCGTAACAGTCAGGGAGAAACTGGGATAGGTAACGCTGGAGCTAGGTTTTCCGGAGCAGCTGCGTGTGTCAGTTAATATGACGATAGTTTCTCCCCCATTACAGGAGGCATCTTCAGGTCGATAAGTCATTCTCGTTATTTTTCTACCATTACTCCATTTCTACCCTGCTTTGTGAGACAGTAAGAAGAGCCCTCCTCCCCTCCCCGCCTTTCATGCTCGACGTAATTGTTGAATGGGCCCCATAGCTTCCTCTCGAAGTAATTTAGTCAGGCCACAAACCACCTCAAATATGATATTCCTGAATATGACACTGCCGTCGCTAATTGCCTCATGCCTTTGCTTGCAGTGGTGTGCTAACGTTTAGTTTGTTTATCCAATATATTTTTACATATTTTGGTTCCTTCTTGCAATCAAGGGAATATAACCTCATTAATGAAATTGTTATTCACTTCTGAAGGTCACTCGCGCCATCCGATTTTGATCCAGTCCAACAACTTGGCTTTGGTTTGCATTTTTTGTGCACCTTAGTGATACCTGTACCGGAGTCCGCCAGTAAATTGGCCATTAACTTTCTCTTCGATGCCTTTTCAGTAATCCTCAATTTCCCAAAAATCCCCAGACCAAATTGCCTCTTTCTTGAAGCATTAGAAATTGCCTATTTGTAATTTTACTGAATGAAACATAAACGGCCACGGAAATACGATACACAGCCGTGGATACGAGGCCGTGGAAGCAATAAAAGCTCACTCGCCTGGGTCGCCGCAACGTTCGCAAGGGGCCATTCAAGTATTACGTAAGATGTTTATGGGGGTGGTGGGTTGGGATCATCTTACATTGTCTTATATAGGGGGGTGGGGGGGGGGGGGCAGGGGGTCTGGAACCAATTTACGTAAGAATTTTATGCGTATTGAAACATTGTATCATATCCTAATGAAATTTAGCAGTGACATGGCGCATCCACTCGTAAATGGTGTGGTTTCACCGTAGACTCACCGCTAAACCAATGCTCTTATTCTGTCACCTGACTGGCAAGCTACATTACCTCCATGCTCAATGAATGTGGTACTCCAACACTGCATAATTATACGATATCCAGTGTTTAAAGCTGTATGATGGCTTATATGAAAAGATGAAACTGCAGTAAGTGAGCATTTAACAAAGAGTAGATACAAATATCTAACGTCTTACGTAAGACTCAAGAGGGAGGGTTGGAAAAATCTTACATTATCTTACATAGGGGGAGGGGTCAAAAATGGCATAAATCGTCTTACGTAATACTTGAACGGACCCCAATGGTTCAGGGGACTCACCATAATGCAACACTGCTATATGCATAATTCAATAACATGCTGTAGGAAAACCTTGTGTGAAAGGAAGTATTACAATTTTGGGGACAATAACAGCCACGGCATGGTGAGGCAGTTGTGGGGGGGGGGGGAAGGGAGGGTGAACGGATAGAAGACGGGGGAGCGTTTGCTATTTGGATGAGAGTTTAACTTACGAATGTTAAATATATTTTTTTATTAGGATGTACTTTTAGCTTTTAATGTATTGATTTCGGCTTTTAACATTTTCTGAGTTTTGACGAAAATTTAATTCAGCAGAAATAAAATATTTCAATAATAGGTGACCTTTTCGCGATCGGTCAGAGAAATTTGTAAATCCATCAGGGAACATTTAGAGAATTTAAAAATTGGATATCAGTAGCCACCCTGCGTACGTAACGGTCAAGAGAGGAGCATTTCCATTGCCAAAAGGCAAGCTGGTACACTCCCGTCGTTGGTTGGAACCAACGCTTAAGTGTTTGCAGGGTGGTGAGTAAGCAGAGAGTGGCTTACGATCTCCCTCTCTCACACCTGAGTCCACTGCAGCGGCCACATTAGCTCTCAAGGCACTCAGTGATTGGTCCTTTTTTTCAATTATCAAAGGCTATTTGCGGAAAAGCTATTGCACCCTAGCAAATATTCACATAAGATTTTCAAGCTGTATTCAACAGACTAGAGGTAACTTACGAGCTGTCTATAATCCACGTAGACACCAAACAGGGGGGGTATGAGGGTTGTCAGCGAAGGTCCATGTTGGGGAATGGGGGGGTTGGAGGGATGTCTACGTAGACAATGGTCGAAATGATGCGGCAGGAGTGACATAGCCACGGTACACTCAGTGTTGCAAATGGTAGCGAGGTTGTGTCGGTGGCCGGTGCCGCCCGCTCAGTGCCGGCTTGGTGCGGCATGGCACGGCCCGGCTTCTCGGTCTACATGGACAACAATGGGGGATAGGGAGATCCTGATGAAGTCTACAAGTGACCACGATGTGGGGTTGGGGGGGGGGTCAAAAAGTAGCCTATTTTTTTCTATGTGGATTATGGACAGCCCCTTATAAGATCTGGTGCTGGTCGACATTCTAATGCTTGACTCGGCATGCTGGTCAATATTCCGATGCTTGACTCGAGCATCGAAATGTCAGACAGCATGGAAAACTTGACCTGGTGGAAAACCAGAGAGGAATTCTGCAGATATGTATGTTGCTTGTTTATTTTAACACCAGGTATATTTATTGCAAATAAGAGGAGAGATTGCAGCCTTTCATGACTAAAACAGCTGATGAGGATTTAGATGACTTTAGCTAAAAATCGTTTTCTCTTAGTTAAATTTGGTATTTATGCAGGAAATAATGTATGATCAAGAAACTTACAAATCCCTTTTGCCTTCTTCACTAAGAGAATCACCCAGTAAAATCATATTATTAAGCCATGCATTAGACTTATGCCTTTAAGTGCAAACACATTATACTCAGCTAATTATGTTTGCAGAAATTAAATTGAGCTTCTTGTCAGCTCATCAAATAGTGTGCATATTGCAAATTATTTTTTTATATTCAAAAGTCACTTATCAATTTTCAAAAGTCACTAATCAATTCAATTCAATAGGGAGGCATAGACCCCTTGAGTCCATGCAACAAGCCGATATGACCACAACAAGTCCACTTCAATCATGCTTCTGCTAAAGATATTGAAAATAATCAATCGGAATAGAAATCATGACGAACTTACCTCCATCAGTGCTGGTGTCAGTAAGAGATTTAGTGCCTTCCTGGCTTTGACTAGAGCATGCATTGTCTGAACCATAGCTGAGGATAAAATATTTTCCTTTAAATAGAGAGCTCCCTTTAGGAGGTATTGGGCCAAGTTCTTCAACATGAAAAATAAAGATAAAACAGATAAAATAAATTTTATGACAATCAATCAAATTAACTGTAATTTTTAAAATATGAAAGAAACATCCCTAAACTATGCAACACCACTAATTCATTTACACCACTATTTCAGGAGAGTAATTCAACATATACTCTAGAATATTATTGTAACTGCTTCAGTCATCAAATAGAAATGTAAACTACAATTTGACTACTCCTCCTTCCTGAGAATGCTAAGTATCATGTACAGGTGAGAGAAGCACACTGCCTCATCTACATCTCTACAACCTACATCTCATTACTAATAATCTAAGTTTTCAGATGTCTTTAGACGATAACAAAAACCCAACAAATCACTCACCATATTTTGGGCCTATTCCCATCCATTCCACCATTCTCGACAGAAGTACTTACCTTAGTGAGGATGAACTTTTGGAAGTACTAATCTAAAGATTTTACATAGTAGTTCAAGCCTTGTGAAAAAACAAACACCATTGCATTTTCACCACTCAAATAAGATTAAGATAAATTCTTAATAATTTGGAAGAAATTTCAATTATACTGGTTTTACAATTCACAATAATTACAATTCACACACAAGTAATTTTTAACATATGAAATTTCTATAACTCTTAGCATTTTAAAGTTAAGGATGCACTTCACAGTGTTAGGAATTCCTGCATTCTTCCCTTTCCCTCAATTATGTCTTCTCAATTATACACAACACTAATTGCAATGAGACCAAAAACAGTTCATTGATTTTTTGGTAACACTACCAAAAAGGGCTCCATGTAATACAGTTAGAGAATCCAGGCATAAAGAGTAGATAAGTTCCAGGCACTAACATTGTCTAGACTGAAAGATTAAGGAGTGAGATTAAGTAAGCTGCCAAACCCCCCTCCAGGAAGAAACAACCTTTACCTCCCTATATAATACAGGGTGATTACAAAAGAATGCGTCGGTTTCAAAGATCTGTATTTTTCAAATGGTACGAGCTACAGAGCTGCACCACCTCTTAAAATGACTGATACATTCTCTAGTTTTCTTGAAAAAAACATCACAAATGCTCAATATGTCCAGTAATCCGAACAATATCAAGTCGATATTCAAATTCCTCCCACACTCTGTGAAGCATGTCAGCAGTTACTGTCTTCACAGCCAAAGTTATCCGTTCTTTCAATTCCTCGCTGTTAGTAGGCATAGATTAAGATTGGCTTTTTCCTCTACTTGAAGCAGATTCCAATTAGTTTGTGTTTCAGCAAGATGGGGCTCCCCCCATTGGCACCTCTCAGTTCGTGCTCATTTTAATGAGACCTACCCACAAAGATGGTTTGGTCGATCTGCAAGGCAAGACCTCGCCCTTCAAGGCAAGACCTTGCCCTCGGCCTGGCCTCTGAGGTAACCTGATCTAACACCATGTGATTTTTTTGTGGGGATATGTCAAGGGTCAAGCCTTTGGGCCGTCATTGCCTACTAACAGCGAGGAATTGAAAGCACGCTTCACTTTGGCTGTGAAGACAGTAACTGCTGACATGCTTCGCAGAGTGTGGGAGGAATTTGAATATCAACTTTATATTGTTCGGGTTACTCAAGGAGGACATATTGAACATTTTTAATGTTTTTTAAAACAAAACTAGAGAATGTATTGGTCATTTTAAGAGGTTGCACAGCTCTGTAGCTCGTACCATTTCAAAAATACAGATCTTTGAAACAGACGCACTCTTTTGTAATCACCCTGTATAATGGGTGCCTTCCATTCGCTCGTGTGCGCTAATCACTTCGTATGTAACACAACAGCACACTTGCCTTCCATTGGTTACAGACCCTGTGCACAAGGTAGTGCAATTCAAAACATCAGGGGCAAGGTTGATGTGAGCTAAACAACAAAAGAGCGTCGTTTATGGCATCCATGATAGTTGTAAAGTTTGCTGATTTTCAGTAACAGTGGCAAATATGCATATTGTAAAGTTTATAATTAGTAATGAGTCGATTCCACTTTTTTAAATTCTGATTCTTTCAAATCAATTCTCAATTCCATCGATTCTTATACCTAATAAGAGGTGGGATATTGATATACCAGTAGCGCAAGACTATTATTTAAATTCATGTACTGGCTGGAATAAAATAATAAAAACAACTGAGTCACTCAAAAAGTATATTTAATGATGAATACCAATAATATCCTCAGCTTATATGCTATGTTTAAAACATTTATCTAACTGGAATCGATGGAATCGGAATGGACTTTAGACGATCGATTCTCGATACAGATTCAAAAGGCAGCTTTATACATGGAAGTTACTTCCATGACAGTAGCCTTGCAATTAGCTTGTAAGTTGTACTGTGATGTGTAAGCAAATACTTCCATGGCAGTAGGGGTCGATAATCGAACGTGGTTCGAACTTGCAAGGAAAATAGACTGGCTTCTATTTTGCCTGCAAGTGGCATTTCGATTCAGCAATAGTATTGCAAAACATCCGGTGAAATATTCTGCCTGGTTCATCTCAGTTGAAAAACCAGAATTATATTAAATAAGAATTTTCTTAAGATTGAAATTTGATAATGTTGAATTACTAAATTAATTATCAAAATGATAATATAAATTAATATTTGAAAAACAAAAGAGTTGTCATGGAGGGCAAATTTGTTTACATAAATGATTGGAATTCTCACTAAAACCAGACACTAACAAGATTTGTAGTGATACAATTTAACCCTTTCCTGCCGGCGACTACGAAAGGAAAATGTTTTCCGTGCTACGGGTAGCTTGCGAAAATTTTAAACGTCGCTCTGCGAAGCACTTTTATGGGGTGGAGTGGCCCAGGTACTCTTGTCCCTCCTATTTGGGACCCTACTCAACGGGGCGCCCGGCTATTACCCCGGCCACTGGACTCGACCCTCCAACCCTTTCTTAGCGGGAGTCCACGGTCAACTCATTGCATTAGCAGTGTTTTTTAAAATTAAATATTGTCTATGATTTTTAACAGTTTACACTTATATAAGAATAACTTACATTTTTTTAAGCATTGTAGAATTTTAAACGGATTTCTAGCGTTAATAATAACAAAGTTAGGACTTTTCCATTTTTACAGCAAGTTAGGACGTCTCGAAATTTTCTTTGAATAAACCTCCAAATAATACATACTTTTTCATTCGGGCTTTGGACCAACGTAGGCGAAGTAAGAAGTATGTTTTTAAAATATAGATTACCTAAAAATACCGGAATATGAGTAATTACTAAGGGGATCAATGAAGGAATCGGAAAATAGAGGACATATAGTGTAAATAGGCATTCAGATTGTAACAAACACGTACAATATAGACAATAAAACGAAAACATTTCTCTTTTTGCGTATTTTTCATCGCATATGAACACAAAAGGTTTTCACACAAGAAGTCCGTTAATAATAACACTAAAATTTCGTTTAAAAATTGCTTATGCACAGAAAAAAACGAAGAATTCATTTCAAGGTATAAAAAATTGGAGTTTGCAGTAAATTTTTCTTTGCAAAAATCATTGACAATTCAACCACTTCAACACGGATTCCTGCTATTATGAGTATCGTAAATGAGTAGGAGGGTCGGGCCAAATGGCCGAGGATTAGCTCTAATGACTTGCTAAGCTGAGACTCAGGCAGGGCCTGAATACCTCCGACCATTGCTACCTCAGGGGTCACTTCCCATCCCCCGCGACAGCTATAGCCGACGTCCGTTCGTTTGCGCTGAAAAACCCACGCCAGCTATAGCTGACATTCGGTCGTTTGCGTATGAAAATTCTTGTCGGCTATGGCCGACGTCCGGCGCGAAAGGGTTAATCACTTGTCATATTAATCAATGTCTGAGAGTTGATTTGATTAGTTTAGATTAATAAAACTCAATAGAGAATTATTTTTGTTGATGAAAACAAAATATTTGGTATAAGTGATTATATCACGAAGTATTACATGATATAATCAACAAATACTTAACCCAAAGTGAACTATAGAAATATGCATTATAATAAGAAGATTGTGTTAATTGTATCAATACACAGTTGATTCCACGTGTGAAATTTTTTATCTGTAAAAATCATAACAAACTCTACTTACCTGAATGGTTCACTCATTTATTGCACAATTTGGCTTCACCTGAAGGAAACTTGAAAAATCTGGTTCCTGGTGAAGACCATCCACTCATTCCGCATCCCATATACACACACTTATTACCTGACATTGCTACGTACGTCTTTCTAAAGGTGTGGGAGCATTAGTGGTGCTATTACTGATAATACAGGCTTAAAAATGTTGCTAATCTGCGACCCTAGCGATTGAGTCGTGCGACTGGGTGAAGAATCGATCTACTGCGCATGCGCGAAGACCAGTCGCGTGACTCGAGATGTTTTGGTAGACATGGCAATGCTTTGTTCCTATGCAAACAAATTCAAATCCTTATCCACGCAGGAAGAAGCTCGACTGGAGCGCCAAGCCTCGGACGTATCCAGAACTTGAGTTCCGGCCGTACGCCTACTGTCGATTGTATCCAAAACTTCTTCGAAATGTATTTCCAATCTCAACACGGAAGTGGGCTCTCTATATATACTTACTCTATGCTACTAGTCACACGGATATGATTATCACATTTTTACAAATGCACATTCTTGCTCTACTCCTAATTATCACATTCAATCTTGTCAGTAAACTACGTTTTTCAAAATAAAATGTTAACCGTGCGAGATGAAAGCTCACCTTTACCTAATATTGTTTTACAATTATATGTCGAAATTTCCGTATAGATATAAGATTGTAGTACTGGCAGGGTTTTGATTAAATGATTCATTGATTGTTTGGTTTTACCTCCTTTCGCCTCCTTAGTTCCACTATTCATTTATTTGCCTATAAGCCGGAAGTAATGTGTAAGCAGAGCTATATCCTGCAAGTAGGGATAGAAATCGATACTTCGCTGCACTCCCAACTTCCATAGAAGTCAACTTCCATGTGTAAAGCCTAGAGATGGGAAAATTACTGTAATTTTCATCTGAGGTAAATTACCACGTGGTAAATTACGGTAATTTTTGAAAATTAACGTAATTGTTCTGTAATTTTTAGTTTTAAGTATTGAACAGCAAATGTATGGTTAAATAAGAAAGTCAATAGCAATAAGAAGGGAATAACCATGTTTAAACCATTCCTAATACATAAGAGGTCCGTGAAATTCGCGAGACGCGATATCGCGAAATAACGCGAAATAAAGCGAAATCGGAAAAATAAAACGAAATTTCGCCTTTTTCGCGAATTTTACGTGAATAAGCGAAAAAATCACATGTGATGAGTCATAGTCGATTAAAGCCTAAGCCTTCATTGTTTAAAGCTGCTGACGTTCATTCGCTCTATCTCATTACGATTAAAAGGTCAATTGGCTTGTTTTGTCGCGCGCATATCGCATTCGCATAATATTGCGCACTGTAGTGATGTCTCCGCCAGAATTTGCCGTTAAATTAATCACCGCCTCTCTCTTCGATTCACATTTATCAATCCTGAAATTCTCGGAAATATCTAGAATTACGTGCTTTCTCACCTGAAGAATTAGACATTCTGAATCAATAATGTGCTGAAAGAAATTTAACACGGCCGCGGAAGAGCAGAAATATATGCTCATGCACCCGGCACGCGTCAATGCCGAGCATAGTAATTCCAGTGACTCACCGCGACGCAGTAGACAGTGTAATTGGATAACTTGTTGCAGGAAAACCTAATGTAGCAATTTTGTGGACTAAAACACGGCCACTGGCTGGGAACGGAAGCGCTAGCAGTTGGGGGAAGGAACAGAAAGGATAGGAGAGGGGGTGCTACTTATTAGCGGACGGATCGTCGGATATTCGGCGCTCAACTGTATTACAATGAAAAAAAAAATCATTTTGACACACCCCCAGTTCAAGTTTCTTTGTTTCCGATTGTGTTTAGTTATGCGTGCTTCTTGCACTGCCTTTCTTGACCGATTGGCAACAGCTGTAATCAATACTAAGCCATTTTGTTGCATCTACCTGCTACCTACCTTACCTCAGCACCTGTAGATGCAGAACGATCGATATCACATTATTGTGTGGTGGTATCTGATCGCAGGATAAGCCTGAAGCCAGAGAATGCTGAAATCCTCACCATGGTTGCATTTTCCTGGTATTTTATTTCTATTTTGCAGTAGTCTGGATCCATAGAATTTGTTTCCGTGTTTTTGCACTTGAAGTCTAACTTCGGCTTTTATTTGTTTTGCAGATCTACCCCTGGCAAGCTTTTGTTTGAAATGACAGACTTCACTGAAAAGCATTTTTATCTTCACATTGGTCTAAATTAATACAATGAAATTGTAAACAAATTTCAGTACCATTTAGTTAATTTTTGCTCTAGTCTTCCTCACAAAGACAATTATTAAAGTGAATGTTCACGGTGCATCTTTTCTTGCTCATTCTATAATATTACCACAACATGAACCATTTCCTTCATTTGGTTTTGCAAAAATTGTAACATTATAATAACACCGCCAAGATTTTCTATAACACCGAAGTCACATAGTTTTAAAACTAATTTTAGCAAAAAATAAAACCACTTTCAAGGACCTCTACTAATACAACATTAGTCTATTAGAAATTTTTAAAATTGTAAAAAGAACTACGGCAGCAACACGCAATCTCGCTTTCTTTGTATGTAGTATGAGAAATTTTCAAGAAGAATAGTCAAAGTTTTAATTTTATAATGTTATAATTTAAGTAAAATATTCAAAAAATGAGTTGTACATGCCTCAATTTATTATTAAACACATAGGAAATGTGAACTTGGCTTAAAAGAACATGTTGGGAGTTTGTCTGTATGAAAAAATATCTCAAACATTGGTGAATTATCTAGAAAATTGCGATAATTTTCAAGGGATGCGGTAAATTAAAAAATATACCATGGTAATTTATGAAAATTACAGAGGTAATTTTCAGAGTGGCTCATCTCTATAAAGCCACCTTAAGCCTGAGAATCGGTGGAATCGAGAATAGACATTTGGAACCGACTCATCCTTATTTATAACTAGCTGAATTACCCGGGGCATTGCTCGGGATCACACTTCCTTCATAACTCATCATATAAGAGGCGAATCAATTGAAAAAATGAAAACTTCATTCGTTCGGGTATCTGATAAAATAAATTTTAATATAATTTAATCTTGAGTGAAAGTATGTAGTTTTAAAAAGCAAAAAGATAAACCACTGCACAAAACCCAATGCTTAGCATTCCTAATCAGCTTAACTAAGCAATATGAATTTTAAATGCGTTAAAGAACAAAATCGGGTTGTCAAGGAAATATACTATTGTTGATTTCAGAGATAAATGTGTGTTTTTGCAGCTAAAAATGCAATTCTCAGACAAATATGAATCGGAAATAATTTAAAAAACTAAAAAATTAAACCACTGCAGAAAACCCTATATGTAGCATAGACCCCCAAAGGACCCCTTTTTGGTACCTTTTGGGGCCTTGATATCTTTTAAAAATAGCCTATAATTTTCCTTCTGTATTGAACTATTAGTTTGAATAATTTCAGCACGATTGGAGTAAAACTGTAGATTTGAATAAAAAACAGACAAACGGCAAGCATTCGTCTTTATGATTACAGATTACTCAGTGACAAAAAACTAACATTTTAAAATACATACTTCCTTTGAACAAATTTACACAATATATTTGGCCCTGACTGCTTTTTAACCACAGAATGCTACCTAGCGGCAGGCTACGAAACATTTTGCCAGTGCACATTCCATTTGACGTCGTTCGTGTGCGCTTAAGTGCCCTGATGAGTTCCGATGTGCACTAACTTCAACACCTAGGATGGAAAGCCCCAAATACTTTAGACATGTTCCTAACACACCCTACAGCTCAAAGTACCCTGGGCAACTGCCCTGCTCACTCAATGGACTCGCTCGCTCAACCCACTCAATGGACCTAATTCCTTACATTTTGGTTCCAGAACCCAGACTAAAATTAGGAGCAATGGCTTCAGAACCCACACAAATTCCTTTCTGTTTCCTGGAACGTAATTACTGGATTTATCTGGGATCATTCAATTCATAATGAATTCTCTAATACATGCTTCATAAGTTAAATCTTACCATTCTTTGCACTGCTTGATTTCTTTGTGGATGCACCTACTGATGATGAAGATTCAGACATATTCAACTGCTTCCCAGTGCCCTTCCTCCTTCCAGGACCTTTACCCTTAGTACCAGGGGTTTTAATTGGCTCTGGGGAGACTGATGGCTCAAGGCCAGGAATTCCTTCAAAGTCCAGTTCACCGCAATCACTTGTGGTGCCAATCATACTACTGCAATAAATATGATGAATCACAAAATTTCATTCCTTTTTATCTTAAAAAATAGACATAAACACTGCAAAAAAAAGACAATATGCATGTACACTTCGACTAGGTTCTTATACACAGTGGCATAATTTGGGGGTGGCAAGGGGTGGCAGTTGCCACCCCAGAATTGTCCAACACAGTATTTGACCACCCCAGAATTTTGAAGTACAAATCTCAAGAATTTACAAATAAGGTCACACCGAAAAGGTCGTGGCCAAGTTAATGTAGAAATAATTTCAGTGAGGCCACTCCTTTTTTTATGGACAACTACTATAATTGTGTGGCCACTTCCAGATTTCTCCTGGTTCAGAAGACTTACATAATGGAGACACTACGGTGAGACAGGAAGCGTATTCCTGAAGTGGTGCTTTCCAAAAAGTTAGAAAAAGGAGAGGCAGTGGAGGCCTTTTCTGAGGACGGAATCTGTGTCTTCAAGTGGAAGGATAAGAGGCAAGTGCTGATGATCAGCACTGATTGTGAGTTCAGAGCACAAATGATTGAGGCCACGAATAGACGGGGGCATACTTCACAAAAGCCAGATACAATAGTGGAATATAACAAGAAAATGTGGCATCGACCATTTGGATAAAATGATGTCCTCCTACCCCATTGAAAGAAAGAATATCAAATGGTAAAAAAAATTGGGCATCCATCTACTGAACCTATTTTTACCAAATATGTATTTACTTTTTTTACTGTGAAAACGTTAGGAAAATTTCAAGGATTGATTTTTGGCAACAAATAATAGAATCACTTTTGGTCTTTTCTAAAACTTCGACCCCTTTGGAAAGACAATCGATATCCCAACCTGCCTCATCTAGAACCAAACCTTTGACCTTTTCCCCAGACTTTATGACAAAGACGAAAGACAGAAAAGAAGAAAGCACGGTGAAGTTTCACATCACCAAAATCATAGACCATGGGACAATCCAGGGAAACCCCACGGTTGAGAAATCTAGAGCTCAAAACATAGACTGCGGATGATCAAGGGCTGCAGTAAACAAAACTGAGGTTGATAAGGGAAACCAGTACATGTATTTCAACGTTACTCCATCAGGAATTTTTTAGAAATTAATCACAAGTGCTTAGCATCCTAGTTGTATATTTCTAGGTTGTTAGCAACAAATATAATAGTTCACTAAAATTGGATAATGAAATGATCAGGCAGTTACAACCAAAGATTCCATTGCCAACAATTACATTGCCTCTGTATTTCAGGCTCATCTGACATCATGTAATTTCTAAACTTATATATCAATAATAATAATATATAATTATGCATTGTTACAGCTGTAACATGCCCCTTTGAATCATGATACATTTATTAACATCAGACAAATTATACATTTGTATCGGTTTCAACATTTAAAATACGCCAATCCATCTCAGAATTCTCTAACTTTCTGCTTATTTGATAGGGATGCTTCCCTATGATGGATGGTTCTGCCATCCTAATATGGTTATATGACATGTACCTATTCTATATGTACAGTAGAATAAGAAAGAGAAGGGAACTGATTCCACATTGGATAGGTAGCTGTCCTAAAGTCACAGTGCATATATAAAACCCACAAAAACAGAAGTAATGGTGTTAGGCTTAACTTGGTGGAAGTCACAAGCGTTCATGATTAAAAATTACTGTTTAACCCCTTCCCTGACAAGGATGAGTTAACTAGTCCTAACCAGGTGTGTCAAATCGCGTCAGGGACGAGTTAACTCGTCCAAGGCCGCTCTTTCGACTTCCTAGCTTCCGAAGACGAATAATCTCGTCCCCTTTGTAGAAATTGTATCTCTAGGCAGCAGATGGCGTTTGCGGACACACTGGTTCATTTTTAGCCAGTTTTTTAGACGTATTTCGTTGCATTAGCGTATGGAATTGCGTCATAATTTTCGTAATTTTTACCTTGGTATTTGGACAATTACACGTGAGATTTAGCGCATAATCTGCTCTTGTTTTAGATAAATTTATCTGGTATCGAATTCATACATTTAGACGTAATATCAATGCATGTATACCGCATTAAAATGTTATTACATTTACAAAAATATTGCATTTGTTTTTTATTTTTGGGTTCATAACGCTAAATATAATTGATTCCGACATTCATGGCCATCTCCATCTGACTGGCCGGATGCAAAAATAACAGACGTGCGATATACACTCGTAACGATGATACTATGTATTAGGAAAAATAAAAATAATCCCTTACCATCGCTTCTAAACAATACATTACGTACCTACCTACCCATAAACTGCACCACGGACGTGTGGCAGGGGGTGTTATGCAAACAGCCATATAAAAAGCGAATACAGGATAAAGGAATATTCGGATAAAGCTATGACTAGTGAAGCGTGTTTTTGCATGATTAGTCTAGATATGTTCATGCTCTAGTAATACATTGTGTGGGAGTAGAAAGAATTGTTGAACTTATGCATACCTATTACAGCAAATTTCTCAAATACTTAGCCTTCCTTTCCTGTCCTTCGAATGCGGTGTTGTAGTAAAATAAAATCTGCCGTGTTGACGTGAAACTCGTGATTTCTCAGACTCGTAAGTAACCTTTCAGTCTCTAGTGGCTTCCACTTATGCAACAAACGGCTTTTAGAGGTTGAGATTTAGACGATGATAGTCATCTAATATCCAACCCCCGTAAATGTCATTTTTCGGGAAAAATCGGAAGAAATCTCTCGATTACAGCATAACTGGTAGTTCAAAAAATGTTCAGGAAAGTGGCAGTGGCTTGCTTTCCCGTTCATTACATTACGTTCAGGTTTCCTCTCGCGCTCATGTATTACGCTGCAGCCCTCTTTCTTCCAAGGTCACCCGAGAAAAAAGGGGCAATAGATAAGGGGCGTCCCGCCAAGAGTGCATTGTCCGTCTGGGAAGCCCCAGGAAAATGGTTGGGCGTGCGGTCGCTTTCCGACCCTGCTTGATGCCTGTCATAATAGGGCCATAATTTCTCCACTCAAGTGGGACAGCGGACCCTTATGAATGGGAAAGATCTTCTGTGGAAAAGAATGCCTTCATCCTCATTGCTTTACGACCTCATGTGCTGTTTTGCGGTAATCTTTGAAAGCGAAGAATACGCACATAAGGAAAAGGCATATTTTCCCTCAGACGTTCATTTAGCAAGACTTTGAGCAGGAAGACTCCGCCTTTGTTATTATTTCCCCTGATTTCCATCTTTCTCGGTACCCCTCCCTTCTCTCTAAATCTCACCGATTAGTCTTATCCTCTTCGGGAAGGTACTGTATACAAGCTTATGTCAATATCTCCGTGGATATTCCTAGTGTACCCCTGAAATTCTTTTACCTTTATCAAAGGGTGTCGACATAAAATCATTTCAATTTATCCTAAATTTTCAATGGAGACATAAGTTAGTTCTTCACTCTCCTCCTGAGCATTCACGTCTAGTGTCCCTTCTCCATCAGCGTTTCACAGAAATACGTTTTTATGTGATTAGATGTCGATAGCAATTTTTGGTTACCTCAGTGTTTTTTTACTGTTTTGCTTTATTCATTCTGCAACAGAAAGTGAGAGTGAAAGGGTGTTGAGGTGGAAAAAGGAAATTTAGAAACTTCGGGATCTGAATCGAGCTTCTCCGAGCACACCATATCAGATGCTGAGTGGGAAGGTGAGCCTATTGAAGACGACCAATGGAGAGAAATGAAAAGTAGCGAATCTCCCCCTCCTTGCACCCGCAAGGTTCAATTTTGAAAGTGCTTAATCACTAAATTTTGAAGTTCAAGAAGATGGTGGTGTACTCCAGTTTTTTCAGCTGTTCTTCGGCAATGAATTCATGTAACTAATTACTGATGAGACAAATTGGTACGCTAATCAGTGTCTTCGTGAAAAACGCTCTGGTTCCAGAGAACAATGGCGTGAAGTGAGTGCTCCTGAAATACGAGTTTTCTTGGTGCTAATAATGCAGCAGAGCATTGTGAAAAAGCCTGACAAAGAGCAGTTTTGGACCACACGGTGGATTCTGTGTACGCCATTTTTTTGGGAAACGATGTCATATCGCCGATTTGCAAAAAAATCTGGAAAAATTTACACTTCACAAAAATGAGGAATATGTCGCAGAAATACGTACTAATCCAAAACTGAATAAAATTTGAAAAATCTACCAAATTTTGAACAGGTTATGGAAGGAAGTCATATTTGAATAATAGACTTGACCTCATCGAAAAAAATTATTGAGGAGTACATCCCCAATTTTTGGCTCCTGACGTGGGTAGGCCACTCGCAACACCTCACCCTCTCCGCCCCTTAGAAATGCACTTTTCTGAGCTGATCCTAGCCACTGATAAGAAGGCAAGCCCAACATACAAGTGCTTTTTATGTACTAGAAATCGAGATGTGCACGGGAAAATTATTCTAAGGGTAAGCAGATATTTTTTCCCAGATTGCGATGTAACTCTGTGGTTGTAACGCTCTCTCTCACCATGTTTTAGGACTTACCACACAAAAAAATCTGAAAATAATTAAAATTTGTACTACTCGATTTGGATATATGTTAGGGTTCAATAAAAATATAGATATTTTGGCTTAAATACTTGTTCTAGCTGAGGTAGAAGTGAATCTCTCTCACTTTAGACAATTTATAACAATAAGGGTTTAAATTGAAATTATTAATAAATAAAAGCTCAATGCTCAAAATAAACTTTTTTTCCCGTCATTATAACATATAAATAATTAAAAAATGCAATAAAAAAATATGATCCTTTTTGGAACCATTTCCTCAAAAAAATGTGTCAGGGAAGGGGTTAATTGGGTCGGTTAGATTAAAAAAGTGTGGATTTACACAAAGTAATTTTTAATCATGACCAAAAATCAGGACTAGATTAGATAATATCAAGGAAACATTTGATCTGATTTTGAATCTATGACTATATGGAATCCTCACTCTTGATTATAAGCCTGAATGTTGGCACTTAGACTTGACCTTATGTAGGCATTGACATTAAGCCACAAGAGACAGATTTGGCACATCCCATTGCATAAACACATACCAATCACAACTCATTATATAAGGGAATAAACCACAGTTGTATATCAGAGACTGATCATGAGTGGGAGTCAGTACAGCTTTGTGTCAAAGCACCCCGCTAAAGTAACACAACAATGTGTATCAATTGTTCAAGGATAACATGATTGTACATTTGTACTTACCTGGATTCATATACTGTTGTTTCAAGTTTTTTAGCAGATAAGCGTTTACTAGGGCCCGGTGTGCTAGGGCCGGCTGTTATTGAGCTCGCTGAGCTAGAAGTCTTCTTTCTTCTAGTACGACTTTCCAGCAAATTGTCTAATATTCAAAGGAAAATAATTATCAATGTATCATCATAATATCACTTCAATTATAGACACAGGTGGATGTATATAACGAAGAAGGGACTTCATTGTTAAGGGCAGGGTGAAAATTGGGTATAACATAACTAAATTAACTTGTTCTAGGGTAACTTCGTGGTATATATGTATATCTTTGTAATTTTGAAATAATTTAACTTTTACAAAACCACTTCTTCATTTAATAACATACACAACCCGGGTTTCGATGAGTAATCATCATCATCAGGTGTTTGTATTTATGTTTTGTTTGTTTAACTATGGTAGTTGCAGTTATGTGTTGTCAGAGGAAGGGGGTAAATGAGGAGAAGAGATGAGGTTGTTCGAAATGGAGGCCAAGATAGGGGAGAAGGATGGGTACAGGCAATCATTAACGAGGGAGATGTCTGGGTCATTCATAAATTTTAAAATCTCTTGCTGTTCTCGTGAGACCAGTTCGTGTTGGAACAACCTCCTCTCCTCTCCTAATTTACACCCTTCCTCTGATGACACGTAACTACAACTACCATAGTTACACAAACAAAACAAATACAAATGCCTGATGATGATGATTACTCATCGAAACCCGGGTCGTGTATATTATTAAATAAAGAAGTGGTTTTTTAAAAATTAAAATAACATAACTAGGTTAAGAATTAAGCTTCAATTCAAAAAGACAATTGGGGCACATGGTGCACTTTTGAATGATACAATGCTTATGAGTAATGAGTCGTCACCACGATTTTAAGAGGAACCCAGTATAGATGAACTTGACTAATGATAAGAGAAAAGGTAATTACGCATCCAACAGAACTACTTTTTCCCCATGTTTCCCAAATCCTCTTCCACATGTTTTAGTAGCAAGAAAAATGAAGACAGATAGCAATAAAAAATCAGTGATATGTTTCTAACAACAAGTGGACCCAGTGGGAAACCCAAGAACTCTTCGTACATTCAGTTTTTCGGGGAAGCTTTAGAACCATATTCATATGTACAGTCAACTCTCGATTATCCATGCTAATGGATGCACGACGAGGCACGGATAATCGAAAAACACGGATAACCGAAAAACATGGAAAATGCGGTCGTGATATTGACATTTCACTTCGTAGGATGGAAATTATTTCACATAACAGACTGCAGTGGTTACCGCAAGACAGCTAATGAAATACTAAATATTTCTCTTATTTCGAAATATAATAATATCGTAAACATTTATAAATTTATAGCTTCTAATGCTTGAAACAACATAATGGGTACTTACTTAGCTTGACCAAGTAGATAATAAAAACTGACATCTTGCTTATTTTCAGTAAATGTATGACATCGAAGTGATTATATAATACAAAACATTGTTATAATTGTGAGCCTCTGATATATCGTGATATAATACATAGATTCGGCATTAGTAGGATTAAAATTATTTCGCATTACAATTGACAGCAGGAGTTACGCCAAGAAAACAAGTGAATAATGAAATGTTAATTTTCCAGTTTGATTATTTCGAATATCATGAAATCTTCAATATTCATCCATAATTATTTTCTAATCTAATAAATAGTTTCTAATGCTTGAAATAAAAGATAATGGGCGCTTAACTTGACCATATCGGTAGTAAAAATAATAGCATGACTTGCGTATTCGAAGTCAATGTAAAAATCATCATCAAAGTGAATATGAGAATAGAGCACATTCTTTTATTGTGAATCTCGGAAATAACAAGTTATTTTTTGCTGTTTACTTAATTTCTTCATGTTTTCTTTTAATGCAGTTCTTTTTTTACGTCGCAATAATCGAAATCAAATTTCAAGTTTCAACATTCGCCCGAGCTTCTGTGCGGGTGCCAACTCTTCTTCCTTTACGTATTTTGTGAACTCCAAGCGAAAAGCATCAGTGGCTGAAACATTGCTACTCAATCGCTCTCCCTGAATAGCAATTTCACGAATTTTATGTTGCGGCTTGAATCTCGTCAACCACCCAGAAGAAGCTTTAAAATCTCCTTCTATCCCTAGAGACTCATGAAAAAGTTTCGCCTGCTGTGCGCACATGGGGCCTGAGACGGATAAACCATGAATTGACCGTTTTTGATTGAACCAAAGAAGCATGGCGGAGTCTAAATCTTTGAAGGTTGATCGTTTCATAGTCTTACCCTTTGAGGGTCCCAAACCACTGTCCGAGGTTGCAGCGAACTTCATCAGCTTACTTTTATTCTTAATTATACCGCAAATTGTTTGAAACTCCACATCATATTCTTTTGCCAGTTTAAGCGGAGTCTCTCCTTTTTCATTTCTTTTAATCAATTCTAGTTTTTCGCGATGAAAAGGACAATTTTCTTCCGCTTTTTTTGCCATTTGCATCAGCTTTGTCGCGGAACTATAGTAATGAATGAAACTTTGAAGTTATTGAGAATTCCACACGAATGAGCTGGCACAATCATATTTGGGTAAAAACAAATGACTGTTCAACGGCGAATAATGACCAGGGAGCACTGATACTGTTTCGTATTTATTAATTCAGGCCGAAAAGTAAGCACATACGGAGCAATAAGTAGTTATTTTTAAGGATAATATAAGTTAGTTTATTTACAAGTAGTTTATTTGAAATTATTTCCATTGTATATTTACTATTCTGTTCGTTTTAGAAAGATAGAATATTCAGTGGCAAAGGGTAATGGGAAAGAACGGATAAAACAATTTCAGAAGCAGATGCGGCTGAGTTTTTATCATTCTTAAACGAAGCAAACAATTTCCATAATATTGTGATTAAATTAAAAAGTTGAACTAAAAAGAGACATTTAACTACTTGAAATTCTATTTAGATACATCGAACTTTCAATGAATTTACTTAATTTTACCATTGGAATATTTTTCAAACTTTGAGGTGTAGGGATGATAAAACAGCACGGATAATCCGAAAACCGGATAATCGAGAGTTGACTGTATTTCATATGTGAGCTTTAGAAATGCTTTAAATTAGAAAATAAATTACTGTTAACAGTGCCATAAAAAGCAAATAACTTCGATAAATGCAATAAATTTCACATCAACAATTTCACAATTCCCTTTCCGGAGTCATTTTCTTTTCAATAACTGTCTGAGACAGACAGCAGCAGTTAAGAGCATCAGTTAGCTGTAGGCTTCTCCATTGTTTGAATGCAACTCGAAAATTAAAAGCACGACAAGGGCATATTATTTTTAAGAGTACCTACATTTTTTTATCAATGTTCAAAAAAGGAATCTTAAATAGCAAAAGTCATACCTAAACTAACATCAGCTTTTCTTTTTGGAGTAGTCAACACAGGATCTACAAGCATCTGTAAAACTTTAGCTTGATCTTCAGTCATGGCCAACTTGGACCTGGGAAAGATCTTTGTTTTGCCATTGTCAAATTCAATGGTGTGGTACACCTGGTTCTTCTTCCTGTTGAAAAAAATAGTTAATGATTTAATAATAAATGATTAGCCGGCTCAAAACATTTTAAATGGCAACCTCATCTTGTGATCCTACTATAAAATGTATAATTTAAAGTACGCTAGATAGTCAGGTGTATTGTGGATTAAGTCAGAGGCCTTGGCTTGGCTAAAATATCGCAAATGAATGTACACTAGGGCTGATTTAAAAAATCAAATTTGGCAGTAATCAAGTAGGAAAAACATTTTTACAGATATTTGATGTAAATATTTTATTTTATCATCATATTCAATTACACCATCAGTGCTTTCTTTCAAGGTATTCCAAGTAATAATTTTTCCATTGAAACAAAAAATTTAATCACCCTCATTCCATTTTTAGGCAACGAATTGCAGAGTAGACACCACAATAGCCATCCTCAGCCACACACTTTGAAAGCTATTTTATCATTTAAATTCTTTTAAGTTTAATACTCAGGCCATATATTAGATGTATTTTCTTATGGAAAACTTTAATGATGATCCCAATGAGTCACTCATATTTTTAGGTCAACACAAAGCAATTTTGCCCTCCTATCACGAACAACCCCTCCTGTAGAACCAGTGTGTGAATACTGGCTATCTAGAGGGGGCTCAGGCACCAGATGGAGGAGATGTGATTCACATTAGCACAGTCAATAAAGGTTTTGCATAAGAATAATTAGCGTGAAGCTGAATTTTACCCCACTGATAGACTACTACCAGAGGAATATTTTTACATAAGTCCCCAAAAATCCCCCTGTAGCTTCCCCCCAGCCCCCCTCGAAGATACAAAATGACAATATTTACGGAGCACCCATTACCTCTGTTAATAATGGTCAGATCAAGTTAAACTTTTTTCTGTTTTGTTTGTCATTAAATGGTCTACAATAATGATGCCTTACATATTTACATAAAACTTAGTCGTTTTTGATAAATTGAAGAAAATATTAGGATAAAGTAGGTTTTTTACTTTCGAAACTTATGATTTTTACACTATGTATATGTTTTTCATATGTCATTGTAACGATAATGTTGGTACCCCGTCTGTTACACGCAAAAGGGTTGGCAGTACACCCGGCGAAACAATGGGGACCAACAATACGTGAGGAACTCCTGGTAGCCATAAAGAGAAGTGCGGTTGTTGTTGACTTATGTGAGAGGATAGAGGACGATTTTTTCGAGAACGGCAACTTGGTGAAGAGGAAGAGAGAGTTTTAAAAGGTGTACTTGAAAAAAAAGGACGAGTGGGGACACCCAACGAGTGAAGACGACCCAACCGACAGCAGGGAGAAGGCGAAGATCGCCAGGGAAGACAACCCAGTGCCGCCATTCACCACTTGACATTGGCCCCAGTAGTGCACGACTGGGGGAAATCGCCGGACTACTAAACAATGCAAGTAAATTTAAGCAGGACCACCGTTCATAAAAAAAAGAGAAAGGTAGGTTACATAATTGGAACCACAACGTGTCGGGCTTGACTACTCAAGGGTATTGAGACTGCAGGAAACCTGAGACAGATATTAATATTTGGAACGATTAAAATTTGTTATGATGACTCACAGAATGGCGAAGATAGTCAAAAAGTTTACAGAGCTTAAAAAGGGAGAAATTCAAAACATATTAAGAGATCGAGGACGTACAGTGCAGGGTTCAAAGTTCGAATTACAAGAACGTTTAAGAGGGCTGTTAAAAGAAGAGGGTATAGATGTCTATGTCCATGGGTTTGAAGTTGAGGTGGAAGAACCGATAGGAAGTGGTATTGAGACCATATTGAAGGAGATGAGAAAGGAACGAGAGAAGGAGAAAGAAGAGCAGAGAAAGAGAGACGAAGCATGGTAGGAAGAGCAGAGGAGGAGTCTACCTATGTCGCTAGAAGGTATAAGACTTATATCCATCTCTAATAAATTTATTTTAAATTCTTCCAGAGCTTTACAATTAATTTCATCTTTCTCCGCAACAGGTAACCTGGATGGTCCATCTGCATTGCCATGTTTGTGGATAACTTTATATTTTATGCTGTAGTCATAATTTGCAAGAATCAATGCCCACCTTTGCAATCTATCTACAGCTATTGAGGATGCAGCTTTAGTGGGACTGAACATTGCAGCAAGGGGTTTACTATCCGTTAAAATAGTTTACAGCAATTAAAGGAAATATTTTTATTAAGAGCAGAGTCAAAATCTCTTAAAACAACGTTTATGGTTAAGATTTTCTGATTTCTCGGAATATGTATGAGGTTGTTTTCGCAACACTGCCGGACTATTGCTTGCTCCTGGATTACCGGGTTATGGGTCCTCGAATGTAATTGAACCTGCAGGGGAGTATTAAAGTTTTACTTAAGTAGAAATTATGAAGAATAAAAATGGATTCTTAACCAGATATGATGAAAATTTAAAGAACTCCTGGTGGACAACTGAGATCATTTGCACTGCCTCGATTCCCGAGCTATAACTATGATAGGCAAGACACAGTGTTTGCTGTTCAAACTCAAAGAATTAACTTAGTAGGTAGTGACACCTCTGAGCAAATGCTTGAGGAACTGCAGAAAATAGAAAATAAAGTGCATAATATTATTAATAGGCAGAGGAAGTCCAGGCAGTTGAAAATATCAAATTTCTAAAAATAATCATGCTATATTCATTAGATAGTTTCAATGGTTGCCAATAACAAATATAATGTAAATCGCTCTGCCATCTTCATCCTTTCTTAAATTTCAAATTGAGCCAAGATGTTTAATGTATTTTTTTCATCAAATATAAATAAATGGCAAGTTCTAGTGCAAGGAATAAATTATGACACTGCTCTTTTTCAGTTTATCAGTGTTTCTTATTTTTACCCTTACTCCAGCAAAAGAACATGGATGTATAAGTGAAAATTCTACGTTTCCCGCAATTTGCACTTTCCCGCAATTTACACTTTTTTTTAGGGTCCCTGGAAAAGTGTAATTTAGGGGTTTTACTGTATGTGCATTATGTAGTGTATTATCTTGACGTGTCCTATATTTGTAACAACAAATCGCCGGACAAATAAAATATATCATTATTATTAACCTTACAATCATGCGTACAGTGATAGCTTCTGTTTTCAGTGCTGCCAACATATAGATGTTACAATAAATATACTAACAATCTGGCTTTTCCATTTAACAAAAGCCTGAAGAGTAACCTTTGCCTCTACTAGTTTTCATACCAGTACCTCTCAGCGAATGGAAATTTTTTCATTTATTTAAGGGTTTCATTGCAATGCCCAGTTGCCCTTTGCCTTTACCATTATCCTCTTAAATAGATGAGAGAAAATCCAAAACAAAAATTAATCACCCAGGCTCAAACATGGACTACGAACTATGTACTTCCTGCCTCCCTTCCAGAAGCATAATTATTAACATTTAAGTGCTGCCAAGCTTTTTTTCTTTTCTACATCATGCGTTATTTCAACGTAATACAACATTGAATTTACTATAAAAACACTCCTAAACAGAATGAATTAAAAAATCCTTCTTCATGAATGAAATTCATGCATGCATAGACAAAACATGATGTTAACAAAGAAAGGTGAGAGAATCCAAGAACATCACTTACGTCTCAATTTTCATGACGAATCCAAATTCATACTCAGAACTGGTGTCCCCAACATTGGCATATACAGACTCCCCTTGTTTCACTTCAACAGCAACTATGAATTTTTCTACAATTGATTTAACAGTTCCATCATCAAAATCAATAATCCATCGGTCACCCTTATCCCTTTCTCTCACCTTGCCAGGATAATACCATTGGTCTCCAAATCTTGCAAAGACTAAGGCTCCTGTAACCAAAATTATACAACTATGAATTTATTAAATTGATATATATTTTAGCATCATTTACCTAGTTGATCCATATCTAAGAAAATCAAGAGAAAAACATCTTAGATGAGCAAGTATGTATGAATTACAATTATTCACTCAAGGACAAAAAAATATTGCACATACATACTTCAAGGTGAATACTGAAACTTCCACGGAAAAAATATTCACATGTTATTTACTAAAATATTCACAGGTAACCCAATTATAGCAGGGCCATGCTTCTATGAACAGGCCTCCAGAATGGAGGCTTTATAACAGGGGACCCAGCATGTGATGACATCACTACAGCATCATCAAAAGTTGTTACCTGAACCAATTTTTTTGGTTGACACAGTTGACTAGTGACATAAATGAATTCCTAGACATTGATTTTCCTATTTACAGATTTATTTTCTTGGTCACAAAAATCCCTTTCTGAAAGCAGAAGTTGAAACTTCACATGGCCACACTAATTTCTTCGTGTGACGTTGCCTTCGTATATAAGAACCGGGGATGATTTTCGAGCAATTATTTTTGGGAAAAAGGTGCATCTTGTATGCCGTCAAAGACGGTACTGAAAAACAAATTCACTCATCAAAACAAATGTACATGACTCATGGCTTGATTTTTTTATACAATTAAGAGACCTGAAAAATGTTATATTGTCAAGCATTTTTATCAACCTTTGATTTTACATACTGGCTCTTTTTTTGGTCCCTCCAACAACGTAAAATAGAGGTTTTACTGTACATGTATAAAAAAATTTAAATACATAAATGACACTTTTCATGGTCAATTATTTTACTTTATGAAGTTAAAAAGTTTATCTATAGGCCTAAATAAGAAATATTATTAGTACCACAAGACTACGAAGACTGTGACTATAATGTGTGATTCCAAAGAAAAAAGTAGTGACTGACGGTGATGCTTTGAATAGAATCGAATTTTCCATTGAGAGGTCCTGCCTACTGGCAGCTGGGCATACAGTGACATAGCCACTGCATTGATACACTACACACACATAGTACATATGTAATCAACTGACTGGCACATGATAGGTTCAAAATCTAAAATCATCGATCAACATTTTCCTGCTGACTTTAGTATCAATGCTATCTTTAACCAGAAATAGAATCATATGTCTTACTACAACTGTGAACATGTTACCATAATTTTGTTACAAAGATTCAAAAATTTTATAATTGCCCTTACTACAGAAGAATATCATATCATTAGTGCTGCAACCGGGATTTAATTTCATGGTGGGAGAGTGGAGGGGGCGGATGGCAGAGGGAATCCATGTTGAGTATAAGCAAAGGGGAGGGGTTGAAAATTAGAAGCAAATTTGCCTTTAGGCAATGAAGAGTGCAACAGTGACTTAATAATTACAAATATTTGCTTTAAAAAGTTGTTATAACTGAAGAATAAATTAATTTAATATTCTTAGTTTAAAAAATACAGAAACAACTTTCCCCTTTACAGCTACTTTTAAAAATAAACTCAAAATTTTAGGGAGGGCATCTGGACCCCATAAACCTCACTTCTGGCTACATCACTGCACATAATATATTTCCATGATAGATGATTTTCATAGTCAAGCCACCATTTTTACCCTGGAAGGCCTCCCACCCAATCAATAGTACGTACTCAGCGATAGCAGGTTCACTAACAAAAAAGCTTCATAAATTTTTCTTTGGAGAAATCCCAGGATAATTTAGATCCTGCTTAATCCAGAAAACCCCTTGCCCCATATAGTCCAGCTTAATGAGGGCCTGCTGTAATTCAATGTGATTGTGAAAATTAAATGTGACCTTACCTTCATTTACAATTCCGTCTTTGCATTCTGTTTTTAATGTTGATGACCCAGGTGTCATTGGAATTTCTGCCTCGATTTCAGTATGGACTGGACTTCCAACTCGACTGGATTTAGCACTTCGAGACTCATTGCCATTTTCTGAGGAGGCTTGAGAAGATCGGCTCGACTTCCTTTTCCTCTGCTTCACCTTGCCAACCTCCTCAGTTGGTTTTTCAGAAGGGCACTCGGTGAGTTTAGCTGAGGTACAAGAACTTTTCTCCTCCACTGTATCAATCTCATCGCCATTCGGCCTTCGGTTACTCCCCGACGAGCTTTGTGGCATTACAGTCTTGGAGGACGTTGAAATTTTCCTCTTCATCCTCAACGATGCTCTCTTAGTTTTAGGCCTACGCGTTAAATAACGCCGGTCACAAGGAATCACTTTAGAAGCTTCTTCCAAAGCAATTTTAGGAGTCGATGCTTGAGAACTATTAGTAGAGACAACATATTTGTAGCACCATTGCTCACAATCTGACTTAATTGCCTGCATCACATCTGCTACAGCATCAGAGGCCCCGGAAGTTGCTTCTATCTTCACTCTCCTACCAGTTTTAATCTCAGGTATTACTTCACGGAGGTTAGGGATTCTGTCATCAGTAGGATTTGAGGGCAGGAATGGCTTAGTGAACTTGGGGACGTCCAAAACTTTTGGATTGACTGAAAATAAAAAAAAACAGACAACTCCGATGCAGCAACATTTTTGAAACAATAAATTCACAAATACTATAAATACTTCATGAATGCACATATCAGTGAAAACATGTATGTCAATTAACCTTTCACTTTTTAGGCAGTCCAAGACAATTATTTCAGAATTTAGAAATGTCTAATGGGCAAAGAATAGCATGTATTATGACTCTCATGTTTCTTAACCCTTATACACTTGGAAGGTTATTTAAAAAAAATGAGGTTTCAGTTATGATAGTTCAATAGAAAATGGTTTGAATTCAAAGAGAAAGACATCACACCTCTCATTGCTAACAGGGCATATTTAGCAAGATATTCTCAAACAGGTGAATTAATTTGACTTATGGAAACTGGCACACACACACTGCTATAAAATTCATTGCCTCAGCCCAATCAGTGTGGATAACACTCAGGAATATCATTTGATCTTCTCCAGGCCTTAGGATAACTGCCAGGACAATTACATATCTGGGTCTGTCATTCATAGAATATAATGGAGCTATGTGCTTGAGTACAGGATGGCTTACTTTTTCCTACTCTTCAGCAGATTCTAGGCCACGATATTCCCCTGCTTCGTTTTTGGTTTTGTCAATTTCAATTTTTCCACAAATTTTCAAATTTTTTATCTCACCAGGAAGAAAATTTTCTTTGAATGGTTTTTAGTGCTTTTTTTAGTGTTTTGAATGGTTTTTAGTGTTTTACATTTGTAGCAATAGTCTGAATTATGTATTTTTCTGTAGTTTGAAAGTAGGCCTTTGTGCTAATGTAAGTTTGAGATGGTTTATTCAGAAATTTATGCCTGGTTTTGTTTTACATACGTATATTAATACATATAAATCTAAACAGTACCTCACCAGGTGAACAAAAGGTGGGTAGCATAGGGTATTAGGTAGGTCATTGCATGGCGACCATCCATTTTGAGATGCCTGGCCAGCTTTCAATTTCCCTTTTTTGAAATATTCTTGAATCAATACTCTAATGATCAATTATAGTTTTTAAAACTTTAACAGTATTTTACTAAATCATCATCAGTAAATAATCAAGGTAATACATAGCTTGAATAATGAAACTTGTCCAGCTTCCAACTTACAGAATTCAGTGGGGCTTTGTGACCAATTCTAAAAAGGGTGATTTTTTTCCCACTTATCAAACCATTTGTGAGTAAGTGTACTCTTTTCTAACAATGTGTTACAATTCAGTACCACTTTAACACGTTGAACGCTGACTGACGACAATTGTCGTCCAAGCTCGCTTTCTCTTTTTAAAGGCCATTTTATTTCAGTCACCGGCAAAACTCAAAAAAAATGCTGCCGCGTTGAAAGTGTTAAAGATTTTGTATTCATATATTTACATTTTTTAATATCCTATATTTAAAAAAAAAGCTGATTCAGCAATTTCATTTCTTTGTGGTTGTTATATCTTATTTTCTAAGTGAAATCAAATATTGACTAAGTTTTAATCAACAACCACAGAAAGCTATTCAAGTACATAGTATAAATGATGGTGAAATATTACGAAAATGTAATCCACAAATGATAGTTAAAGTGTATACAGTTTTACAGGAAAGAGACAAAATTCAATAGACTGTAAAACTAAAGACATGGCATATTCACTCGTTAAACATTTTCTTGGCATTATGACTGATGTGGAAATAGTCTACAATATTGATTCATATATTCTCGCCATCAAATGCCCATTGTTAACAATCACTTCAAATAACAAATGGCCTGATGTACTTTACAAAACCTGAACTCTAAATGTATACAGTAGAAACTCGAAAATACGAACTTCGAAATTACGAAATTTTGATTTTACGAAGCAAAATCTTCGGTCCAGACCAAAAGAGTATCTTAGTGTATGTAACAGTACGCGATATTACGAAATAACGAAGTTTTAAAATTACGAACCTCGGATCTTGGTCCCGACGTGAAAAAGTTACTCGTTTATACGAATAGTGATGGATCACAGTAACGTTTTCTGGCGCTCCTTGTCAGAGTTAAACATCTAATTAATCATTGTCGCCGAATTATACACTGAATGTATTACCTGAACGATATCGCATTTTTCAATGCTACAATAGTAAAGGTGTGGTCTCGCTATCTCAAAAGGACGGTGGACTCAAGTTGCACCGTTACAGCGCTCTATTGTTTGGGCTGAGGGCCCTGCCATTGACATTGCTGCTGCTGCCAGGCTGTCAGTTTGAAAGCTACAATCGTCGCGATAACTTGCGCCCCCCATTGACTTTTTTCTGTATCCGCCACTGGCTTGGAAGGAGGTTGATCCTTCTGATTTTTGGGATTTCCGCCACGAAAAGCTGGAACGACGCGGTGGAAATCCTGAAAATAGGAAGAATCAAACTCCGACGAATAAGTTGTGTTCAACTGACAATGAGTGCACCCTGTGGGCATGGATACACATTTAAATATACTTTCATGAATTATAACTTCGTAAATCATGCAAGTACGTCGCGAGAGTACATCTTAATCTAAGGAAACAAAAAAAGAGCTTCATCGCGATGTTTTTGAAAGATACTCGTTCATACGAAATTTGATATTACGAAGTGGTGATTTTTCCAGTCCAGTCGACTTCGTAATTTCGACTGTATTACTGTAACGAAAAGGATTGACAATTCGACAATTAAAATGGATATTCAAGCAGATATTAAAAAACTCATTCTAAATTGATGCTTTTATGACTGCCAAGCATGCAGAACTCCACACAATGTCACAGCATGTTTAAATTCAGCTGTCTGCTATATGGCAGATAACTTGCTCTTTTCCTATTAGGTACTATTCATAAAAATTAATTGATCTTGATGGATATCATTATTTTGAGTACACAAAGTGACATTCGACAATAAAATCAGCTAGCAATCCTTAATCTGAGTACCATCTGAAAAGCAAGCTATTTTAATAGTTTATTCATTAAGAAACCCAGGTTGCACTTAATGAATGTTACACTTATGTGATGACATGTAACATCTAGAGCTTTTTCAGCAGTTGTGGAGGTTGGCAGAAAGGCAAGTGATGTTGGTTTTGACAAACATATGTAGTAACTTGAGCATAGCCCTTTTGGCTAGGCTTTGATGTTTTGTGGCCCATAACTTGAGAACTAGGCAATAGATTGAACCTTGGAAATAAATGAGCACCTTAAATAACTATGTATTTCAGCAGTGGCGATAAAAAAGTGAGTCAATTTTAAGCTAGAATAAGGCTGACACTCCTGGGGAGGATACAAAAATTTTGTGAACAATAAAAACTTAAAATATACCAGCAAATTAAGCTGTGCTTATCGAACTCAGAAAATTCAGTAATTGTCATGCTAAATACAGTATTCTGTTTTTAATTTCATGAAAATGTGCAGCTAAAGAAGTAGCACATATAAGAACCAGGCTAAGAAAAAGAAAACTTCACATAAATGTTTATGAATGCCACTGGGTAAAGTGTACAAAAATTTAAAAAACCCTCAAATTGTTAGGATACATTTTCACTAGAACATTTCATGCTGATTTCAAACTGTACATCCTTCCAAGTGATTCCATGAATAAATAAGGTTCATATACTTATAATATTTGAAATAAAATCATGCAAGTTTTAAATATAATAACTTCACCATTTCCTAGGAACCCATAATCATTAGAATCTATAAACACACACTGTACTCACGAAGTAAGTCACTTCCAGAAGTAGAACTTGAGCTGTGGGAAAATGTTGACATGATTGATGATCTAGGTGGTGGTAACGGAAACATTTTACCCTCCCTGAAAAAGTTAAGCAATGTAAGAGCTGCCCCAAAAAAGAGGCATGGGAGTTATTTTCAAGGTACATATAGTTCAAAATGTCAAAAAAAGTTCAATTTAAAAATGGATGGCAATAAATAGATAGTAAATTTTTGCTTCGCAGAGATAACATATTGAATGATGAAGAAAAGTAACTCAACTGATCTGACTGAACTGAACTAACAAAACTAGTTCAACAAAATGATGGGGCCACAAAAGCATAATGCCCCACAGGAAACCATAAATTAAAGTTATCAGGTAATTTTCTGGTACAGGCACTTCCAATGAAAAGTTACCACTTCAGAGCCGAAATTTTCTAAGTCCGGAGTTGACGGTGATTTGACAACGCTGCATCACTGCTTCCCTCTAGCGGAGCCTCAGGAAGCTCTAACCGTAAACAAACCCCCTTCCCTCCTCTGCCCTCCTTTCCTTTGTTAGCGCAAGGGACCAAGGGATTACTGACGGTCGGTCTTCTTCTCATGCCCTAAAGATGGTAGTTTCTCCGAGTCGCGCAGCGACGTCTGAGGTCCCGAACATACCTCTATGCTCGCCACCACCATCACGCATTGAAATAACATCAAAAATCGACATTCACTTAGAAGAGGAGATCACAAATCATCATTGTTCATTATCACCCTGCAATTTGTATGTGTCCCTTGAATAATCGATGAATAATTGAATAATTAATTCCTTGATTGATTGGTGTTGTTTCACGTTCGTGCTATTTCAGAGTGAGTTCATTAACATGTTTTATTCTCACATCGATGTGGTCAGAAGCTTTATAAATATGCGATCTCAATGTTTTAAGACTAGGAATAGGCTCAAAAGAAGAAAATAACGTTCCGAATTGTCATAATTTCGACGAGTTTACCGTAGGATTTATGGTATAGACTCGTAATTTGAATAATAACAATACCCATTAGATTATTGCTTGTATAATACCAATGCACATCTGTTATTGACCACGCAGCCATTTCCCTAAAATCTGGTCTAATATCTGCTGTGATAAGAGACGAGGGCCTCCCTGCGACAATGATCCAATATGGGGAGCTGCACGAGATAAGGACCTATGTTGAGTGGAGAAGAGAGAAAAGACCTCAGGCAGGAGACCTTCCTCATGCGACTAGTTTCACCCAAGTCGTCGGCATATAGATCTTTAGTTGCAATACCTCCTATTTACGATTCTATTCTTCACCCGCGAAACTCTGCGGTCATAAACTACGGCCACCATGCTAATATTCCTGTAATGCATTAAAAGCAATCTCATAAATCTCCTTAGCAGTCCCTTAAACTTATAGGGCTATCTCCGCTACCAGAACTGCATTTTTACTTTCACAATCTCCTGCGTCCTTTATTAAAAAACATTGACCGCAATGGACTTTGATGGTTGTGGAAGGTGGGATATGCATGAGGGTTACAGGTCCTAATACAGCTAATTGCACGCGCATGCATCCACAACTAAACAATTATTCATATCAGATTTAACTGATTGCAAGAGCTCCGTAAGCATGGGGAGACGTTTCTGTTGGTCAAAGTGCAACTAATGTTACGCTCACATTGGTTATTCGATGCCTCTTTCCATTTTTCAAAGAATGAGGACAGTGACATCATAAGAATATTCCAGACTACTTATTGTTTATAGGAGACCTGCAGACGGTCACAAAATACCACCGACTTCTTCGGTCTATCTTAGGAAGCTTGATAATTTAAATTTAGACCATCAATTATGCTAGATTTTAATCGATCTGAAAATACTTATCAACAGGTTAACAATTACATTTACGTAATACCGTGCAAGCCACCGCGAGGGCATGTGGCAGAGGGTGAACTTTTGTTTTTCAGCTGCACTCATTGTCACTAAACTCCACTGACTCTATTTTAATGACATTGCAAGAATATTGAACCGTGCGACCGGATAAGTTTACGCGGAATCGCATTAAGATATTTTTCTTTGCGTACGCTCCGGGAACATACTTGTTATTCACGCCCTTGAAATGAGTGGTCTTTTAAGGGTCCATGAAACATTCCAGAAATACACAAGTTAGGATTCTTTTGCATGTTGTTCATGTACAGACTTTCAAATTAATTAGAAATTTATTTAATCACTGAGTGGTTGAACAGTGGACACCAGCTAGGATTCTTGGCGCATTGTGATTCAGTATGGGTAGTTGATTTACTTTGCACATATTATCAGTGATTATTTTACCTTTTGGGTATCCTGCTCTTTTAAGTTGCAGTATTCGGCCATATCTAGGATATATGCAATCACAATCTAGTGCTCTAGTGGAAAGGGACAAGGGAGAAGTGAATGCCAGATGGGGGGCGGCATGTTCCCTCTGACCACATTGTTGAGTCCCTGTACTGAGACAATGGGGATGGGGAGGACCAGTCTCCGCGAGGAATAATTTTCCACTGCCCAAAAACCTTACTCCATACGTTTTATTGCACCCGCGACCCCTTCCACGCGGTATACCTCAGGTCAACATCCTCCAAGTTTATGCCCTTGCAGGCCAGTGCCCATGCAGAAGGGTTGATCCGGAAGCAGGTAAAACATTAGAGCCGTCTGCCCATCAACTCTTCAACCTCAGTGATTTTAAGTTTGTTTCTAGTCACATTACCAGGCGAATATTTCAAAACATTTAAATTCCCACGAATGAACACGTTTATGAAAATGGTTTCTCGATTTAGGTTTGCTGGCCTCTTATTAATTTCATACATGGTGTGAAGGAAGTAAACATTCACACGCAAAAATGAATCGATTCCGTCCATTTAAGAAATATATCCTAACATTTTGGCGGTATTGTTTGGTGTGCAATATGGTCGAATAATAGAACACCTGTCCATCAGAAGGGAAAGAGAGGAAAAGCACACTACAATTAGTATTCTCAGTTGCGATTTATGTTCGTAAGGAAATTTACTAACTGCCGTCCACACTTTCCGCAATCGGAACAATTGGCCCCTCGAAAGGAGATCGCCGGGAGGTGGCCGGGTGCCCACGCGTCCCGTGTGCGAACCACTCCTGATGGGGAATTCCCAGCTAGACATGCTTCCTCGCTGCCCCTCCCCTTTGGGAGGAGGAGAATAGTGTGTGGCGATATTTCGGCAGGGGTAGGAGGACACGCGTCTCAATGCCACCGTCAGGCACAAGGGTACAGCGAGAGTCGGGGGTATTTTGCGACCGTCATGAGAAGACGCATGGGAAGAAGACCGACCGTCAGTAATCACTTGGTCCCTTCCGCTAAGAAAGGAAAGGAGGGCGGAGGAGGGAAGGGGGTTTGTTTACGGTTAGAGCTTCCTGATGCTCCGATAGAGGGAAGCCGTGACACAGTGTTGTCAAATCACCGTCACCTCCGGACTTAGAAAATTTCGGCTCTGAAGTGGTAACTTTTCATTGGAAGTGCCTGTACATACATGTACACTTACTGGGTACAGCATATTGTATAAGAATTCTCTAATTACCCAGATGTACTTTGAGGAGAGACAGTCGTGGGAGGACTGGAGATGTCACCCATATATGCAGACGACTTGGATTCCACACTAGAGGCTTTGGAAATATCAGAAACCCGGCCACTGAATTTCATTTTTGGATATTCCTTAGCTGTTTCTTGTCTGTAATCAAACATCTACAAATAAAAGGGTTTTGAAATTAAAGATTAAAAACATAATATTCAGGTCTTCTTCTAACATAAATTCTGCACTGCATCAGTAATAGCAGGTTATTTAAGATACTGATGAGTAGCTTTCAACATAATGATAACAGCCAGACTCAGAATTCAACTCAGTTTACATTATTTATTTATGTACACATTTCTATTCATTCCATGGTTCACAACTTTGGTGGGCATGAGAATAGTGTATTAAATTTAAGCATACATAGTTTTATTTCTTAAAATGAATGAAAGCCAAGTGATTTTGGATAAAAAAGATCAGATATGGCCTTTTAACTCATTCAATGCGGACCTGTTTTTCACTAAAGTCGTCAAAATCGTCTCGAAAAAAGTGAAAGTGCTTCGGAAGGGAACGACTGCGTCAATTGACGTGCTCCGCCAGTCGGAATAGCCAGGAGAACGTCTATTGACGTGCTCTGCATTGAATGTGTTAAGCAGGGTTGGGAAAGCTACAAAAATGTTTGTAGATAGCCACTTTTTAGGTACTGCCTTAAACTATTGAAGTTTCAAATATTGAATTTAAATCAAAGTTGTTTAAAGAAAATTGCATTAATACCCCATATAATGATGTTGGATGGACAGCACACTTAGGTGATCCTAAGGTGAACGTTCTGCTATAGGTGACAGATTGTTCCTCAGGGTGATAAATGTCTTAATTTTGGAGAAAACTTTGTATCATTAATAGAAATAACAAATGAAGTCAATGTTATATTGATAAAAAACAAAACTCATTGCCAGTGTCTTGTGCAAAGGAAAAATCTTAATTCTTCTATTTTACATTTATGTGACAAAGGTTCTATGCTAAATGTTTTAGATAATTTTGAAATTGCTTAAGCTTCTAAACGTGCAGCAATAGACTTTCATAGCTTTGTTCCAGAAAAATTGTCTCCCCGTATTACTGTCGTCATCTTTGTCGTTGTTTATATGCTTCCTCTCGTGTGTGATGTCCTTGAGAAGAGTAACTGGCCTAATCCACTCTCCCTGCCCCTTTACCCAACCACCATGTACAGTCCCACAAATTATGCTCCAACTGTACTTGAACCTGTATTTGAACTCTGGAGATGGTGTTTACACAATGAAACTCGTCAATTGAATTATAAACAGTGTGGATGATTACCAAGCGATCCATTCTTTAACTATACCTGCCTGGAAAATCATAAACAATGCTAAATATAAAGATAATACATCTATTCTGCCCAATATTCAAGCTCTCCGCAATGGAACTCTAAAACACTACTCTGACCAAGCTGATGTGTTCAATGAGCAGTTTACTTTAGTTCCCATCCCTTCAGTTGCAACCTCTACCTATCCTGCAATGGTTACTACATAATTCAATGTCTATTTTTATGAGACCCAGCAATGACTGGGAATTTAAGTCAATCATATCTATATTAAGCCAAAACAGTTAAAGTACAGGTATAGATCTAATGCCAGGTATGAGTCTATTCCTTAGCTATTACATTATTAAGTTACCTCTTCTAAACTTATTGATAGTGAATGAATCTCTGAGGCTGGACATATTTCCGGCTTCTCTGAAAATATCTAAAATTGTTCCTCTTTACAAAAACGAAGGGAGTATAGATGATATGAACAACTACAGATCTATTGCACTCCCAAAACCTTTTTGAAATTTTTGAGGAATTGTATAACACTCATTTAGTAGCATATCAGGAAAAGTACAATCTTCTATCAAGTGGTCAGCATCGATTTGTGTGTGGAAAGTCTACTATTTCTGTCATATACCAGGCTATTGATAGAATATTACTTTCTATGGTTAATAAAAATTAAACTATGGCATTATTGTATGATTTCACAAAAGCTTTTGATCTGGTGAATCATTACCATCTTTTATTTAAATTAGAAAGATTGGGCACTAGAGGCATTCTGCTTCAGTGGATGAAGTCATACCTGGACAACAGATCTCAGGTAGTAACATTAACAACTGATGGTATCAAGCATTCATCTGTTCCTCTTAGGTCTAATTTCATTTGCATAGCACCCCTCAATCCCTAGGACTGATTATGTATCCCTCTCCACACAACCATAAAATTTCCCTTCCCCCTCTTTCCATAAACTAGAAGCACTTTGAATATTCACTCCATGGAATCACATCATTTCTGATAAGATCCATTTCAATATCTCTCACATAAACACAAACTGACTTGTGGTCACCAACTACATTTTAACAGTTGGTGACCATGCTTACCCTCTCTTGCGGAAACAAAGAATGTTACTCATTGAATGTTACATTAGCAGGAGAGGAGAGGGATGATCAGTAAGATGGCATTACCGACAGATTACTCAATGATGCACTGTTTGCTCCACATTGTCTCGGTTGGTTACTTCGGGAGGCAACCGACAGCTGGGGTCATTTGTGCCATTAGGCATAGAGGATTGGTTTTTGGTATGGATTTTATGGGAATGGAGGAAGAGCAGGAATAAATTAGGTGTGAAGGGTTAAGAGTAAGCCAATGTTGACGCCACACCCAATTGTGGGAATTCACTCGTTATCAAGAAAAGTGGAGGCGTACAGCATGCAGTTACGATTCTACTCTTAACCACCCCCACTTAGTTGGTTAATTTCTTGTAACCACATATTCATGTAAACCACTGGTTATCGTGTTACTTGGGGGTACTCGACCACTCGGCAACACTTATGCTGTGACAATATTTGACTCTGTAGTTTAGAAAGTGATTTGGAAAAATAGCTGCTGAAACCAGCCACAAGCTATAGACATTTTTGTAGCAGCTACTTTGACAGCTACTTACAAAATGTAGCACACAACAGCTACTGAAACAATAGAAACTACATCACGCTACTTTTAGCATCCATCCCTGCTTCTAAGAATACCTAAAGGATTATCACACAATCTGTGACATGTGAAGTGCTCAATGATCTTCTCCAATTTAGCAATTTTTTTTATATCACCATGGCTTGTAGCATCCATCTACATATACATATGAAGAAGAATGTTTGTCTGTTTGGTTTTTATACAAATCTATAGTTTTACTCTGATCGCGCTGAAATTTTGCAGACTAATAGTTCAAGACATGAGGAAAAATGTAGGCTATTTTAAAAAGATCTCAGGGTCCCAAAAAGGGGCTGGCCCTTTGGTACGCTACGTATTGGGTTTTGTGCAGTGGTATAATTTTTTGCTATTGAAAATTACTTACGCTCAAGTTAGGGACTTTTCCTATCGGATGGACTAATTAATGAAGTTTCTAATTCTTTCAATCGATTTTCTTTTACGTTTTTTTATTTGTCTGAATATCATGTTTTTAGCTGAAAAATCTCACATTATTCTCTGAAATCAACAATTGCATATTTCCTTGACAACCAGAGATTTTATTTTCAAAGGATTTTCACACCACTAGCATTTAAATATCACATTTTCCTGCAGGCCCATGATAGCATATAGAAAAAAATCCATATAAGAAGGGCCCAGAGTCCAAAGGGCCTCATGACAGATTGCTAAGGGGGGTAATCGATTGATTCAATGCATATTTACAACAAGTACCTATACTCTTCAATGTCTATTCTCAAAGTAGCTCTATAATAGGGTCACTGCATGTTTAGGAGAGAACACTTCCATAGCAAACGATACACATAAAGGAATTAAATAGACTATGCACGCAATTAAATGTGCAAGAATACTTAGGTGCAGCGAATAGTAATGGTAATAATGCCTATAGTGCTACAACAAACAGTGTTGTTTATTATAGCTTAATATGTACTCAGATGCATTACACGTAGTGGTACCGTCTGCCTCTCATTACGATTGCGAATTGTTATTTAGACCAATTCCCACATCATAAATGTTGTGAGTTATATATATATGTTTAAAGATGTTTAAGTGCAGTTAACTTACATTCACTCATTTTTGGGTTTCCCGTGCATGAAAGAGGTCCATCTCTCTGTGCACATGGAAAACAGTCAGCGTGTCTATTACAACGAACACAACGTACAAGATAGGTTATGAACTCCTCAAAGGACCACGCTGACAGTAATCTTCAGGCTTTGTGGTTTTCTTATAAAATAAGTTCAATGTTTTTCAAACCCATAGAATTTCAACAGGCACCTTCCACTAGTACTGAATATGTAATATAAAACTGGTGTATTAGAGCAACAAGGATTTCAAATGCTTACAGATTCTATGAGTATTTTTCCATGCCAATGAAAGCAAAATCTAACTCAGTGTCACTCAATTTGAAGCATTCAGGCTCTAGTTCATGCAAAATTATTTCCAAGGCTTGAACCTCAAAGAAAATGATATCCTTATCATTACACTTTGAATATTTAGTGAAATCACAAATGAGTACATACTTCAACAAGTCTGGTGCTTAAATATTGTCCACTTCCAGCGTCAACATCACTGCACACGTGTAGCACAAGCCAATGATGGACCTTCGGAGGGCCTGGATCTCCATTTCTCTAAATAAAAAAAATCATGCATATTGAGATTTACAGGGATATTTGAACGTAATTGAAAACTTGAGCTTGGATTTAATCAAGTCTATGATGAACACAAGGCGTTGCAAAAACTTTGAAAAAGAGTTATTGGAATGGAAAAGTGAATTATGTAATTATTCATAAGATTGAGCTTAAAATGGAAAGAAAAATAGAATACTCACCACTAGCTCAGAGGCAGGATCCAGCATGTCATTGCCATTTTCTTTACCATTCTTCACGATATCTTTCAATTCAGGAATAGCTTCTGTTTTGCCAGTTTCATTCGTTGATTTGGGCAGGGTCTCTTTATCTTCCGAGGTCACTTTCTTTCCTTCATCATCACTTACTTTCTTTTTATTTCCCTCAACAGGTATGGGCACCAATGGTTTACTAGACAGGCCCACCCAACTCTTAGCCTGATCATCAGATAAATATTCGGGAGAAGATGGCCTTATTGCTTCACAACTACTCCTCTCCCCAGACACTTCGCAGTCCGTTGCAACTTCTACACTTTGATTGTCACCTGCATCCTTATTTTCAGGAGATACAACTTCATTTTCCTTTGGAATGTGGTGCAAATCATCAGGGCAGCCTTCATCATCTTCCAGTATAGTGCTCATTGCACCATTAGACTTGCATTCTTTGCTGGATGATTCAACAGATCCACTGGATGATGCATTCACAGCATCCAATTGAGATCCCTGGGAAGGAGACATGTGCAAAGTAAATTCTTCATCATGGTATTCCTCTGAATTTGATATCCTCCTGAACATGGAATCATCAATTTTCTTCGGCGATTCAAGGATTCGATGCAACTTCTTAGAGCGAACAGTTTTCTGGGAAGATGTGGAAGATTGCGAAGAGGTATTTGATGATGACTTTGATGAGTAGGATCTGTTTGATGGCGAAGCACACTTCTGGGGTAGTAGACTTGAGAGCTTCGAGCCAACATACTCAACACTCTTCCGTGGCTTCTTAACGTCCACGATTTCAACTTCCTCATCAGAGCTAATACATTTACTTGTAGAAGGACCCCCTTCCTTATTCAATATTTCTTCAAATTTTCTTTTTACCCCACTTTTGGGCCTCTCTTGTTCATCTCCTATGAATTCATCATCAGGAATTTCTTCTGAACCCTTGTAGAGGGTTTCTTGAGACTCCTCGTCATCATTACCTCTATCCTGAGGCTTTTGAATAGGGTTGCATTCTTCCATTATAATAGGACTTTTCCTGTCTTCTTTCTTAGGACTCTTGGTAAGGCTTAGGATACGTCTTTCTCTGCCTAAATATCTCTTCCCTCCAGACAAGGCAGGCATCAGTGTGTAAGAGTTCATTCTGTAACATATTAGATAGTTATGGAAAAAGGCAGCAGTCAGCAATGAACTAGACATCATTTTAGACTAGAATGATTATTGATGAAAAAGCAGGTATAAAGGAGCAATAAATTGGAATAATCAACTATTTAAAAAATTCAAGGGCCAAGTAAAGCTCTAATTAGCTATGCCACATAAATGGGTTTAACCCTTTCACTGCGATCAACCTGTGGAGACTTCCTAGCCCCTGTGGGGCAAAAAAGTGAATGGTGGGTATGAATGACCTTGCCAACAGAACATAGGAGCTATGTTCACAGCAGTCCACCAGGCGAACGTAGCTCCTACGTTCACAGAAGTGAAATGGTTAAATGCTGTGCAATGTAAGTTAAAATAACATAACATACATTAATTACACAGGTAGGCCTAGGATAAATATAGCCGTCACAAGTACAACTGTTACAGCATGGGTAAGCTTCAATTTACTCACTTCTTCTCTTCTGGTGAGCTAGGAACCACGTCAACATCAATATGGTCCACTTTTGACTGTGATCGGGGATTGATACTTTGTGGAGTACTCGAAACAACACCTGAGTGGCTGCCAAATATCTCATCTTGAGATATATGGAATGAATGATCATCTTCATCTGAAATCAAAGAAAATTAAGTCTTCATTTAAACAGTAGATTAGAACATTCACAGTCAATTAATAATATAATTTTGTGTTGTTTGTTTGTCCAAGGGCTGAAAATATAGGTTTACTATAGTCATCTTAAACAGATACGATTTAAATGTGGAAATTAAACTTACTTTTAATGAAAATAGTTCCTTTTGCTCCTGGTTGAAGTGACGAGCGTTTATGAAGGCTTTCGTCAATCCCAAAACCCGGCGAAAATGTAACCTTCTCTGTAGTTGTCTCTGAACTCTCAATTTCAACTGTTGATGCCTGGCTGGTCACCCCTGAAATGTAATAAAATTATTTCCAGAACAACATTTTAATCATAACTTTCCACACATCATACGCCACAGCTAAACGATAATTATTGAACATTATAGAGGTAAGTGCACTTACCCATGCTTTCTCCTTCACTGTACTGAGAATCAGGCACTTTCGTTATCTCAGGCGTGCTGTCCATGACAAGTTTGATGCTAGAGTCGTTTCCTTTACTGAAAAAAAAATCAGGGCACAATATAGCTGGATTTTATTCTGCATATTTTCACGTAAGGCTTCTAAGCATTGGCCACAGAAGTTTGTCATTGCTTAAAACGATACCAAGTGACATTTGAATGGTTAAGTAATGCTAATTACATTAGGAAAACTCACTTGACGCCTTCAACATAAAGATTATTCACTAACCTTAAGGTCAACTTGAGGCTACTATCATCACTGTCTTCGTCCTTTTGGGATTTTTGAGCATTGATATCTCCATCATTCTTTACTGAGGTTCCTTCTTTAGTTTCAAACGAACTGTCAGATATATCTGTCGAATCACTAGGATTCCCCGGGCTAAGATCCGGTTCCTTCGATTTGTTTGAACTCATTTTCTTGCCAATTAAGAACGCCAATGGTTGGACAAAACTATTGTACCATTTAATCTTCAAGATAGCACACGATGATGACAACTAGGATAATAAAAATGGACTACATCCAGCCCAAACATCAATCAAAATTGCATCCTATTCCGTCATCATCAGCTACAGACGACATCATTTCCCTGGTAAAATAAAAACCGAAGATGTGACAACAAGAATTCTTCCAGGAATTTAAATCAATAGCCACCTTTCAATAGTGTAAAAATGTATAAAAGCCCACGTGCGCTTGAACACGAGGGCAACACTTGACATGTGGCTTAAATACATATGTCAGGTAAAAAATTACCTTTGACCAAATATAACGGAATTCGTGAAGCATGTAATTCGTCAAATCTCACTTTCAAGTATTCGAAGAACTCTCATTTACCATGCCGAAAACAAGTTCATACAAACATAAACAAACAAACACGCTTCCCGCCATTCCAGCGAGTACTTCGAGCAGCACATTCCGGTCGTCATTTTTTTAGTTTAGCAAATGGCGGACTTTTCAAAATAATCGAAATTACCTCTTCGCAAAAGACAAGGACATCTTTCCGTTGGAAGAGTAAGACTAAAATAATTTATTCATTAACTATTACTATCATAGGGAAAGGGTTGTTTGTAGTATATGGGGGAAGAGTTTTTAATCGTGGATGTGACATCTTGTACTATTTCCTCATCCACCATTTAGTTATGCGCGCCCATAACTTACTTTATACTTCTCTATAGAAAATTTGCTCTAAGTCGATATATTAGCACGCTGATCTGATACATTCTCCAGCACCTCCCTATTTCTTTTTTTGTCCATCATGCCCTTCTAAGCTTACTGTAGATAGTACAAAAAAATGTTTCAATTCCCCTGAAAATGTTGTTAATCAGCAGAATATATTCCGAATTAGCAGATTGACAAGTAAGTGCATAAATGTAATTAAATGGTAAATAACACTACATATTAAGGATGATTATACTTATTGGGATTTCCAACATAATTTTGACAGGCATGCTCATGCTACCCCTTCAAATGCGAGAATTGACTCTCAACACACCCCATATGTGCGCATTAGCAGATGGGATCTGTGTCCTTACCTAAACCAGCAAGCTAGCCCCCCATCCCTGGAGGCATCTAGCATCAGTACAATATTCATCCATAATTTCCCAAGACAATATATCTAATACTTATCCTATTTCATTTCATGGATATCCATTTTACCCCTCAAGCGGGGATTTAATATTCGAGCATTTAACTCCTCAGGGGTATTTAAATAAATGTAATAGGCAAGTGGACGTACCCCACGTCAAAACGCTGCTGGGAAAGAAAATAAGGTCCGTACAGCGTGTACCTCAAAACGGCTTGAAAGGTTAATATCCAACATAGATGCTGAAAATTGATTCCCTCTCATCTCTGTTGGATATAACTTCTGTCAATTTTTAAAAATTGAATACCTATTCTTGTTTTTCCTTAAAATATTTTCAGGTGCAATAGTTTTTCAGAATTAATTAAAATTTGAAAAATGAACCAATTAATTGGTTCATTTTTCAAATTTTGAAACCATGTGGGTACATGAATACTCACCTCACTCACACCCCATCAGATCTCTGCAGCGAATGGGTAGCCGTCTAAACTCTTCTTGCTATCTCCTAAGGAATACTTGTTCCACAGTGTTTTTGAATGTCTTGCTTTTTTGTACTATGGGGAACTATATACACTCAAATTATGTACAGCATTTTGTAGGTACTTCTGCTCAATCTGATTCAAATTCAAAAGAGGCCCCCTATTGAAAATGCCCCAAATGTAAATTGGAAATTGTAATTCCTATAGGAATTATGTAAATTCCTATAGGAATTACAATTTCCTACAGGAACAATATAGGTTCCTATAGGAACAATAAATTTCCTATAGGTACAAGAAAGTTTCCTATAGGAACGAGAAATTTTCCTATAGGAATGATTAATTTTCCTATAGGACATATATTTTCCTATAGGAACGAGAAATTTTCCTATAGGAACGATAAATTTTCCTATAGGGATGAGAAATTTTCCTATAGCACGAATATTTTCCTATAGGAATGAGAAATAACCCTATAGTTACGAGAAATTTTCCTATAGCATGAATATTTGACAATGGAAAAAGGTTTCCTATAGGAATTAGCAATATTTCTATAGCACAAATATTTACTATAGGTACAAGAACGTTTCCCATAGTGAAACATTCTAATTAATTTGAAATTAAAAAAGAAAACATTTCATTTTATTAATGGTTCTGCATTCTCACAAATATAATGCATACATCACCATACATGACAAGTTTTTACAATATTTAATTTCAAATTAAAATATTTTAAGAAAAAGTTAGAAATACATGAAAATGGTTCACCGGTATGGAACTCACATAGTTGGTTCCGTTGCCAAGTTCCATTCCAATTCCAGTGTAACGCAAACTATATCTGGCACATGAAGTTCTTCTCCCTTTGCCTATGACTCTGTAGGTGTGCAGCAATCCTCTCTCTCAACTTTGAGTTCTTTTATCACAAAATACACTACCCCCGAAATTGATTCAAATAATACATATATTGATTATTTGGGCAATTTAAATGCATGGTATTTGTACTGTAGCGTCCAGTAATTCACATCAAGTACTGTACCACACTTTTTTTCTGCATCACGGTTAGCATGCCGAATTTATACTTATGAGATCGCTAACTCTCTAACATATATAGTCAGATGGGGAGTGGTTAGAGTCGGCAACTCACGAACAGAAAGTCCCACGATCTAATCCTAGTGGTGGAGTTTTTTTTTCATTTTATATATATGAGACTATTTTCCTATAGGAAAGTGTTTGAGTTCCCATTGTCAAATTACTGTGGGAAAAAAAATTCCTATAGGGCATTTTCAATAGGGCCGGGCCAATGAGCATATTGATGCCCCCCGTCCAAAAGATTTAATTTGTTACCGATGTCCTGGTTATATATTTATGTTTGTGTACTTAATGTTGAGGAAAACCTGTCTCTCAATGTAAAAAAGTCGACAATTCAGTCATATAATACCAGACATAGAGATGATTTCCACAGACCTCTTGTACGCACTCGTGCAACAGCAATAGGTCCTAACTCAATGGGGTTAATATTATATAACAAATTAAGTGATAAACTTAAATCAATTGATAACTTACCCATTTTTAAGATTAAACTTAGAAGTTTTGTGCAAGACTCCCTATTCTACTCAATTCACAATCATTTTTAAAGAGTGGTACGGTACCCAGCATAAAGTGCCATTATTTTTTGTTTGTGTTGGGTTTGATGTCATTTGCATTGTATTTTGAACTTGACGTGTCCTACATACTTGGATGATTTACATGAACTCCAGGCAAATAAACAATTATTATTATTATTTTGTTTAGATTTTGGCTTTAATCTCATGGACTACCGCACTGAGTGCAAGCTTTGGACTGCTTTTCTACTTAGTATGTCCGGCAGTTTCGAGCAACTTGTTCCGTTAAAGCCCACAAGAATCCACAGGGAAGAGGGATGCCTTGGTAGCTTAACTGGCTAAAGCACTTGGTGCTATATCGAGGGAGCTGGGTTCAAGTCCCCATGAAGGCAAATGATTTTTCCTTAGTGGAATTTTGCACCTATAACTCCCCTCCCTACAAACCCATCCAATGGCCTAAATTACAAATCCCAAAGCCCTTGGTAATCAGAAGTTCTCAGACTTCTCAAAATTACCATTCCCTGATCCCAAAATTACCTACATTACCAACTCACTGTATCTGATAGAATTATCTCAATGATTGTTATTGTTAACTCAAGACTTTACAGCCGTACATTGAGCACTGAAGATACCAGTCTTCCTTAGAAGTCAAGAATGCAAGATGCATCCATTTGAGCAGGAATGAAGTAGCATGGCAGGGCTCTTGAGACCACAAGCACGTTGAATGGAACTTTGTAACCAACTAAAGGGTTTCTACAGCTTTCGAAATTTCGGATTCCAGGACTTTTCAAGTATTCCAGTTACAAAAATTCAAGGACCTTTTATCATTTTATTTAGCACTAGATTTAAAAAAAACCTATTTGTTGTTACATGTACTCAAAATATTGTTTCATGCATAAATAAGAAACTTTCTAATTGATTTTGGTGCCAGGATCTTACAAATCTAAACGATGTTATGCATCGTCACACGACCCGTTGAGTTGCGCATGTCCACGCGTATAAAAACTTCGTTTATGCCTATGTCGTGTGCTGACATGTATATGCGCTTCTATGCCATATGAAATTTAGCGTGGAGGAGCCATATATGTCTCCCGTACTTGTAAGTAATGCCTATTCGCTATGCACAGATGCTTGGTGGGGTTTTCCAGAACAATCACAGGGCCCGTCTGATTTAACACGTACGCTTATGTGAATGAGGGGATAAACTAATGTAGTACTGGGGGACAAATGTATACTATATAGATAATACATACGAAGTTCCCCTCCTGCGCATAGTGAATTATATTTAAACATAAAGTACATATAGGTACTGATTGCAATAGCAATAAGAATGGGTTCGCTGGGAAAATGTGCATTTTCAGAATAACAGAGCATATATAGTGTAAATTTTTCCAGGACAATAAAATAAATTCAAGGATTTCAGGAGTGATTTTTGTATTGAAGGATAATGCCAGTAATTAAGGACATTCCAGGGGCTGTAGACACCCTGCAACTAATAATGGACATTTTGAAAGATAAAACTAAAAAATGTCTAGAAAATCACAAGAAACCAACAAGAAATGAGATTGAGGGGCAAATTGAAAGATGACCATGGAGAATCAAAACTGAATGATGAGTAAGATTGACGAGTTCCCCACAAAATGCAATGCTATGTATTGCCTGCCTGCTTTACCAATTTGATACAGATGCTTTTTTCCTAATAGAGTGGCAGTGTTGGTTAACCCACTCCTGTTGCTATGAACATCCACTGGCTACGATCATGAGATGGGTGAACAATAATATTCGAATGCTTTTCCTCCTCCCCCCCAACCCCCTAATTTTCCGGTTGTTTTGACCAAGCACCCACTTCCTTCCCTCAGAATGGACACTACTGTTGCAAGAACATTTTAGCCATGAGCAAATGGATCTTTTTACCAATTGCAGAATAATTATTGCATACTTGTTAAATTTTTCTTGGAATAAATTCTTCCTAAGTCACCACTATTATCCATGGTATACGGCAGTGGTTCTCAACCTTCTTAATGCCACAGCCCTTTATACAGTTCCTCACATTGTGGTGACCCCTGGAAATATGGAAACCACCATAAGACCATCAGAAATGTGTTTTCCGATGGTCCTAGGCGACCCCCTCGAAAGGGTTGTTTTACACCTGAAGGGGTCACGCCCAGGGGTGCGACAATGGGGGGGACATTGCCCCCCCCCACCACGATTGTGGGGATGGGCTAGCCCCCCCCCTCCCCCCCAGAAATCAGAGGTTGTGGCTCACTTTTTAATGGACACTACTCGATTTGCAAAATCTCCCCCCCCCCCCCCACTTATACAGCTTATAGATAGCTTATACAGATTTTTCAAGGAGTTTGCCCCCCCACGATTTTGGGGGTTGTTGCCCCCCTGGTCACGACCCACAGGTTTAGAACCGCTGGTAGGCATACACGGAGTTATATTGTTTCAACATGAGTATGTAGATCACTTAATATGCACTATAAGTGAGCCTATTGTAAAATTTTAAGTTGAAAATGAACAGAAAATAAAATTCAGATGAGAATGCATCCATTCAAAATGTCCAGACTGAATAGCTGAAACACTAAATGCACTTCTTTAAACCTTCCACTGCATTAAGTGATTAACCGTTTCACTTTTAATACACGTAAAGTATCCACAAAAATGTTCACAATATTTTGTTTAATAAGAATTTGCATGGCTTTATGTGGATATTGCACAATTATTTTGAAACCATTATTGCATTGCCACAAAATTATCCCTATAGGTACAATATCTCTGGGGATATACTCAATGTCCACAGTAGAGAGAAAATATTTTTTGAGCTCGAAAATATTTATTCGGATGTAATTATTAGAACTTTGCAACACAAGGGTTAATGCACAGTGATAAAATAATCCATAGTAACAGAAATATATGGTAGACGTCCTAACAGAGAAATAATGTATCACACATCTCAACACAAGAAATATATGCCATGGTCGCAATGAATTCTTTTTATCTGTCAGTGAGGGAAGAAATCCAATCACAGCCAGAGGAAACAGAATTTGGATTGCAAAACTTGACTGTTTTGCTACAGATATCAGCAATCTTTTGGAAGTTGCACGTAACTGGTGAGAAAAATATGAGTGGGGTAAGGATGACTGCTTTAGCTGGACCCATTACCTGAACTACGCCAGGGTTACTACAAGATATAGGTTTTCAAATTTCCTGACCAACATTTAGATTGTTACTGACTTTTGGAAACGCAACAAAGAGCCAAATTCCACAATTCTACACGAGAATGGGAAAAAATATTGACAAAAATGCATTACTAGGAGAGTATTTATTATTAATCTAATAAACAAAAATTCAGGTATAATCTCCCCTATGTACTGGAGTTAAAGTAATAAATTAAATTAAAACTCAAATAAAATGCTGTACATTGCAATACTGTACATCAACAATTAAACAAGATGATTCATTACTGGATAATATTCTGCAAAAGAAAATGCACATTAACGAAAATAACCCTAATAAAATGTCCTTAATGACCCATAGGACTTCTGAAAAACAAAGACTTTTACAATTTGGTTGACCTCAGGAACATATTATGACATAATAAAATGAACACTAAGGTAAATGAGGGAGTAATTGAACATGTACCATTAGTTGAACTTCTAGGGGATAACTGATAAAATAAACCTTTCTCCGGTTCAAATATTGTAAAGTAGCAGGAAATTAGCCTCCTACCATCTAACTATAAAAATAAAATGCGACACGCATTAGCACCATATGAAAAAAAAGACTGACATTGATTGTTGACCTGCAGTACTACTGTCTTCTTTTCTAATTTTTCTTCCACAAATTGCTTAAGAGACGCTTCGGACATGGCTGAAATGAACTTAATTGTAAGTTCCTTATATGTATTTCAATCTAAATCTTCATACAAGGCATGTTTGGTAAGCATAAAAAGTTATTTTTCATCTGTACACTATGCTCTTTTTTCCCTAAGAGATCAATCACTGGTACCATTACCTTTATCAGAATAAAATGTTGCAAATGACCTTAGTCGTCGAAGCATCCAAATCACCCACCCAAAGAATAAATTATACCAACTTAATTATACCAACAAGTAATTATACCAACTTAACAAGCAATGGTCCAACTAATAGCCTCTTCCTCTGCCCTTGCAATGAAAAGGAATTATTCATGGCAATACAGAATCTAGGAAAGAAATCTTCCCCTGGCTTAGATGGGGTTCCTGGCTACCTTTTGTGTTACTGTAGAGAGGCAATTTGCCTCCACTTTGTTTTTATTAAACTGGTCTTTGCAAGAGGGCATTTTTCCTGATGCACTAAAAACAAGTAAAACGATACCTGTGTATAAAAATAAAGGGGAACCAAATAATCTTAGGAACTATAGACCCATCTCGCTGCTATCTCAATTTTCTAAACTCTATGAGAGAATATATCTAAATCGTTTAATACCATATTTAGAACAAAATAATTTACTATCTGAATCACAATGGGGATACAGGAAAAAGAGATCTACTACAGCTGCTCTCTTTCAAGTTGTAAATTCTATCTTAAATTGTAAAGACGAAAAAAAATTTACTTTAGGTTTATTCTTTGACTTCACGAAAGCTTTTGATGAGGTTAATCATGGTTTGCTCTCGGAAAAATGTGGGAAGTTGGGAATAAGAGGGGTAGCATGTAATTGGATACAATCTTATCTAAAAAAAAGATTTCAGAGAACATGTATCAGTACAAATGGGGCAAAATATATTTCAGATGCATTACCAATTACGAAAGGTGTTCCTAAAGGGTCTTTAATCGGACCTATATTATTCATTATATTTATAAATGATTTGATAACCCTAGGGAGTGATAACAATGTGATAAATGTTACCTATGCAGATGACACAAATTTCTTTATTTGTGGAAATAAAATAGATTCCTTAAATGATCATGCACAGCAATTACTAAATAATACAGCAAATTGGTGCAGTATTAACCAACTAAAATTAAACTCCAGTAAAACTCAACTGGTACTATTTAATAAGATCCAAAATAATCGTAAACTGAGTTTAAATTTGCATGATATTCAGCTGAACGAAACTCACTGTGCAAAAACTTTGGGATTAGTTCTTCAAGACACGGGGAAATGGGATGCTCATGTGTCAGATCTAATTCCTAAGCTGTTCTCGGCACTGTACTGCATTCGCTTTTTAAAATGTTCTGTTTCTACCAATGTTCTACTGATGCTTTACTACAGCTACTTTTACAGCAGAGCAACATATTGCATTATACTTTGGGGGTCTTCCCCATCACTTTTGAAAAAAATCTTTGTTCTGCAAAAGAGAGTTATTAGAACAATGCTTAACTTAAGTCCTAGAACATCCTGTAAATCTCACTTTAAAAAGTTAAATATGCTCACCATCCCGTGTGTTTACATTTACAATGTGATTGTTTTTATGAAACAAAACATGGACCAAGTGGTAAAAAATCAGGATATTCATGTATATGACACTAGAAAAAAACTGGGCATACATGTTGATCACCACTCGCGCTCACTTACATTGAATGGTCCTTGGGCAATGGGCACACGCCTTTACAATCATCTACCTAAGAAAATTAAGGATGTAGAAAACACAAATACTTTTAGCTTGAGACTGAATACCCACTTACTAGATTTGTCATGTTATAGTGTGCATGAATTCTTTGAATGTTAAAAAGATAGATATATAATTATTAGTGAATTATGTTACACTGTACATGATGTACATATATCCACTGTCGGCCTTCACTTTACTTTTGCTCTGACTTTGGGTGTATATTTATTTATTTTCTGTCTGACGAATCCTATATCATTGTAATTTATTTGTACACATGATCTTTGGATAATAAAGGTATTTATTTATTTATAAAATGTCCTATAGGACCGCCAAAAATCATAAAACAAGTCAGTCTAATAAAATTAATTAATGTAAAAAAATTCTAATTTAACCAGAGTCTGTCAAAGATTAGCCTTTCATCTATGGTTTCGCAGTTCAGTTGGGCTTCTAACATCAGCTTTGCTATTTTAGCCTTCAATTCCCTGACTTCACATCCTCCACACTTCACCTCATAGCATCTTTTCTTTTCTGCTCCTTTTCCTTATCCTCTTTCGACCTCTGCTTGAGTGCCTCTTTGTACTCTTGAACACGAGCTACGTACCCTGTGGATAATTTTATTCACTCACTCAGTGATTCAACACAAAGGTTGGTTTGGATAGTTGAGGGTAGAGCTCATCCCGGACTAAGCCACAGGCATGTGAATTTCACACATTCAGGGTAGGAGGGCCAGTTCCTTTCCCTGGATCATTTTATTATCCATAGTAATAATCTCAATACCACCTGCAAGGTTGACCGCATCATATACCTGCCTCTGTGTGACTAGTGACACATCCATTTGATTTTCAACAATATTTTCTCGGTTAACTGAAAATCGACACTCAACAAATGCATTGCTGTGGCTATCAAAATCATGCAGATAAAAGCAACCAACAAATCAGAACAGTTCTGACTTTTTAGTACAGTGCACCAATGGTTATCTACATGGGTCGCACGTCGTGGTCATAATCCTTCACACACTGCACAACATTGGGCTTCTCTATCAGACTTTCAAATTCAGCAACAATCTAGTCACAGGCTTCAGCTGAGATCAAATTATTCCTCTGGAGCAAACTAAGGCAAATACATATTAGACCATTAGCTTCGTCCATGGGCTTAGCAATCACGTCAGGATCACAAAAAGTAATCAACCTGCACAGTTTGTATTTTAGTGGAGACTTCTCAAATAGCTTGGCAATCATTGCCTTCACAAAAGCTACATATTCTTCTTTAAATTTAAACATTAAAATTCATATTCTTAATAAAACATAAAAAAAACATACTCTTCTTTAAAACACTGGTAACCTTATTCAAAGCCTCTTTCACAGAATACACCAGGGATACTAGATTTTGCGCAGACTCCTTGGCAGACACACAAGTAGCGCTGGCTCTTGTTGTGAGCATTGAGGCACTCACGAGGCAAATAGGCACTCACGTGGCGCTACTTCCGTGGCGCAGCTGAAAGCCAGCAACATTTTTGTTGCAATATTTGAGTGTATAAGCTGCATTGGTAGCCATTATTTTCCAATTTACTGACTCTAAATCAAATTTCCCTGATTTTACTGAGCTGTACGTAATCTTTTGTGCCCGGTATCTAAAGATGACAGAGGACCTTCAATTTGTGGATCCGCTGCCTCCTACAAACACATAATTCACACAATTACATATGATTAAAGGTGAATGAAAGGCAAACTATGAATTGAAAAGATATTACAAAGAAAATAGTCATATAAATGTGAAATATCAAAACAAAATAATTCGTTTATTCATTGATTAAAAAAATGACAATGAAACAAGTAAATAGGTAACAGTGACACATAAAATGAAGAAATATTAAATTCCTTCCAAACTAGTTTGTTTTGGTTTCTTTCTTCTCTTCTGCGGGGTAAATGATGCCTTCTCTGGTTTCCTCTTGCTTTGGGGCTGTGACTCCAAGGATTTTAGGATTTTTGATTTGGAGCTTTTGACTTTTGCTGCCGAGTCCATTTCATCAAAAATAATGTCCATTTCCTTCGTTGCTTCTGTTGTGTCTTGAACATCACTAGGAATTAGTTGCTCTTTAAGCTCGTCATCTTCATGAATGCTCTCCACTTTGATATCCTTCAAAGAGAAATCTGATCTCATCAGCACGCAGTTCAGCTTTGACTTCAGGTACACCTGAGGAAGAAACAAAACTATGTAGTAGGACCTCCAAATTACTGAGTTTTGACAGAATATTAATAATTAACCAAAATAAAGCAGCAGTAAAAGATCCATGAGAAATGATGAAAAAATGTCTGGGATTACTATACGAAACAAAATGGGCTTCACCGATTTTGATAAGTATTAATTATGCATGAAAGTAATTCTAGCCCAAAGAGAATGATTATATGCTTCATAAAATAAAATGAGAGAAAATTAAATCAAAATTATTTCAAGTGAGTCACATAACATCCTCAGCAATAAGTATGCATTATTAAAAAAAACTACATAACTGTATAGTCCATAGTTTCTTATCCTTAAAGACACAGGACCAACATATTGTTGACAAACAACAATGCTTTATATGCTTTTTTGTTACAAATTATGTATGCATACTCGGTGGCATTAAAATATGTAATACATATGCCATTGAGAGTTCAACAAATATCATAGAACAGTATCATTGCGAGTAATATGTCTTTCCATGTAATATTCTGCTAGTTTATTCTAATACATAAACATATACATAAAAGGATAAGAAAAAATACCTCTATTACCTTGATAGTGGCAATACTTGGAAAAATCTGGGACAGTTAAAATAAACTTAGTGTGGAAATTAACAAATTATTTTTTCTAGTGATAATGTTACCTGTGCAGCAATACCAGAACAGCAGAAAAATGATACCGCATAGATCATGTGATTTTTAAAAATTTCAGTATGAAGTAGACCGCCAATTCATGAATGGGTATGTTACAATGGGTTTGCTTTACTGACAACCCAGTGGAGCAGTATTATTAAGATCAGAAACTTGCATTACCTGGTATACATCACTGAGATGGGCTATAAGTTTGTCAAGAAGCATACAGAAAGGGTAACAGGGAGGTAACTTATTGCCAAGAAAAAACATTTTTTGGGTAACAAGTGACGTAATTTTAACCCTTAAGCGTGCGCCAGTGGATGAAATTTTCATGTTGATTGAAAGGTTTTAATATGAAAATAATAAAACTGCTATGTATTTCTTCATCTATTCATCGTGCTTCTGTTAGTGAAAATTTGATAATTTTTCCGCCACTTACATGCTTGTGGGTATTATTATTAGTGATGTGGCCAGGATTCGATCGAATCCTTTAAAAAAAGATTCGATAAATTCGAATCCTGGTTTTGCGGGTGGCATAGTATAACGATCTCGCAACGTAATAATCTCATGAATGACGTCGTTTTGCTGCCATAAGTGCTGATAATCTGTGTGGAAATTCACTATGACATATTTTAAAAATAGAACTTTTTATTTTACATATTTCCGGTGGAACTCTGCATTAGAACATTATTTTTCTTCTTATGTTCTCCTCTTTATGACGTCGTATTCAACACGTTTTTGCTCACGCATAGAAGAACATCTATACTTTATTATGAGACATTTGGTGAGAAGAGTTATGTGAAAAAGAATGCTGAATAACTTACTACTCGATGGTTAATGTACGATTCTGTGCTCCGCTCATATTAATAAATGTGTTCGCGATCTGTTTACATAAAAGTTAAGGCAACAGTTTAAATCAACCGAAATAACGGCTGCCCTCGTTTCGTTCGAGGATCGGCCACATCAACCTGGTATCGGCTCTGGAGACCCCCAAAAGAAGAACCACCCCCGACCCCAACCAATGGAAGCCACTCAGGTCAAATCGAACCGGAATGAGGGTAGACAAATAATGATGAGACGAAGGAATGATCTTCTCGGATTACTCCGATCTCTTTCTCACAGGATGAGTCCGAAGAATATGAATTTCGTCATGTTCTGGAATAAGAGGCAACAGTATCTTGAGTGACAGGAGCCTTGGGGCGAAACAGGTTTTGGCCCATAAATTTGACTCGATGGAGGGACCTGTTTAGCCCATAAATGGAACTGGTGGTAGAACTGCCGTTCCAAGCAGTCCACCGATTTACAGAAAAGTCAGAATAAGCAGGCAATGTCATTTAAAGAGCGAGCCTCGGAGTAGCAGGACAGGACCCCCGGATGATGCCGGGTGGTGTCAAGAAATCACCCAAGCCAAATTGTGAGCCAAGAGAGGGAAGAAGATGTCAGCCTCTGCTCATCACTGAGTGATTTACCTCCGCTTCTAACAAGGGTATCCCGAAAAAAGTATCTGGTGTCGGAAGGTGGGGGGAGAGCAAGATAAGAGGTGAAGACGAACAACTCGGCTGAATCGGAGGACCAGGTTGGTTGGTGCTGCCATCGCAGCAGATCTCTGATCAAGACGTATGACAAGGTTAATGTATTTCATGATGTCTTCAATTGTAACGAAAATATTTTTATGAGAAAGATCTGAATTCAAAGAGAAAGGATCACTCCAGATTGTAGAATTTTTTGGCCCATATTAGGCTCAGATCTCATGACCAAATAATGTGCCAGCGAAAACAATTAATTTTACTGAATACACACATTTACATATCTCTTCAATAAGTTTGGCACCACATTTGTTTGAAGTGACCTACTACCGAAATAGCCCAGTTTTTAATTGAATAGTGAAAACCAAAGTATTCATCTGCCAGCATTCCGTTGTAAAATTGTACAATACAATAAAAAACTTGTAGACTATAAAGTACTCAAGGCTATATATATCTCTATATTCGGGATTGTACAAAATACCCCGATCACAACTCAATGACGTTAATGCACGATCGTGGTCATGGTCTGTGGTCAGAGTGTATGATATAAAGGATGTTTCCAATTTGTGCCTATAGCTGGTAATTGCCACACCGCGGTACTTTCGATTTAGCTGAATCGCCGTCTTTCGCCGGCTGCCAGTGGCTCTCTGCTCCGGGGTGAGTTGGCAATCGACGGCATCTGCGTTCGATAATAGGCTATCGCCGTACTCTAATGAAAATCACTGAAATAGACTGCCTATACTGTAAAATGTCGCAACACAGCGAAATATGGTAATACTTCTCGGTAAAAAATTCCGATGATAAATTCATGATTTGTGATATTTGTGGCTGCGTTATATCCCGCGGTTGTGTTTTAAAGCCACTGGTGCATTGTAGAAGCACAAAAAGAAACATCCATTATCTGCCCATGAAGCAGCGAAAGCCCGCAAATTAGCACAAGAAGATAAACCGGAAGATGAAAATCCTGCATCTTATACCTTCGATACTCTACCAATCGGTTCTAGTAATTAAGACTGTGATTTAAATATTCCAAGTGATGCAGATCCCAGGTAAAACATTCGTAATTATTAGTAACAGTTGAAGGAACTATGTGAATTTGTTTTCGAGTTTGATATGCAAGAATTGATCGTTATACTCGTCTTCTGGAACAGAAACCAGCTCTATTTACGGTTAATGCGGAGATTAATTTACCAGCCAAACTTATAAGTGCTGAGAGGACTTGCTTGCAAAATGTTCCACATATATTGAAACCTTTTTATCAGGCTATAGTTACTCTAGCACCACAATATCAGAAGTGATTCTGTTAATAAATAGTACTTAAATATAAAATTTATGGGTAATGTAGGATACGGATTGCAAGGGATGAAAAATGATATCATTAATGAGATGAATCTCAGATTTGCTGACTTAGAAAAGAACAGCTTTTATGCTGTTGCAACAATATTGGACCCTCATTTTGAAGACAAAATGTTTAAAAGAAAGAAAGATTCTCAAGAGGCTAAGAAACTCATATTGCAAGAACTGCAACTGTATTTTCAGAAAGAGCATTTGGTATTGCTGGAAATTTGGCCGACAAAAAAAAAAGACCAGGTCCCGACAGAGTAAGAACGTTGCATTTCTTGAGGAATAATTTATAACTTATGATTACATTGCACTTTGTCGAAGAACTAATAAAAATTAAGTAAAACTGAAACAGCTACTCAAATTTGTTTTTTTTAGCTAATGAATAAATATTGAATTTGAGGGAGCAGAAGTGTGGAACAACTTATGGGTAGAGGTCCGTGAAAGTGGTTTTATTTTGTGCTAAAATTCGTTTTAAAACTATGTGACTTTGGTGTTATAGAAAATCTTGGCGGTGTTATTATAATGTTACAATTTTTGCACATTTCTAGGTGTTGCATTATTTTTTGGTACACGTCTTGTGAATGCTTATACTTTTATTAAGCATTTTACATGACATATTTAATACAATTTTGATTGTACAAAATTTCTGATAAAACAAAATGAAGGAGATGGTTCAAGTTGTGTTAATATTATAGAATGAGCAAGAAAAGGTGCACCGTGAACATTTCACTTAAATAATCGTCTTTGTGAGGAAGACTAGAGCAAAAATTAACCAAATGGTACCGAAATTTGTTATCAATTTCATTGTATTAATTTAGACCAATGTGAAGAGAAAAACGCTTTTCAGTGAAGTCTGTCATTTAAAACAAAAGCTTGCCAGGGGCAGATCTGCAAAACAAGTAAAAAACCGAAGTTAGACTAATCAAGTGCAAAAACACATAAACAAATTCTATGGGTCCAGACTACTGCAAAATATAAATAAAATACCAGGAAAATGCAACCATGGTGAGGATTTCAGCATTCTCTGGCTTCAGTCTTCTCCTTCGAACAGATACCACCACACAATACTGTGATATCGATCGTTCTGCATCTACATTGGACGTAGGGAACCAAACAGCTTGCAGAGCAGTCGTCGTGAATTCGATGTAGTCTTCTTTTATGGAACACAAAAGGCTGCAAATATCCAGGGGAGCACTATCCTGCTGCAACAACTATTCCTTGGCCATTTTCTGCAGCATGGTGTAGCTTTCAATAAACTTTTGAGGACTAAGAGGGGCAGCATATGACAACTTATTCAACTTGCTTACAATGCTATCAATCGTTAGGACTAGGGAACACTGACTTCTAGGATCAAACAAATTATTAAGTGCTTCAAAAATCAACCTAGAAGGGTCTTCAGCCATCAGTTGGTTGAGTTTCAGTAGACTCTTCTGAGCATTCATCTTCAAGGCATTACAACTTCAGCTCTGTTAATGGCTTTCAATGTTTTTAATTTGGCATTGAGCTCTGGAGAAAAGACCTCCTTCGTGATCAGACCCAGCATATTCTGCAGAACCTTCAGTTTGGAATGCAGGACATGAGCTGTGGGGTAGCTATTGCCTTCCAGGAAAGTGATTAAGTTTAAAAAGCGGTCACAGTTGTCAGCAACAAGCTGCACTTGGATTCTTAAGACATCTAAAGCGCTTGAATTTAAGTTTTTAAGGAAATGAACACCACTGTTTTCATCTTTCATTTTTTCCATAAATTCCATTGTGTCATCTAGGTGCTCATGAATATAAAGCACAGCCAGAAACCACGTATTCCATCTATGTAGTTCGCACTGGCACGGGAAATTTTTTTACTTTACTTGCTTCATACTTCCCACGTAAAAATTCCAAATAAAGATGTTTCCTTCTTCTTGCATTCAGAAATGCTGCTTCTGTTTTTGCAACTATTGAATTCACTTCATCCAAATTGCATTGCCAAATTTGTCCCACTAAGTTAACTTTATTTTCCCAACATTGCACATGCGCAAGATTGTCCCCAATAAGCCCCCTCAAAGTATTAACACATGCACTCATGTAACGTGCAGAATCTGTAGCAACACCAACAACATTGTGGTAATGGATCTCATATAGATTTAAAGTATCTACATAGCTTGTGAGCAGGAAACACCATTTGCACCATCTAAAACTACACTTGCAACTAAATAAATGCTCTGGCAGCAGCTATTTACCAGTGAACAAAATAGCGCATTAAACACACAATTTCCTGATCTGTCCATTGTTTCGTCACAAAAAAATAACAGCTTTTTGTCCTTAACACAACATTTAAGCTCATCTTGCTTCTTTTTCCCTATATTTCGGATGTAGTGTTGGGGAATACGATCAACAGACGGAAAATCCCCACTACCTTTCATGTACTTCGAGAGCCATTCTGTAATTTTTGGATTATTGAGTTTCTCGACACTAATTCCAGCATTTAAAAATGCTTCAGTAGTAGGGACAACAAACTCCTCTTTCTCCTCCTTCACTTTCTTTGACTGAGTAACTGTCTGTTCAAATGATAGCTGTCATTTTGCGGTGCCCCTTTGTTTCACACATTTATGTGTATCGCTACCGATGTGCTTTAACAACGTGTCACGTCTTTCAAATTCAAGTCTTTTATCGCAAAATTTGCACAGTTATACTTTGTCATTCACATAAAATCCCTCTGAGCTGAATTCACTCACCCTAGTATGAACGGTAACACTAGGTTTCGGCATCTTAAAATTCCTTTTCTTCGTTTGATATTAAAAGCTGTAACCACGATAACAGAAAAGTCCAAACTCGAAACACGACCACTCACTATTATCTCAGGCCTGACCTCGTGGAAATTATGGATATCCATGATTAGAAAAACACCTTTGTTATTTCCACAAACTTTCTTACGCTGGCACGACACGCGTTTCACCACACTGTGGCATACTCAAGCACATGAGGATACCCCTCACCCAGGTGCCGAGGGAAGGTAGGTAGCAGGTAGATGCAACAAAATCGTTAAGTATTGATTACAGCTGTTGCCAATCGGTCAAGAAAGGCAGTGAAAGAAGCACGCATAACTAAACACAATCGGAAACAATGAAACTTGAACTGGGGGGTGCGTCGAAATGATTTTTTTTTGCATTGAAGCAGAGTGGAGCGCCGAATATCCGACGATCTGTCCGCTAATAAGTAGCACCCCCTCTCCTCCTTCCCCCCCCCCCCCTTCACCCAACTTGCCGACAATGACAACCGACAAAATGCAATGAAAAGACTTCCCAGGAGCCTCAACAGAATAAAAACAATAATACTAACCTTATGAAGAAGATCTTTGCTATTCAAATCATGTAAGCGTAGATATCTGTCTAAACTAACAGACAATATGTAAGGGTCCATTGGATGGCAAACTATATCCCGAACTCCTCCAGCAAATCCTTTGTATCGATTTAGCTGCATTCCTTTTCCTCTCAGGTCCACTAATGTCATGAGTCCAGTGCCACTTCCAACCACTACATGGCTAAAAATAAGCATAATCAAGAGTAAATTTTACATTTAAGGTCAACATTATGATGCATACAAGTTACACAGCACACAATGCTTTGAGAAGAATTTTCAAACAGGCACGTAATTTATGCTCAAAACACTTTCAGCAACTATGCCAAAGTTAGTGAAAACTTCTCGTAATTTCATATTATAAAGTTACAAGGGCTCTTTTTTCTACTGGAGGAAAAACTTATAAAATTCACTTCAACTGATTTTTAACATAACCATTCAATTGCTTAGCCATTTCTCAAAAACATAGGACACAATACAGTATTTGTGCCAATGTAACAGTAGTGACCTTGGAATTAATTTGAATTGAAGCATTGGGGACTTCCAACATGGATTTCAAAGAGAGTTGACTCAGCTACAAGCCCCTTCACCAAATGCAATCTGTCAATGGATAAGCAAATGGTGTCAGCAGTGCACAGTCAAATGCAAAAAGATATGTATGTATTTGGTCGGCCATATTTGGTTTCTACAACTGAGAATATTTCCAGGGTTCTGACATCTGTCCGCTAGACTCCAAGATGGTCAGAACGTGCAAGTGTTATGCATATCTGACACAAGTGCATGACGTATTCTGTATAGTGACCTGAACTTTCATCAATACAAGCAATAAGTTTTTCATATGTCACACAATAATGACAAATGTGCACTTGAAATTTTTCCATCAGTTTTAAGAAATGCTGACTGGTGCTCCAGACACGGCAAAATCAAAACAGTAGTTGCAAATGATATGCAGACAACTCATAGTTAATCATATGCATTACATCAAAATCTCATCAAACACCTCCTAACAAAATTTCTTTTTGGAAAATGTAACATTTCCTTGTTGCTGTGAAAACATAAGGTATAGGGTAGATATGAATCCAGCAGTGTAGAGAAATACTTACTGCTCCTTGGTGCATGCTGATATAGATGTTAAAGCTTGCTCAGGAATGTCCATATTTATAACAGGTCGCCTTTGTGCCTTGGGATCATAGAGTCTCAGCTGAAGAAGAAATTTCAATTGTACGTTAAATAGAAATAGAGCAACCACAAACTGTGTAATTAAAATTATAAACTGTTTATAAAAATAAAACTAATAAGGCATATATTCATGTACTTTAGTACTTTTTAAAACTAAGAAAAGACGTTGAAAAATGACTCTGTAAATGCAGATATATGTGAGAACACTACCAGTTACAATTCTAAACTTAGACTGGGAAGAGAGGCAGCAATGTACAAGAACTGATAAATATGCACCGTATTTCCTGGGCTACAGGATGTGCCCACAAGACGCACTCTGAATTTTCAGGATAGATTTTAGAAGAAAAAATAATAATCAACATCCATTTATGCCAACAATTTGTGGGAAGAAAATGGGACTGTTAACATACAAAAATAGGAACTAAGTAAAATTTACTTGACACAGAATCCCAGAAAGAAATGAATGATGGAGAGCACACCTTAATCTCTCTGTTTCAATGCAAACTGTGGTGAAAGTAGAGAGATGGGCACCTCCAATACCAATGTTAAATCGGATGCAAGGAAACATGGCTTCACCATCGACTCTTAAGGGGTCATGCATTAACTACGTTACTGTTTTCGGTGATTTTTTTACCCCCTCCCCCAATTCATTGACAACCATAGTATTTTTTCCACCCCCACCCTACATGTTACATTGTCTCTATAAATGAAACTTTCAAATAAAAAATATTTTCTCAATTATTGAGTGAGTTAATTTTAGGGATAGGTTGAAATAAGACAAATAAAGTAGCCGAACTAGATATAACAGAACTATCTGATCTCAATTGGAACAAGTAATATTAATTTTTAAATTCTAAAAATCAACCATGAATGTGCCAAACTCATCTACTTTGTTCTCTTCCCTCACCACATTTCTGACTACTGCCTCGAAAAAAGTTGTCGTGAGGTCGCTATTTAATCTGCGAGAAGGTTAAAATGTAAGCAATTTGATGGTATAAAGACTCGCAACATTGTAGAAGCAATGGTTCAGTTACATTGAGTTAAAGTAGAAGCTTGAGGTGTAAGAAACACCCCACCAGCCCTTCCTCATGATAAACCCTGAAGTATTGTCGAATCAATGTTGATGAGTAAGAAACTTAAACAGGTGCATTGTAATAGCTATGTTACTTTGAGTGAACCAACGCCCTCCCCCTCTTTAACTGCCGTAGGTTTTTAGGCAACCCCTCCCACCCTAAGCTGGTAACCAGGGTTGTTACAATATTCTGGAAAAGAAATTCCCTGACAAAAACTGTCATTTTCCTTAAGCAGTATTACTTTCCGAGAGCAGTGCAAATAAAAGTTGAGAAAACAAATCAATATTACTTTTACTCATCAAATTTATTGACAAATTAATGAAATGAAGACAAAATCAGAAGACGGAACATCAACACCAGCAACAAAGAACAAACATATAGTTGGGGTGCGTCGGCCACTGACCAATTCATCGACCTATGCCCTCATACAATTTTTCCCTGACAGCTCAACAATTTTCCCTGACGGGTTTCAAATTCCCTGACTTGTAACATCCCTGGTAACGTAGTTTATGCACGACCACTAAGAAATGGACCAATTTTAGATCACATTTTTTAGTACAAATATGCATCTCATGGGCTGGGCACAGCACATACTGCCCCTAAACTTACTGCTTCCTTTCACTCCAATCGTAATTCACATTTACTTTTTAATTCACAATTTTAATTACTATTCCTCCTAAACCCTAACCACCCAGCAACTGATGAGTTAGGAACACCTGATGCTTAGGAGGAACCAAATGGTTTCAGTGCAGGAAACAAAAACGGCTCATTTTAATTCCTCCTAATAAATTCATTTAACCTTTTTAAAACAAACAATTTTAACCATGTTGAGAAAAACCAACTTTGTTATTTCCACAAACTTTATTCAGCTGGCACGATGCACGTTTCACCACACTGTGGCATATTCATGTGCCACATGCACATGAATATGCCACAGTGAGGTGAAACGCATGCCGTGCCAGCGGAATAAAGTTTGTAATAGAAATAACAAAGTTGGTTTTTCTCAACATGGACATCCATAATTTACACGAGGTTAGACCTGATATCATCAGTTTTAAACCATTTTAAAGTAAAGGGATTGTATTCAGGTATGCAAATCATGTAAATTATGAAAAATAAGGACTCGATAGAGAAATAAATTATTGGCTGCCGATAGGAGAGAGGAGTGGAGGGGTGCAACACACCACTCTTAAGATTGATGTCTAGTGATAATGTTATTCAGGTAATTTATGTGTTATCAATACAAGGACATAATAACCAAATTTGTAAATTATAGATGAGTTCCCAAAAAAACTTAATTTCCACCTATTAATGAGTGACCAACAGAAAAGTTACAGCTTCCACATTATCTGCACACACAATATGAGCTTATAAACTCATTATTCGTTGCACCAAAAGCTTAAGTTATAACATGTTATAATGAGTGGGTACTCACATGTCCATACCGGGAACAAGTGGCGACTTTCTGACTGTTGGGCATGAAGGCCATGTCTGAAACCCAAATTGGGACACGCAGCTGCAGATGATTGTGAGGTACCTGGAAAATGGTTTGATAATGTTACAGTCACATCAGTGTATCAGAAGCTAGGAGCTAAAGTCAAGACATACACAGGATATATTTTTTTAAATGATGGGAGTATTTCAGGAATAAAAATTATTATTAGATACTAACTGGAATATTAAACTAGATACAAACAAGTAAGGGAAGGGCTGTGTAAATTTCTTTTCCAGAAAATTGCAATAAATTTTTTGTACTACCCTTGACTTTACAATTATTCAAGTTGTTTTGGCATATATATTCTGCCTCAGAATGGAAAACTTAGCAAAACGTTTTAACGAGAAGCTAGGATTCTTTTGTATCAGTGCAAGCTAACAACTAAAGCAATACCATAAGGTAGTATTAGCACTTTTGAGGCCAGTCAGGTTCACTACTTTCGAAGATAAAAAACATCGAGGTGACTTAACAAATTTCCAGTAAATCTCGAATTAACCCTTAAAACTACTTGCTGTGTAGCATTAATCGATGTGTTTGATTGCAGAATTCAACCAATTAAACAGTATTGTCATAATTAATTTAATCATTTCGATCTATCATTCTTTTGACAATTGTTTTTCAGCGACTGGATACCCAAAAGTTTACATGTATGTAATAACGGAGATGAAAAAGGATTAGTTTATCACAAACAGCATGAACCCACTATTAGGCCATTACCATCTTCTTCACACAAAAAAAAACTTGCCAGTAAGAAGTTATTTTTGGAGACACACATTTGACTAGTCACTCATCAATATTTATTTTAAAAGTACATAGTTTACAAATGGCTTGAGACTAGGCAATGATATTCAATATTTACTGTTCTGCACTGTGTAGTAGTTGTCATCCTCTGATTACATGCATCTGCTATTTCTCTTCAGCATTATTGAAAAAGGAAAGACAATGGCAGGTTCCATAGATATATTTTATTGGCGACCGGTTTCGAACCATCAGGTGCCTGATGATGATACCTTGTGTTGAAACCGGTCACCAATAAAATATCTGTGGAACCTGTCATTGTCTTTCCTTTTTGAACAATCATGAGGGAGTTCCATCATATTTCGCCTGATACCATTGAGTCTCTTCAGCGTGTTGTTGTGCTATTTCTTTGTTGATTTAATTTGTTTTCTGAAATTTCCAGACTATTGCTGTTTTATAATCCTATTTATTTGTTTATCTCTCCCTCAAGTAGATGAATAAAGGAAAGGACAAAGAAGAATGCATGAATGAATGTTGTTGTAATTCACCACCATTTATTGATTTTACCATTCATTATATCAATTCTAGCATTCATTGCTACATAGTGATCATTTTCCACTTGATAATTTCAATTATTAGAAAATTTTACGAAGGCTTCTGTAAATCTTCAGTTAGTATTATGTTCGAACCGCATGGTTAATAGTTGTTCAAAATAATAATGTGTTCCTGTCATGCTCATTTCTCATATGGCCAAAGTAAAAATACGGCAACTTTGAATTCCAGGATTTTAATACATAATTCCTTCTTTACGTCACCAAAACAGTATCAATTCAGCTTTAAATAAGAAAGATTAAATAGGACCAAACATTTACCCTTTGAAACAATTGACAAACAGAATCATCATCTACTCTGATTACATGACTGTAGCGATGTGTTATCAAATAATGCTTTTAGAGTTTACTCTGTTGCTACTCAGTTTTCTTATGAAAATAAAAAAATCAGATAAATAAGTTCAGATAAAACACCCAGTTATATGTACGTGCAATGGCAGCAACAGCTAATGGATCAAGTGATGTAAAATACGTACATGTGTATCAATTATGTGTTTTAAATTGAAAAATAAAGGTTAAAAGAGTTAATCTTAAAAGTGATTATTTTTAGCTTACGTAAAACCATTATAAAGTTTTGATTAGTTGAGTTACAAGAATCAAGACTGCAGTATAACTGCAACTGAGAATTGGGAACTGATTCTTAACACTAACCAGTAAAAATTGGCATGGAATCCCTATAAACTGAGAAAATTCCCTTAGAGAAAAATCAGATCCTGAAATATGCCAAAATTGACGCTTGATATTGAAAGTTTGAACAGTTTTTCAGGAGGACTTTTTTCGTAGATTTTCGCAGTTCATTTTAATTTTGGTAAGTTTACTTTGGATTCCTGCAATATAATTATACCAACAGTTTCGCCGTGCTATTCTGCCAGCTTCATCAGGCTTTCTAAATCAAAAATTTTTCATTGTCACCCTAAAGCCCGTATCACACGATACTTGATACAGCACAAGACCAGTGCATGGTTGTAACAATATTCCCTGAAATTTCCCTGACAAAAATTATCATTTTCCTTCAGCATTATGACGTTCCGAGAGCAGTAAACATTTTAAGTGCAAATTGAAGTTGAGAAAACAAACCAATGTTACTTTAACTTATCAAATTTATTGACAAATTTATGAAATGAAGACAAAATCAGAAGATAGAACATCAACTCCTGCAACAATGAACGAACGCATAGTCGGGGTGCGTCGGCTACTGACCAATTCATTGACCTTCGCCTTAAACCAATTTTTCCCTGACAGCTCGACGATTTTCCCTGACTTGTAACATCCCTGTAGTATGCAAGCTGGTACTTGATATTGAGGACGAAACCCAGTATGATAGAAGCTGTGATAGAAGGTTTCACACGATCATTGAACTTGTGCTTGCAATGAAGCGGTACTGTCATCCACTGTTGCGAACTGTTTAAATAAAATGGAAAATTTTCATGAAAGAAGGCGACTCTTGGCTGCTGCAGTAATAGCAGGGAGTCAATACATTTTCATCGCATATTTTCATGACCAAAGAGTGCGAAATACCCACAATAAAGTGAGGCGCTGATTAAAAAAGTGAAGATCGCACTGCAACTGTAAAATCTAACGTGATTAGTTGAAGGCTACTAGGAGCTAGAAGCAAACTAGCACCACATCAATTACGAAATCAAGTAGCCCAGCGAGTATAACAGCTATAATGCTTGTTAGCCAGCATACTGATTCTATATCACATGGTATTGGAAAGCTATCATGCTAGCGAGTGTCCTCGACCTAGTGCTGGATCAAGTATCGTGTGAAACGGGCTTAAAAGTGCTTTTAAAAATCTACCAACACCAAAGCAGGAAACTCGAGAATATTTCACGTTTGGTGGAGTAAGAACTAAAGAAACTCTGATGTACAATAACACTACCTTCTGCTTCACCTCCAGGTAAAAAAATCATGACAATTGAGACCATATATACATAAACACACACAAAAACTCACATTTTTTGCTCTGAATATGCACTTCTCTTTTGCCTCCAAATTCCATAGACTGAGGTCAGCTTCTTCACCACCAACTGCAATAATTTCCTTGTCATGGGAGCTGTGACGCATTCTGTCTAAACGAGGGCCTGTTTCAATTGATTCTTTAAGTTGTGCAGTATCCTCTTCTGCCCATAAACTGACTTCTCCAGATTCTACAGCAGCCAAAATTGACCTGAAAGAACATTAAAATCACATTTGTTGGAACTCCATTCATTTTCTAAAACTAACAAGTGCCACTGCACGCAATACTAATCAGGATCTGGTGGTTTCCTGCAGGGCTTTGGAGTTGGAGCCAATTTGAGATCCAAATCTTTGCAGAAGCCAGAGCTTGAAATTGTATAATTTTCCAGCTCAAGCTCCGACCACTAAAAAAAGGGAGGTATCAAGCGAGATGTTGTGGAATTTGAACTTAATAAGAACTTAGAAGATGCAATTTTCCACAGATAAAAATTTATTCGACCTGGGTTTCGATGCACTATACAAGAGAAGGTGGGTGGGGGAAGTTAAGAAAGTGGAGGGAGGGAGTGGGGAAGAGGAATAAATTTCAAGGGGGGAGGGAGTATACACAAGAATATCGTTAACATTTGAAATTTGAAAAAACCAAAAGTTTGTTGGGGTGATGTCCCGCACTGCCTCGAGGGGGGGGGGGGAAGGGGACAAGCATTGGAAAAATAGACACTTTGTCACTGGTTACTGGGGAATTTTGTGAGGTACACAACAGTAAGTTAACACTATGTATAAAACCAAAAGGGTTCTTGTTCGGTATTTAGAGCACAGGGAAATTTTACACACTTAGTTGCAAGATGCACGCTCACGCAATAAGGGAAGGTGGTTGACAGGAGGGGGAAGAGTAAAACTGTACATCGTTGAGGAGGGGGAACTTCTTTTTTCTCCGTTGGATGGTTTCTAGCTGCTCCATTGCATCAAATTTACGGCCTTTGTTGAGTGAGTGCAAAATTTTAAACTGAACATCACAGGTGTGATTCAAATCTAACAGGTGTTGGGCAAAAATAGGAGTGGTATTTCCAACTAAGTACCACTTTTTTTTGGAAAATGGCATCTTCTAAGTTCTTATTACCGACCACTAATGTTTAATAATCCTTGTCAATGATGTGGGTATCTGTGCCACAGTACAATAAAGTAAATTTCATAAACATTAACATTTTGTTTGCTGAGTGTGTGTGTGTGATGGACCTAAAATCATCGGAGATAATGGAAACTGTCACCTGGCAGAACACCCAAGAAGACTTCATTTAAATACAAATTAGTTAATGGCATCTTGAACCCTTTAGGCAATTCTGGAAACTTTAAAATTAAAGGAAACAACAGCAAAGATGAAGGTGGTCTAAGGGATGGGTAGTGTTAAGGGAAGGAGAGAGTGTGGGGTAGCCATAACTGCACTTTCTTGGTGGGAGTCAAAAGTGGCGAGTCTAACCATAACCAAAATGACTCATGATTATTGCAAGCAATACCTAAAAGTGTGTGTGTGTGCAGCTATCATATTCTATGGTCATCATCACACAAAACAAGCTCATGTTTTTATTTTGAGAGTTAAATAACGAAACACATATAGGATAGTCAGTGGCATATTAAGGTTGTTGTTTTGGGGGGATTGTTGCTTTCATTTATATCTACAAAATATGCACCTTGCAAGCCACCTCAAGGGTGAGTAGTCACCAACATGCATTACACCATACCCTATTAAAGTTAGTGAAACTATGACTATTGATGCATTAGCATAAATAGCTAATACATGTTAGGAGGCGAAGCCTCACCAGCATGCACTACACTCTATGCATACTAACAATGTTAGAAGGACCGTTAGTATTTTGCAGCTATATAAATGGACAGAGATACAAGAAGTTACACTGAAAGCGTGCACAGCATGCTGCGAGTAGTATGACCCAGATAAATATACAAGTATTAGGGAGTAAATCAACTGACTTGCTTCACTACCTGTTGACAAGCCTAATTAGAAGTCTCACTGGCAGCTATAATGGTCTCATATCTTTCACAGGAAACATGAAATTTTAAATCTGTCCGTTAACTTTCCAGCGGTCTAGAATACCTTTTGACCACCATTTTTCCTATTGTACCAGAAATAATGGTGGGCCGTGCCCCCTTAATCCACCAGTGATGATAGTATGTAGCGTGAAAGGTGTGAGACGAAGTTGGTAGACTGCAAACGTCATAGGTAAATGTGGTGGAAGAGACTCTAAAGAGGAGGAATATAATGAGTCTTTAAGAATAGGAGAGCGTGTATAAACCAATGCATGAGTTCAAGAGAAGCAAAAGAGGTATGCAAGGACAGGGCATTATGAAGGAAATAATGAAAAGGGAGCCAACATTGAGGTCTTAGAGCAATAACTAAGGAGAGTAGCATTAGCAAAGGAGGCATTCACAAATAGGAGAGATTAATGATGGAGACCTTTTACTTATAACTATGTAAATAAAAGACAGGAGGGTGGATGAGGATTGGAAAATGTTTGAGGAAATTAGGAGAAGGCAAAGAAGTTGGTTGGGACAGGTAATGAGGGACAAAGGGGTGCTGGGAACCTCTTGGAGGGAAGGCTGCTGGGTAAGCAGGGGGAAAGAAAGAGAATAGGCTTTACGGATGGGACAATGTAAGGTAGGATGACAAGCTGATCTGAAGAATGAAATAGTGTATGGAGACAAGGACCGTCAGCTGTATGGGATTAGTACAGACTAATGAAATATAGTCGAATACCATATCTGAATATCTTGCTTTAGGTATTCCCATTTCAGTCTAATCCTACCCAACAATAAATCATCCCTAATAACAATACTACGATATTAAGAGCTTCATTATGGCTCTCTTGTCATATTATTCTTTCTTTGGCTTGTCTCAGCATTCTCATCCACCTGGTCCTTAGTCCGTCAGCGTTACATTTCAGGTAATTCGAGTAGTTAAATAGAAAAATACCATCGGGCTTGAGACTGCATAGTGTGACCTGCATAATTTAGTCATCTAGCTGACTCATATAACCCGGAATAATTCGCAGGAGCCCCGTCTTAATAATGTGTTTCCTAGTACGCTAGGTCATCAACGATGGTTCAGGACGCGGAATAACAGGACCCCTTTACATTATATGACCATTGGCAAGAAGGCCTAAATAATGAACAACAATAATTAAGGTTATACTAACCCGTTCAACCTCGATATTCCTCGAATAGAACCCTCGCCGCATGTCACGTTGAAACTCGATGTAAAAGAGTGAAGTTCAGAGTTGTACACTTTCACGGTTTGATTGACTAATCCCAGCAACACGTCTTTTTCCTCACAATCACCCCAACCAATCGCCGTGATTTCATCTTGGTTAGGGTTCAGATTTAATCCATTAAGATTTTTCTCGATTGCCACAGTTTCGCACAGTTTCACCCCTAGGAAAGATCCACAAGTCACAAATATTAACAACATTCATTATTTTGACCCTAAAAAATGCATTACTTTATCAATATCACTTTCAATCACTAAACCTTTGAATAATCCTGTTTTGGCCCCAACAAACACGTTGATATCACTTTTGAATGACATTTTTCGCGCACATGTACCTGTATAACACCTCTGTCACTTGCGGTTGTAGTTAGTCAATTTTTTCTTTTATTCCAAATGAAGGCGTTCATGACGTCATTTCCTCTCGAAAGCGGAAGTGGAACACTTAGCTCCTGTGGGAGGTGCCGGTGGAGTTCATCGAAGTAGTAAATAAATTAGTAATTACAAATGGATAACCAAGGGAGGAAAGTAATAGTATGTGACAACGGCACAGGGGTAAGCTATTAATAATAATTCTAATGAAATAAATAGGTGCACCAATTATTTTCCTTGGGTGTGAGATGTATGACTCACATATTTGACAGATAAGCTTGGTGATAATATCAAATGATTTTTTATTAATTGCTGGTGAAATAACCCTTCTAAAGTTATGTAAATAATTCCTTAGGGTATTGGTAATGTTTGCTTGTTTCGTTATTCATTTTTATTGTGTTTAATTTCTTTGTTTAAAGTAATACATTACTGTTTTCAGTTTGTCAAATGTGGGTATGCTGGTTCAAATTTTCCTGCTCATATATTTCCTTCGATGGTTGGAAGGCCAATAATTCGAGCGGCTAATAAGATAGGAGACATCGAAGTCAAGGTAGGGATGAGTACTGTTATGTTGTTTTATCTGCCTCCACTTTGTCATCAGGCAGTAATGTCCCAATTAGTTTTCCCATGAAACTTATTTAAGGAGATATAGGACTTATTTTTCTCATTACAGGATATGTATGTCAAAGTAAGGAAGAATCTACAGTTCAGTAAGCTTAAGCATTTGTGTGATGTTTGATGAAGCTCATAAATTCGTACCTCGTAGCATGTATAAAGCCAAATTAATACACCACAATGTATTTACCTGTGCATAGGCGTTGAAGTTAAAAAGCCAATGTTTAATATTCTGTCACATATTATGATTTTTAGCTATTTTTGGCAGTGATTTTAGCCGGCTGGTTATTAATTCCCTTGCTTCATACCTTTCTGTAGTAGTTGCAACATCGTGTGTGCTTGCTCTTATGTTTATCTAACTATTCCATGAATTTTCTTTGCTTTCTTGCATTCCTTGAGGAATATGCCAATGTTCCCGTAAGTAATAGCCTAATGCTAATGTTGTGTTGAACTTCCCTGTCGTTCTAGATTTGTGTAGTTTTCGTTGTTTGACGTTTATGTATGTGTTGTAACGTAACTTTGGAAAACATCGTCAAGATAAACCTCAATGTTCATAAACTTGTATTTTTTCTGTCCAGGACTTGATGGTTGGTGATGAGGCTAGCAAGCTTAGATCTATGTTGGAGGTAAATTACCCAATGGAAAATGGTATTGTCAGGTAAATATAAGTGATCCTGCAAATGTTGTCTTTGCAAAACCCTTAAATTTAACCTCTTTGTTTATTTTCTTTTCGTAGCCATGTAATTTAAATTTGAAGCAATACTTAATACATAATAAATTTTAACTTTATAATCAAATAAAATGTTATTAAGGTACATTTTATCTGTCGTATTTGGCTATTAATAATATACCATCGTTCTTATTAATTTTTCTCACAATTTACCACATTGTAATTGTGTCAATTTTTAGAATTTTTCTCCTATTGTTATATCTGTTTCCTCCTAATGCGTAAGTTTGGCACCAGTTTTTTGTAGTGCTAGCATTCTGTCCATACTCAAGTAGGAATTTTTCAAGTTTTACGAGAAGGAACTCAAAGGAGAAACTCATGTTTATGGCTTTCTTTGGTGCTGAACTGATAGTAAAATATTATTGGCATTTCTCTTTTGACCATTTTAGAATTTCTCATTCTTGAAGCTAGATCTTTGAAGCAGAATTTTGCATTCCTCTATCTTAAAAGTTATGAGCTTATTTTGTGGGTACTGGAACTAATTTATCCTCATCTGTAATTAAAGTTTGGATTTAAGTGAAGTTAATATAGGAAATTGATCATATAATGTGTTTCCACTATTTTTGTGCAGCTTTTAGTCCCTATAGTTGCCGGACTTACCTTGTGACTCGTCATTCTCATAGTATAATAACTCCTGTTTCTTAAAATAATCATATAGATGTCAATTGGCTGACTTCCTAAACTTGCCTGTCTTTTCAAGTAATTTTCGTATTAGGCAATTTCATGCTTTCTTCCCCGTAAATATTCCATGAAGGTTTAAAAATAGGGTGTATATTACTTCATGACTATCTTTGCCCATCCAAAAGAAGAACTTAGTTGCCTATGGTTGCTTACAAGAGCTAAGGGCTCCTTCGTTGGGAATTACGTGTTCTTATTAAGTTGTAAATTATCAACCTTCACCTAACACAACTAGTCAGTTACCAATAATGATAAATTATGTAATCAAACTGTTTATTCAGCTAAGTTAATATCCACTAAACATTGTGCGTACATTAATGAAATTTATTGTCATATACCTAAAAGCAAAAAAGGGTCTTCAACGAAAGAGTATGTGTCGTTGCATTTATTTATTTATTACTTGATTTTATTTATACCTGCACTGTAGGAACTGGGAGGACATGTGCCATGTGTGGGATTATACTTTTGGTCCGGAGAAGATGGATGTGGACCCAAGAGAGTGCAAAATACTTCTCACTGAGCCTCCAATGAACCCTACCAAAAACCGTGAGAAAATGATCGAAGTAAGTTTAAGACTTAACTGCAAATGGTGGATGTTTAGTGCACTGAGATTAGAAGCAGAACTCCTGGAAAAAAAGGACTGTCAGTGATAATTGATGTCATATGTTGGAAAATTATTTACATATTTATACTAACATATTAAACCTTAAAGCATATTTCGTATGTAACTTAATGAAATGCGAAGTTGTATAGAAGTATTAGTTTAGGGAAGAGCATAATTTTATTGTGGCTAGCGGGTACCAACCCTATGTTTGTTCTTTTCATGATTATGAGATGGTATATCAGATGGGCGATGAAGATAACAGTGTTTGTGCCTGTGTTTGATGGAAAATACATTTGTATTTAGTTATTTATTTTTTATGTCAAGTTAAAAAAGAAAATTCTGTTTTAGTCATAAACATGATCCTTCTTTTTTTCATGGAATGATTAGGAATTTTCAATCCTGTGTCACTTGTCTTGTTTTGTTTCTTGATTTTTTCTCTTATTAATTTCAGGTTATGTTTGAGAAATATTGCTTCTCTGGTGCATATATTGCCATCCAAGCAGTTTTGACGCTGTATGCTCAAGGTTTACTCAGTGGTGTTGTGGTGGACTCCGGTGATGGCGTTACCCACATTTGCCCAGTTTATGAGGAGTTTGCTCTCCCCCATCTTACTAGGAGATTGGATATTGCTGGTCGTGACATTACACGATATCTCATCAAGGTAAAATATATTTTAATATAACGGTTGGCCTATATTTTATGTATTAATGCCTCATTAAAAAATGTGTAAGTTCAACTGAGTTCTTTCGTGTATTGAGGTAGTTTGAGCAAAAAATCACTTCACCAGAATTTGATGAATTTGGCCTCATTTTAATGATAAAACTCTCATCTTTCCAATGATTTCAAAATATTAACCCCTTGCCGAACTACTTTTCGAGCAATTTGCCTAAAAATATAAGCTGTTTTGCATGGGATAGATTACAGCTGTGCACTCCAGAGGGAGAATATTATACAAATTAGGAATTTCTAGCACCTATATTTCTTCAAAAAACTAATGGTGTGCAGATTGCATGTTTTCTCAACTATTTATTAAAAATAATCTATTACTCACCACAGTAATTTTGACAGAATCGCAAATAAACCTGCTGTTTTGAAGGGTTTTCAGATGTACGGCGGGGAAAAATAAGTCAAGGTAGAGACTTATGTAGCTTTATTTATTTTATTACTGAGAATTTTGGTCATATATAATTATACCTTTGCACCATTTATGTTACAATATTTATTTCATACCCCTTACGGATGCTGAAATAAAAAAATAAAATTTGAATATGGTCTCCATTATGAATAGGCAACTATCTCGCTCAAACCACCTAAAGTCATGTGATTTATCATTAAAGTGAGGAAATTCACCGTGAAAATGTCATGACTACATCATTTGTGGGTTTTCGCAATGATTTGGTGTTCGTTCTTGTTATTTTTAAGTCTTTCACTTACTCAGTTGATGCCTTCTGAAAATTTCTGCATGAAACCTTGTCAGTGAAAACACACTTTTTAACCATCTTTTTTACCAATGCAATTTTTTCTGCCGTTAGTAGCTAAACACCATTGTAGAAGCTGTTGTTATAATCAGTTGAACTTCTATAACTTGGACATCATGAAGTTGTATTCCCAAATATTTCAAGGGAAAGTTCATTTGCTCTTGAATTCATTAAATTTTATGTTCATGTAAAATAATTGTTCTTCAATTTCAAATTCCTTCCACTCTTACAAGGAGACATCGCGTGACTTATGTTCAGGATCCAAACGAGGCAATTACTTTCTGAAACTATAGAGAGAATGTGGGAAAAGAGTCACGGCTTTCTTCCACATAGGCCCGGGTTTGAGAGAAAAACACTATTAAAGAATTTCTTCCTCCGTATAAATCCTTTAAAGTTCACGCCTCTCTCAACAGAGGTCGTAGCGGTCCTGCCATTTCCGAGCCTTTTCAAATGAACTTAAAATTAACATTCAATTTTCTTGGAAACTAAGACTTTTTAATCCAAATAATTTGCGTGTCATGAATACGTTTATGCTGGGGCACCATTCGCAATTAATGAATTCTGTTTTCTTTGATGAAGGAAACTTCCCTATTGGATTTTCAATCAATCCCCTTGTGAGACTTGCGAGGCTAATTTTGGGATTCTTGTTTGGCTGAAAAGAGGCTACACCTGCTGACAGACCTAATATGTTTAGATTTTGAAAATACGAGGATACTTCCGTGAATAGGATGGGCTTCGATTGGTCGTGGGTCTTTCTCAAGGCCATACACAATGAACGGATTATTACTTTTTAATTAGCAATGATGTACTCACTCTAAATTTCCCAGGAGCCACGTTTGAGTAATGACTTCTGTAACTCTATTTCTTGTTCAATAGTGAACATGATCTAGATAAAAAAGATATAGTAACTGTTTCTGAGGTTATGTAAAAAAAAATTGCTATGTCCTTTTTGCAGAGCAACATATTATATATTGAAGCGAAGCCTGTATCGTGGGGGATAGGAAGATATTCCAGCACAAAAAAATATCACGTAATGATAACACTTTCTTTTCCCACCACATGTTTATTTCAATTAAAGGAATTAAACTTTTCATTCATGGCGTGGAATTGAATACTTTTGGATGACAAATGTCATTACTCAAGCGTGGCTCCTGGGAAATTATAAGTGAGTACATCGTTGCTAATTAAAAAGTAATAATCCGTTCAATGTTTCCGGCCTTGAGAAAGACCCACGACCAATGGAAGCCCATCCTATTCACGGAAATATCCTTGTACATACATATTGGCATATTTGAGGTAATCAGCATCAACTTCCTGGTAGTTTCCTGGCTTTAAAATTATCGTAATCATCTTAATTAGTGTTTTTAGTGTTAGAAAATGATGAAACCAATTACAGGTAAGGATGTTATACAAATTCTTCCACGACCAATGGAAGCCCATCCTATTCACGGAAGTATCCTTGTACATACATATTTTCAAAATCTAAACATATTAGGTCTGTCAGCAGGTGTAGCCTCTTTTCCGCCAAACAAGAATCCCAAAATTAGCTTCGAAAGTCTCCCAAGGGGACTGATTGAAAATCCAGCAAATAGGCTGAAAATTTAAAAAAATTGTTGGAACTGCCGTAAATGAATGGGAGTGGGCAATTTACAGTAATTCCGTAAAATATTCTAAAGAAAAAAAATTCCGCAACCTGGGGTCAAACCTCATCCACCATATGAGGATAACTGACTCAGTGCCTCAACCCATGGGCTACGACCTCTGTTGAGAGAGGCGTGAACTTTAAAGGATTTATACAGAGGAAGATTATTTAATAGCGTTTTTCTCTTGAACCCGGGCATATGTGGAAGAAAGCGGTGACACTTTTCCCACATTCTCTCTATAGTTTCAGAAAGTAATTGCCTCGTTTGGATCCCGAACATAAGTCACACGATGTCTCCTTGTTAGTGCTTTTATGTCCGGAGGCATTTTTACTAGAATCAGTAACTTATACCAAATCTGAAATTTTTTACTAATGTAATGTTTATTTCATTGAATTATTAAAGCTAATGTTGGTACAACTTACACCAAATGTGAAGAAATTTAAAGTTAGTTACAGGTACATATACTATTGTCATGTGAATGCCTGCTCTTAGCTGAACAAAATACAGTAGAACCTCGGATATACGACCCTCTTATATACGACAACCTCATTTATACACCGTTTTTTTTTTTTGGTCCGGTAAATAACCCCATAAGACCCCATGTATTTCCAACCTCCCTTATGAAACATTTCATTTATACGACGAACTCCGTTATAAACCGTTTTTTTTGGTCCGATGGTAGGAAATTCCTCACTTATACGACTTATCAGCGAGTTAACTCACCTACGGAGCTTCATAAATTCCGACTTGGAGGGATTGTTGTGAGTTTATCGTGAGAGTAAGGAAAGTGTGAAAGGTATCAATCTTTAGGCAATTTTAATGGTAGCAAAAGGAATTCGTCAGAATGGAAAAATAACCGACCGTTTGGAAGCAACGGACGGAAAACTCCTTCCTGAGAGAGAGTCCTGCGTGACCACTGGACGAAAAATCGGCCATTTTTATTTTTTTAGGTGGTTTTTGAAAAATAAAAATCACGTTTTCGCGACGGAAAACCACAGGCCTGCGCAACCACTGGACGAAAAATCGGCCATTTTTTATTTTTTTAGGTGGTTTTAGGATAAAAAGTCCGGGTTTTCGCTACTTATTCCTGAAGTGCATGTCATTGCGCATACGCCTGTCAACTTTTAATGTCATATCTCCATTAGTAGAGATGAATGAGTACTGTTTCATTCCATGAGGGAATGAAACAGTTGAGAATCTTACGAAAGGCGCCATTTTGCCAGATAACTATGAGCGTTAGAAAAAAACGGAAAGCAAGAAGTTGTAGACCTCATGAAGGGATGAAAATCTCTGCTAGTCAAAATTGAGGTCGAACTCTTAGTTTAGGAGCTAGAGTCGAAAAACCACAAAAAACTGGAAATTTTTTGCCAAATTTCGAGTTTGAGGCCCTCTGGTGAGGAAACTATGAGGCGTAGAAAGACCAAAAGGCGGATTTTTCGTCCGGCGCCAGCGCAGGCCTGTGTTTGTCCGTCCGTTGCTTTCGAACGGTCGGTTCTTTTTCCATTCTGACGAATTCCTTTTGCTACCATTAAAGGCTGGTGGGTGGCATCTTGTAGGAAATTCAATTATCTGCTCTGAATGTTTCGTCAGATTCCAGATTGGACCCACCGTTAAAAAATTACGGCGCGGGAACCCGAGGTCACTTTTTCGAAAAGTCAAAAATCCACAATTTAAAATCATTTTTTGGGGGTTTGCACTCTTTAGATGACGAAAAATCATTTTAAATTTATAATTTCAAAATAGCTGAATGATTACGAAATGTATATAACTTCTAATGCCAATTGCTTTCTAATATTTAATAGAATCTAAAAACTATTTTCAGTTAGATCTGTTCATGTCTATTGATATTCTATTTTAGAAGAAAACTGTTTGGTAAAGGAAAAAATTACCTATTAATCACACCAGATGTTTTAGTAAGCAATACTCCTGCATTAGTTGGTGCTTGTTTGTAGAACATGAACAGGAAATAAACATCAATACAAAATGTGCCAAGCATTAATTGAAACTAATAAACTATTTTCAGTTAGATCTGTTCATGTCTAGTGATATTCTATTTTAGAAGAAAACTGTTTGGTAAAGGAAAAAATTACCTATTAATCACACCAGATGTTTTAGTAAGCAATACTCCTGCATTAGTTGGTGCTTGTTTGTAGAACGTGAACAGGCAATAAACATCAATACAAAATGTGCCAAGCATTAATTGAAACTAATTAACTATTTTCAGTTAGATCTGTTCATGTCTAGTGATATTCTATTTTAGAAGAAAACTGTTTGGTAAAGGAAAAAATTACCTATTAATCACACCAGATGTTTTAGTAAGCAATACTCCTGCATTAGTTGGTGCTTGTTTGTAGAACATGAACAGGCAATAAACATCAATACAAAATGTGCCAAGCATTAATTGAAACTAATTGTAAGCCCTGCTGGTAAAGTGCCAAGAATGCTGACTATTAGACCGAGAAATTTAACTTTGGTAATATATCTTACCAAATTTCAGGAATGCAAATGCACATCATTTCTTTCTTGGTAACATGAACATGCTTACATTTGTAGAGTTATTTGTAAGTTTGATCAATTATTAGGTTTCATTTGCCAGTATCCAAACATGTAATTGCAACCATGAAACAAAGCAGACCAAATTAGACAGTTGAAAAGGGTTTCTTGTTCCCTGACTATGAAACCTCTGTTGTGAAACTACCTCTCTTATGAAACTTTTTTTGCTGGTCCGCTGAAAGTTTCATAAGTGAGGTTCTACTCTAATTCATTTGTTTTTTTTACATAGGGTTGAGTGTAATTTGTTGTTACTAGTCACGAATGATGATTTTCAAATCACAATTTGTGGCTTATGATTTGTAATTCAAATATTTTTATTTGAATGATTTATGATTCAAATCTTTTTCCAAATGTTAAAGTGAGTTAGTGGTTGAATAATTGCAATGATCTGTTGAACCACTGACGAATGAGGAGTCTCGTAATTTCAATTTAATTCAGTAGGTGGATATAAAAGTGGCAATGGTGTTGTTTCATGGCTGTTAAGCACTAATAGGCTCCTGGTAAGTAGGTAATAATATTGGTAAGAAAGGTAGATGAAAAAATGAGAATGGGAGAAGTGTCGAAATAATGAGGGAGATTACCACCCAGCATTGAAGCTGGGGTTGAAGTAAAGGTAGGATTTTGACACTTGCGGAATACACAATGCATCATTGTTGGTTCATTATATGAGGAGACGATGGGCTGCTGTGGCCATTTGTGTCACTTAGAACACGTTGTTAGAAAGGAAAGGATTTCTTAACTGCTTCCCTGACGCACCCGAGTATACTCAGGCAAAGTTATACTGATATGCAGGTGGCCTAATTATCTTAAGTTAAGGGGCAACATTCAGAAATTATTGAATAATTCATTAGTTATTTGGAATAAAAAATTGAGTAAAAAATATTCGGATTTGCCTCCGTTTAATGCTTCTGAATCTGAAATAAAAAAATATGGCATTTTTTTGACCATTTTTGTAAAAGAAAACCCGTCAGGGAAGCGGTTAAGGAGTGGAGGGAGAGTGGAGAGAAACCCTGTTTGGGCTTCAGCCAGCTCTTTTTAAAAGGTGCAAAGGGGTTGGCAGGGTATCATTCCATCCAACAGAATTGGGTACTACCCTGAAGTGCTCTTTCTATAGCACCCAGGTAGGGTTTGCAATATCATTGAAAAATCGCCACTGCTGGGATTCGATCTGTGGCCCTCAGTTAAGGAAGCCCAGCACTACAGCCCCCACACCAACCCGATCCCTCACTTGCTCATCATTTACTACCAAAGCATTCCTGCACAGCACAAACCCCCTTGTCCATAACATTATCCACCCTCAGCCCTTAGTACTTCTTGTGCCCTTCATGCCTTTGAACTCTGTTTCTTATCTTCCTTGCTGCAGGAAATAGGTCCATTAGCTGCCTTTAGAGATGTGTGAAACATTCAGGGTGGAGGACCTGTGTCTCATTGACATATAGGGATTCAGCATCCAGCTCTTTTGTTACAATTTTGTGTTTTTCTTTGGTTTTCCAATTTCAAGAATTATCACAGAAGACCCACAAGTCTTCATTATGTTTCTCTTCCTTTATATGGGTTCACATCCAAACAGTAGGCTAAACTGAATGAGTTAATTATTTTGTGGAATTGTTTAATAATGCCTATCTCAGTGATAAAAGTAGAGCAGTAACTCAAGTGAAGTCTTATTTACCATATGATCTTGTCTCTGTTGTCCACTGTGATGGAGGCCCTCCAGAAATACCTTGACAAAGGTCATTCCATTAGGTATTCTTGTGTATTTGAAAAAAATTATCACGGTCTACTGTGAGAGTACATTAACCTTTATCTTACGAGGTTTTTCGCCGGCCGTATATCTAGACTGCCGAGGTTTTTTAAACTTTCTGCCACTAAATCGTAGTGTTTTAGAAAAAAAATTATTACCAGAAAAGTATTTGTTGTATCACAACGAAATAAAAAGTGTTCTATAGATTGTTTACAGTCCTTTCATGTGACATAATCTTTTAGCAATAAATAATATAACAATATTTTTAATCAACGTTTAATTTTAGTTTATGTAACTAAATATATAATTTTTTCGATGATGAAGGTTTTTTTACCAAATAACAAGCGATTCTTCCACAAAAATGGGGTAACACAATACAATTAGTTCAATTTCAAAGTTTTTCATATAATGGAATGGTACATAGCCATAAAAAAATAAAAAATATCCAAAGGATGACACCTGCATTTCTCCGAGGTTTGCCGTTCTTTACATCCAAATACTCTGAAAAACAAATTTTTATCCATAATACTTCATGTGTTTTTCTATAATAGGGTACTTAATTTGAATTAACTAATTAGTTTTCTGTATGCTGTGCTTGTTTTCCTTCCTTTTAGAAAAGATTTTACCAGATATTTGATGTAAATCCGTTGAAAGTCATGTTTGGAATCGATGTTATTATCGTGTTCCGGAAGTCTGCGAAAATTTCAGCATGGGAAAAAATATTTGTATCCACATTTTGGATATAAATCCTACAAGCAGTAAACAAGAATAGATGTGACATAAATTGATTGTTTTTAGCCATAGATGTACGACTTCCAGCTAACTTTAGTGGAACGTTCCAATTGCATCATAGGTGAAAAACCCCCGTTGGTGTTGTGTTCTGAGCGGTGCTGTAGTAGGTTATCCTTTCATTTTAGAGACCATTTATTCAAAAAGAAAGGATTAGAGTGAGGAAAAATGATCTTGATAAAGAAAAGGTAAGAGGTTGGTGGAGGATGGGAGGGGGGAGGTAGGGGTAATTGAGAGGTATAAAGAAATGAGACGAAGGTAGAGAGATGAAGGTCTACGGTACTGCCGAGGGTTGATAATAAAACCTGATACGTATGAGCGACAAAATACTTTTCATATTTCCAAAACGAAAACATGAGTGCACCTTGCATACGGAAAATTACAGTAATTCAAATACTTAAATAGAAGCTTTAACAATAAAATCTCCCATATTTATGAGAAGTCATGCAAATTTTGAAATACCTGCATCTTTTCCTTCGAGCTGAATATGATCATAGTGATGTCAGCCTGCTACACATTTCATAAATTGACACTTGTGTGATAGATCCTGAAACAGGGGTCTACACACAGCCCAACTTCACATTCCGGGCACCAAAGCCGCACTTGTTTCTCCTTGCCTTTCTCAGCACACACCTTACATATGCATCTCCCAGTCCTTTCCGGCCAGTGCACATTATGTCTAGCTTGCAGTCGTGAGATGACAGCATGTTTTGAAGTTGGACGACCTATATTTGATGACTGTGGAGACGAGATATCTTCCGAAGCACAAATTATGAGGTCCCTCACAAGTTGCTCACGAAAGAGTTTTTGTGACATCTTTCCACCAACTGAACGCATAAGGATTGAGGCATTCAAAACAGACATGTCCACCAGGTGGAAAAAAGGTTTTTTTGTCCATTTCCAAGTTTTTCTTCCGATAGTGTAGCTATTTATCATCCGGTCGCCTTTGTCTACAAAGCCCATGTTTTTATTATAACTGAATATAATTTCCGGTTTTAGCAGATTGTTGAAATCTTCAGTGAAAACTCCTTCAGAGGGAGCTTTGTGCATATTTGTCAAGATAAAGACCTCTCTTTTATCTTTCCAGCATAATGTGCATAACACTCCTTTCACTCTCACCTTGAGCTTCCCTCTCTTCATTGCCACAGCTCACAACACTGATTCAGGAGAGACTGTCTCACCGAGTCACTCCGCGATGATATGAATACGTTAGTCACACCACAATTGCGGATGGGAAGGACTTCGAAGGGTATGTATGCGCTCGCATGTCATCAAAAACATTATTCAGCATCCTGTTATCTTGATTTGCGCTCACGTAAAGATTCCCACGCCTCCTTACCAGCGAGATAAGCAAACTCGAACGATGGGGATAATTCATTCAGGGGACAGGTGGTCCAGCGGAACCTAATATCATATGGTGATAAGGAAACAAAACCTCTCATGAAAGTAAGACGCTTCTATCGCTGACTGATTTATGAGTAGATAAGGGTGTAATTGGGCTGTATATCTTCCTCTGTCATGGAAAAATGGTTCAGTTTCCTCGTCTTCCACCGTGTAAACAAACCTAGAGGAAGGAGTTGCATCATTTAGGCGAAGGATGGTCGGACGTTATCTCATTATTTTGACATAACAAAGAAAAAATTCTTATGGTAGGAAGAAGTTATATACTTTGAATGCATCTCTTATAGAAATATATTTATCTTTGTGCGGTCTATAAATTCATTTGTACAAAGGAAAGTATTCGGTCCCATCTTCATACATACGGTAAGATAACCCTGGTGATAGAAGTTGGATACTTCATGTTATATTAGGTCAAACAACACCTAATACCATGATATATCCACTGAAAAAAATTCAGATGGTAGAAATATCTATATCTAGTCCAATGCCCCTTCAAAAAAATAATTTCCTGTCTTTTGACCGTCGCAGGGACCTTGAGAGTGAAAGAAGGATGCAGTGTGCCAAATGAACACGCTCGGTAGTCTACGGATATTTTCTTTGTGCCGGAGAGTCACGCTTGGCAATTAAAGGTTAAAACTTTAAAATTATCGTGAAGTGAAACGTTCTTCTCAAATTAATGAAAATAGTCGTCATATTCTAATAAATTTATTGTGTTGTAAAATTAATGTGTGGTGATATTTGACCATGTCCATACTCTAAAACAGCTGTTCCCAACCTTTTTCGACTTGCCTACCCCTTGGTAGTCCTTTTCCCTCAAATTTCAGTTTTTCTCATGCACCCCTAATCTACCAAGTGCATCTTCAATTTATGTGACCTGTTGAATGTGATAAATACAGTCAAACCTCTTTAGAACGAACCTCTATAGAAGACAAGTTCTCTATACAACGAAAAAAAGTTAGGGTCCCGATTTTAAAATGGGTCATAACTTCTGTACAAGGGAAACCTCTGTATAACAAAAACCTGTATACAACAACAAAATTTCTTGGTCCCTAGAATTTCGTTTTAAAGAGGTTTGACTGTATATCTTGAATTTTCTATGTTAGTACCCTTCATAGCATTATGCTTTGTTCCTATACAAATTTCTTATCTAAGAATAATTGCTTTTATAAATGCTGCTCTTTATTATCAATGAGAAACATATATTTACAGTTTATTACATCATGTCTTGAGATAGAAAAACTATTGAAGAGATCTTGTACGTCAAACGGGCCAGTGTGTTTCAGTAGGAATTGATTGTTTGTGGGGGGGGGGAGCCCGGGCACTTAGACCTTTCTTGGTCCATTGTGCCAACCCCATGCCTGTCTGCCACTTGCAGATAGGGGACAAGAGCACCACGGTAGAGGCATGGAGGAGTGGCCTCCCCCAACGTCCCCAGTACAGGTATCGAGGGTGTCCTCCCTCTAACTTTCCCGGGCTGGGTATATCTCCCTCCGGCCTCCCGGTATCGGTCTGGAGGGAGTATCATCTCTCCATCCATGCCTGGTCGGGGTATGGACGAGGGTCACCCATCCAACCTCCGTCCGGGCCCAACATTGCTTAACTTTGGTGTTCTGACGGGAATCGGTGTTTCAATGTGGCTAGGCCCTTGCCCTTGAGTAGGGATACATTCTTCTGTATGCCTGGGGTAGTCTCAGTTTCTCAAGCAATATGTTGTTATTTTATCATCTGAGATGAGAAATTGTTTTCCAGAAACTTCTGTTTTATTTTACTTTATTAACCTCTTCAATTTACCTCTATTCCCATCTCCCTTTTTGAATGATGAAGGTTTTACTTTGTCATTAATTATATTATATTTTATCTGTTGAGGATTATGATTTTATATATCTAATTTTATCATTGTAATATTTATTCAGCTCCTTCTCCTACGAGGATATGCTTTCAACCATTCTGCTGATTTTGAGACTGTTCGTATAATGAAGGAGAAGCTGTGTTACATCGGGTACAATATCGAAACGGAGCAAAAACTGGCCCTTGAGACTACAGTTTTGGTTGAGCCTTATACCGTAAGTATGAACATGGAAATAACATTAAATTTAATTTGTTTCTTGAAAGTGCTGGGTTAGAGATATATTGCGAGCATGAACAACATCCATTGTGGTGCGTTTGCTTGAACATCAAGGAAGTATCATTATATACAAATTTAAAACGCTTCATTGTGGAAAAATGTGCCAGTTGTTCTCAAAAGCATTATACTGTTTTTTCCCAAAGCAATTTATTTTGAAAAATAATAAAAAATAAGTGTGTGCATCTACTTTGAGCATATTCACTCACGTGCCACTCACGTCAGAGGCATGTGGCAAGGGGTGTTAGGGCACCAGCCATGGAAACTGAGGAAATATGGAAAAGGAAGGGGGGAGATGACCTTATGCCACCAGCATTGCAACTTCTGTGTAGATATTAACTAGAATACCGTGTATTCTACAGTAGCTCCAAGAATTTATGAACTATTTTGAATTAATCATTAATATTCCTTCATTGCGATGATTTTATAGACCTATTATGACACTTAAAAGACCTTATGCAACTTGCAATTCCATTGTGTCGTGAATATTTTTCTGCACATTAGATTTAGTTAAGCATTGAAAATAACAACCGATGTTATTTGATGTAAAAAAGAGATTGATTGGATGTACATTTGTAATATTTGAGAAAGAGGAATGTGTGTATCAAACAAAACTTACGTGTGTAAAACTCTCAGGTTTCCAACCGGATGATGTTGGTTGAGTGGCACATACATTTGGAAGTCTCAGTCTGCCTTTGTCCTTAGGCTGATCACTCACCCTGAGGGTGATGACAAGAATACGCCTTCAAAATGTCAGTGCCACTCAACAAAAATCACCCTGTTGGAAAAACAGGAGATTTACATTCTTTAGCATTCGCCGGGAAAGCCAATCTTACCAACCAATCGTTGTCTAATAAAAGAAATGAACGAGGATGAGAATGCAGGCTAGGAATTAGAACAGGGGCTATTTTCCCATCTCTGGTTAATGCATTTGCGCATGAATTGTAGCAATTCACCACTTTATACGTAGCAATTTTCAATGCACATCAGTAGGCACATACACCAGATTGTGCAATTAAGTGCCTCATGTAAAACAGTCTTAATGGCTAAATAAGTTGCAGAATTTTTCTAGTGCTCCTTAACTTTCAATTGAAATTTCCATTTAAAGTTGCTTACTTATTCCAGTTGATCTGATTCTCACTGCTGATTAGGATGATAAAAATTTGTTATTGTGTGCATAATGCAGTGGACTTATTAGCACATTTCTGAAGGGGCCCAAAATTCGGAACATGGTAACCAGTAAAATAAGCAAAACAGGGTCAGCCTTTCCAGGAAAGATACCATGGTCGTTGTAAGTTGCTTAACAGCGAGGCAGGCAAATTTTATGCTTGACTTTAGATTTAGCTTATTCTGTAGATTTCTGGTAATATGTAATCTATTGAAATAAGACAATTAATTTTGCCAGTACTATAAAAAAATATTACTCCTCTCAAGGAAAGACATACAATGCCTTACGTTGATGTGCAATCAGTAATAATTATTATGATTATTACGAAACAGCACATTAAATGAAGCTTTCACGAAGGTTAGCACTTAGGTTTGTGGAACCAAGTAGCAGTTTTATTTAACCTTGCACTTTATGCATAGGCAATAATTCTGATGATTGATGACTCCTTGGCATGTATGCCCTACTCTTCACTCATTAAATCACATCAAGGTAGTGAACGAGAAAATAATGAACAAAATGGGCACCTGGCTCAAATATACATATTCCTCTTAACATTGCACATGTGGTGTTTACTCAATCCCTTGCAGCAGCCTGCGCGAAAATGGATCATCCCTTGTGGTCACAATTGCTAGAGATCGGCCACTCTGAAAATTACCTCAGTAATTTTCGTAAATTACCGCTGTATTTTTCGTAATTTACCACACCCCTTGAAAATTACTATAATTTTCAAGATAATTCATCTACCGTATGAACTCGTGTAAGAGGCGCACCTTTTTTCCCAGAAATCGCAGCCGAAAATGAGGGTGCGCCTCTTACACGAATGCGCCTCTTACACGAATCTGTCCGTTGCAAAATTCTGACAGCCGAGTTTGAAGGCTAATATCTCAGAGATGGCTCAATGGATTTTAAAATAAAGTACATCAAATTAAAGCTTGTTTATTTCTGCGTTTATTGATGGTGTACAAAATATTTTGCCGTTTATATCGATTTCAGTGTGTGGTTAAAAACAGAATTTTAGCTCATTTTCCCGGGTACCGGACGGATGCATCGCATTTACGGCTTCGTAATAACAACACGGATCAAGATATCGAAATTTCCTTTACAAATATTGTAGCAAAGATCTTTCCTAACAGCTATACGAAGTTTCATATTATTTAATGCATTAGTGCTTTAGTTATAGATGCAAATGCACGGATCTGTTATTTTCCGTTCCGCGCATCCTAGAAAACTGCCGTTTAGACCTTCTCCAAGCTCTCGAGTTCATAATCATCATCCACTTATAAAATCTTAAAGGAATTCATAGGTTAATCAATATCGACTAACATTTATTTTGGAAAAAGAGCGCGTTCAACTGCCAGGAGCATGCACGGAAGAGAAAGGGAGAGGCGCGCGATGTTGCCCAGTCAGAGGGCTATCTGTAAGGCGCGCGAGGGAGTCTACTACAAGCATTACCTGCGGGGGAAAACCAGTTGTCTTTTCTCTGTGCATGAGTCATTTGGACTCGGTAAATAGTGGCATAAAGGGTGACGCGGCGTTCGGGCACGCGGGCGTTCCTCCGCATTGTCTTGTAGAGGAACGCCCGAAAGCCGTTACCAATATGGAGAAACGCCGCGGAACCCTCAGATCCAAGTGAATAATTACCTCCGGGGTCTATATCTGCCTATGAAAAATGCCGCGTAAATTATAAAAGAATATCGCAAGCGGAAGGCTTTTAAAATGGCCGAAAGTTCGCAGTTAGGCCCGCAAAACTTCGCAATAGAAGAAAAAAAACTCAAAATTTTTTCTTCAACTTCGACGCATAAAAAGAGGGGTGCTCTTACAAGCGTTTATACGGTATTTGACTTAAATTATAACATTATAAGAGTAGTGCATTAGAATATTCTTCTTGAAAATTTGTCATACTTTGACAAAAGAAAGCCAGATTGAGTGTTGCTGCCGTAGTTCTTTTTAAGTTTAAAAAACATTTCTAATAGATTAATGTTGCATTAGGTATGGTTTAAACATCGTTATTCCCCTACTATTGCTATTGGCTTAATTATTAAACCATACATTTGCTGTTAAATGCTTAAAACTAAAAAATACTGGAAAATTACGGTAATTTTCCCATCTTTATCAATTGCTGATTGAAACAAAAATACATATTATCCAAATAAAATACATATTGCCTTATTAGATGTGAAAAATCTTTCTGAAGTACTTTGTTCTCGTTGAGCCCTAATTTTTTATGGTTGAATCCATTTTTATGAAAGCATTCATTACACTTTCATGACCTTTGTGAGAGATGACAACCTCTCACACAGTTTCCTTCAGTTCTACTGCAATAGTGAATTATTCATGATCATGCATATTCTATTTCTCTGTTTCACAACTTCAAATTTCGTGTTGGTAGAGGTACACTCCAATGGGATTTTTGTTGGCATTGGCAGCCAACCCTTCGTCTGCCGTCAGTGGCATATTTGAGGAAATCGGCATCAACTTCCTGGTAGTTTCCTGGCTTTAAAATTATCGTAATCATCTTAATTAGTGTTTTTAGTGTTAGAAAATGATGAAACCAATTAGAGGTAAGGATGTTAAACAAATTCTTATTGTTTGTGATGTTTTGTAATGTAGTAGTTATTGGCTCTGTAAGGTTTACCTGTAGTTGTTTCACTGCAGCAAATAACTTTTAAATGTTCCTTTTACATTTATTCTAATAAAATCTTTTTCTCTGAAGATAATTCATTTTGAAGTGAATTGTTTGTCAGTAATAATCAGCGGTACAACCAACCAATAATTATAATTTAATTTCAGCTTCCTGATGGCCGTATAATCAAAGTAGGCGGTGAAAGATTTGAGGCCCCAGAAGCTCTCTTTCAGCCCCACTTAATCAATGTTGAAGGGCAAGGTATGTATTTTAAACTTATTGTTTATTCAATTTATGCACCATGGAGGATTTTGCTGTATATTTATTTTGCTTCTGTAACAACTAAATATATCAATTCTTGTTTAGTAATTTTCTATGCAGCCCTGGGAAAAAAAATAAGCATTAAAATAAATAAGTACTAGAAAGCTGCATCAAAGCTGCGCAAAATATATCTGAAGTTTTTCCACTCTCTCCTAATTGCAAGGGTTCTCATTCAGTACTCATAAACTGAGTGGAACTTATCTTGCTTGCTTATTCATGGTGGCAAATGTGTTTCTGTACCCTTAAATCTGTAAATGTCCCCAAAGGAAAATCTATGGGATTGTGGTCAGGTGAGAGTGGAGTCCAGGTCTCTGTTCTGCCTCATCCTACACACTTTTGATGAAACTCATCATTCTAGTAACTTCTAACTTGCATAGACAACTTTGTTGGAGCCCCGGTGTAAACATACCAAATAATTTACTGTTGCTGGAGGCAGGCATCATCGAGAAGCGTTAGCATATGTTATTGTGAAAATTGCAGTTTTGGCATCAGTTAGTGTTTTAGGGAGAAAGTGTGGTCTGATAGGGCTCTCCAGAATACCCACAATACTCATAGTTACAAAGGGCGATGTCAATGAAACATCCGAATAAGGTGAGAAGGTTAGACTTGCCAGTTATGGTTGTTCAAAATCTCAGTGTTCGCAAATGAGCCACCAGAGAACAGTAGTTTAGCAGAGTAATGTGGTTGGGTAATGAACATCAAAGCAAAACAGGTTCTATTGGCTTGAGGGGACTACATCGTACATTCATTGGAAGGGAATTAAAAATGGACACCATATTGCTATGTAAGGAAGATTTTATCATTGTTCAAATTTCAATATCTTAACTATGGTGTTGTGAACCATTAACTAATTAACTTGATTCACATTAAGATTGGGCATTTTATAACTAATTTCAGTGTTATTTATAATGCGTGAAAAATTTCATACATCAGATAAAAATAGCTGAACTTACCAATCATTTGATGCCTAAAAAATAGGTTTACAGGACAGGTTTGGTGATGTTACTGGGCAGTATTGTGTCTGTGTGTTTGTGTTATTAACTTCAGATCTGCCTGAAGTTGCACACATTTGTAAGAGACAAATAGTTTCACAAAATATTTGATAATGGCTTTAGGGAAATTGAACTGTGGTTACTTTGCGAAAAGGCCAATGAATAATCCGAAGTTTGATTCTTGGTATCTTAGTACCCAAAACAAGGCTGAATTTTTAATATTACCGAAATTAGAGGAAGAATGTAAATGTGGAAGTAATACAATTCACGAATAATAGTTGTTCGTAGACATCCTGTGTTTGTGTTTTAAAGTCTTTGAACCCAAAAAGTGATATTTTTGTTGATACTCTCGCACAAAGGCGAGGTCAAAAAGCATACAATTACAATATTTCCTGCTAAGTGACGTCAAAATCAAAGTAAACATGATCTTGCGCCGTTTTTGTTGTAGCTTCATTATATGTCCTAAATTGTTTCATAGCTAGCTTTATGTTTCAAATGTTACCAGTGGCTATCATCAAGTGTCTTTTTTATGACATGAACTTTTGATTGTGAAAATAAAAATGTGGCAACGACTTGCCACGATGGAAAAACCGATTCATCGATCAGTCACCGAAGTTAAGCATCGTTTTCTTTTCCACTTCACATCCAGACTTTTTCCACTCATTCCTGTGATTAGTCTTATTCAACATATTTGTATCATGTGTCTACTTAACATTTCCTAGTCATTGAATTCTTCTCGGGTTCTCCGTCGGGTTAGGCTCTTCATACTGTTGGACATTTTGATGCCCGAATTGTGCATCATCCTCAGGGCTGTTGAGAACAATGTATGAGCTGATATTTGAGATATTGAGTTTTGATTTGTACATGGAATGGTTAGCATTCAGTTGCCTATTGTGAATCGTTGAAAATACTCCTATTACTCATTTTTTCCAAGGGAACTTTTTTTTGCTGGGAGTTGTGTTTTATCCTAAATTTCATAATTTAATCTATCTGCCGTTGGAATTAATGGGAACAACTTTTCTTAGGAATTGCTGAGCTGGTGTTCAACACAATTCAAGCTGCCGACATTGATATGAGATCAGAATTATATAAGCACATTGTCTTATCTGGTGGGTCTACTATGTATCCTGGATTACCAAGTCGATTGGAGAGAGAAATTAAACAGCTGTATTTGGAAAGAGTATTGAAGAATGACATAGATAAATTATCGGTAAGTTCATTTTTTAATGGGGAAATCTTGGGTATGTACCTAATTAATTTATCGTTGTGATGATATTTTAGCTATTCTATGGTTGTAAGTTTATGTTTAATTGTTACAAACATATGTGACATCACGTGCTTCACACGTAGAAATCAATATCTGTGTAATTCATCCCCTATTACTTGGACTCCCATAAAAAGAGGCTACATGGGCAGAAAATGCAAAGATTGAACCCTACCATTGGTCAACTTCATTGTTTGGCATTTCAACCATGACTAAACACACATAAATCAACCATTTTCGTTGTGCCTGGCCACGGCCATCTGCCTTCAGGATGGTGAACTGGACCCAAGCTCAAAATTACCTACTTCTAAATTTCCTGTCCTCTATGCAATGTGAATCTCTCCTTTAATGACAAGATAGGAAAGATCATCCTTCCCTCTCCTCAACCTCCATGAATGAGTTTGTGGATGTGATGGGTCAGTGGTTGTCTATTTGGCATCAGGTGGAAGACTTATTTTTTTAGGCTTTGAAAATATTCTTTGGAACCATCCGTTTGCAAAATAACCTTTCACCAGAATCTAAAATCTACCATAAACAGGATGGTTAAAGGTTTTGTCTTCAGACAAAGTCAAAACAAATTATTGCCTGAATTAATGTCATTTTTCAGTATAATGTGGACATAAGGTATCAAACTAGGCTTAAGAGGAATATGCTATTTCAGGGTATCCAGCGACCTTGAAAACCTGGAAAACTCAGGGAAATATTTTGTCCTTGGAAAACTCAGGGAATTTTTGTATCTTTCCAAAAAACTCTGGAAAATGCACAGCAGTGGATTTCCATTAAGGCAGAGAGAGGAAGGGTTAACCTGCTGTGTGATTGCAACAAAACAATAGATAATGGTACCTGTGGTACAGTTATCTATTGTTAGCCGGTTAAAATCGATTGTTCATGCCTTGTCGACAGGAAAGTTCCTGTGGTAGAGAGAAAATTTCTTTATGCACAGTGGCATCACAGAATTGGCAAGATAGGAACAGTTGACCAAAAGGCGAGTGAAGTGATTAAGAATAGGCTGGCAAGAAAAGCAAAACAAGTAAAAAATGAGGGTGGTAATTCTTCTGAAAGTATGGCCAACATTACCTCAGGTCCTGAAACAGAAGAGACGGATACGGTTGCAAAATATACGGACACAGATTTTCATATTAGGTTCGGATCACCCTCTGGGACTCAAATGAGAACAGTACTTGCTAATACTGCTCTTTACGATACATGCCCCTCCCCTCCCCCATAAAATAAGGAGGAAACAGGAATTATATCTTAATAAAAATACAAAGGACCTTTAGAAGAGGCCACATACCGATTTTAAACGCAATCCGATCACTATAACTCATTAAGAGAAAATGCCGAAAAAGGTCACTTTTTTATGATTTTTCGATTTTTTGAACGCGATGAGCGACTGCCCCTCCCCCAAAAAGAAGGGGAATTATATTTTTTTAAAGACAAAGGACCTTTAGAAGAGGTTACATACCGATTTTGAACGCAATTTAATCACTAACTCATTTTAAAAAATTCCGAAAAAAGTCATGTTTTTTACGAATTTTCGAAACTTCGAACGAGATGTGGGACCGGAAGATGTTATCCGATTTCAAAAAATTTTCTTTCTCTATGATCAGGGGGACGAGTAGCAACTTTTCTGCACTATTACGATTCGATTCGGACACTTTCGTGTTTTTCGGCCCACCCTAATGTGCATGGCCTTGCTATGGTCAGAACTTGATGTATTTTCTCATTTTTTTTTCAGAAATTCAAAATAAGAATTGAGGATCCACCTCGGAGGAAAGATATGGTTTTCATTGGTGGTGCCGTTCTAGCAGAAGTAATGAAGGATCGTGACACTTTTTGGATGACACGAGAGGAATACCAAGAGAAAGGGGTAGGAGTGCTCAAGAAGCTGGGTGCTCGAGCCAGCTAGAAGTGGGTGTTTACTGTTGTTAGGGGCCTGCCAGGGTGGTCATGCAGAAGCAGTGGAGAAGCACAAACTATCTGTCAGCCCATTGCACTTGTTGATTGCAGTTGTACATAATAGGTGTCCATTTTTGCTCTAATACCAGTTAGCGTGCCAACTTAATAAGAGGCCAGTCTAAGATTGCCACTGGGAACACACCAATTTGAGCAACATTGTGACTGCCTTTCAGTACCTAGCGGAGGGAGTTTGATAGGGCTTCCTGTCTTGTGTGTTGTTGTGGCGGAATATTTTCCTGAGAATTCTCCTGCATCATGGAGTTCTTATTCCATCACGATCAGTGCCACAACAGACCTTCCAGAAAGCATTAGCAAAATACAAAGGATTGATAAAGTTAACATTAATTTGTTGATAGCTTGAGATGGCTCTTGAGAAACCACGATGGTTTAATTAGGAGTGGTCGGTGCACCGTGCTTCTTCTGTGAGTTCATGTTATTGCCTGTTAATTTTGTGAGCTGTTGTGATACTCTTGGCTCTGGCATTTGGGATCGTATCCCAGATCCTTGGGCCATGCGTGTTGGATGATCACTTGGCCAGTTGAAATCCCTCATTTGTTGATAACGTTTTCTTTGACAGCCACGAAGAATTGTCTCCATGGCTCCAAATTTACCAAATAATGAATAGATCTCTAGTTGAAATTCTTCCAGTTTTGTTCTCAAAATTTCATTAATATTATGTTGAAATAGAATTTGGATCAATGGTATCGTGGAAGACTTTTTCTTGTACATGTTTTTAGCATATTTCATATTTTGAGAACAAAGAGTATTTATTCTTGCCCCTGCAGTTTTTGTATGCTTGGAATTTTGATTATTGAAAGTGAGTATAATTGATTTTCTAGTGAGGATACAAAAACATATGGGTGTGTGTGCATTTATACATGAAATCTAACTACTGTTTTATTTTATTTTTATGTCTGCCAATAGTTACAGCTGAGTCCCCTTTATTATCTTCTATGGTGCAATATAATTTGAGACATGATTTCTTGTTGTTCTATGGAATTAGCTTTCAGGTCATGTATTTCTTGCTGCCGATTCCACTTTTTTTAATTTGCTACCATTGCATTTTATTATCAGCCCTGGGTTAGGATCATATTTTGTTTGACCATGATTAAAGACATGTGTTTTTGTAAGATATATGTTTTAACACCTTGAAACAAGCAATTACGTTTTGTGAAGATTGAATCATCTATTTTTCTCATTTATTAACAATGTGTTATGATGGCAGATCCACACTGTGGAGTATTTTTGTTCATTGGGTGTGCCTCCAAAGCAGAAGATTTCATGATTACTCGTATTGTTGTCTAATTTTAATTCACTAAGTAGAAGCCATTATTAAAGGATTAACTTCTGCGATGGCAAATGTGCATGCCCATTGTGTGTTATTATTTTTTTGAAATTATATATTGTGTGTGTGCCAGTGGTTGTAAGTTGTGAGTGCACCTTGTTGAATTGTACATTTAATTCTAATGAGAGCTAAAAATATTATTACATAATAGCTTACACATTGAGGAAGCGAGACCTCGATTTTATGGTAAGCCTATTTTAGTTTGTTTGCCTATGTGACGAAATATGTGAGCTCCAGTGACTTTGAAAACTCTTAAATGACTAATTATTTGTGCTTTATCCTTCCTTTGTGACTATTGATTGGTTCTCCTTTTACTAATGATTCATGAATTCTATGGGGCCAATTGCTTTATCGCCATTACTACCCAATAATTTTTTGTTATGAAGGAAAAGATGTCTGGAATGCATAAGAGCCAAGACTGTCAATTTCATTAAATATTAATAAAACAAATGTAAATAAAATTCTTCCCAATATCAAAATGATTGTTTACATATTTGTAACAATACTGTGAACATAGCTTCCTAGACCTCTCAGTTACCTGTCGCTACAAGGGTGCAGAATATTCTCTGGAGTATGGCTTGGGCTGTCATCTTTATATATGTATACATATAAAAGCTCTCTTAATCATTGGCAGACAGTCTTTTCACTCCGGAAGTAGGCATAGTCCATGTCCATGTAGGCCATTTAATGATAATTCTGGTGGGATCTTGGGAGAAAAAGCATAGAAATAAGTTAGTATTCTGGATATGAGTCCTGAACGAGAGGAGATCACAGGGTAATTGTTGGAGTAAAGCATTCATAGTGACCCATTCAGCTAAGCTGCCTGTCAAGGAAGTAATGTAGAAGCTTACACAACATTTGCTTTTTCTGAGAGCCATGGAATAGAGGGAACGAATGAATGAGCGTGAAAGTCATCTAAAAATGTCCTTAATATGAAGGTGTTAATTCTCGAGGCATTTTTAAATAGGACATGAATGTGCAGGGGTCGGCAGAGTAGTGATCCTGCCTCGATAATTTGATGGTGGCTTATCATATTCAATTGTCATCACTCCGAAGATTGGTTTGCTTTCCATTCAACTTTACTATCAAGTAACCACTTCATTCATACATAATTATTTGCTTTGACATCCTTCATGATTTGCTTGATTTATTCCATTCGTGGTCTTCCTCTGTAATTCTTCCCATTTATTTCTCCTTCCAATATTGTTTTCATTATACTGCTGTGAAAAAATGTGTCCATTAAGTTTGCTTCTCCTTCGCAGTTTTCATTATGTGTGTGTACTTCTCTCCTGCTCTTTGTAGGGCTTCTTTGTTAGTGATTCTATCTGACCATTTAATCTTCATCATTTTTCGGTAGCACCACATCTTCATTGCTTCCAATCTCCTTTGCTCTGCTGCTGTTATTGTCCAGGCTTCACTGCCATATACGAGCATGCTCCAAATATATGGTTTAATGAAGTGCTTCCTTAATTCCAGGATTGTGTTGCCAGTTGTCAACAGATTCCTCCTCTGGTGGAACACCTTATTTGCTTGGGCTATTCTGCTCACAATGTCTTTCTTGCTTTTTCCTTCATTAGTGATCCTGCTTCCCAGATAAAATTCTTTTGCTTGTGCAAGTTTTTGCTGCCCAAGTTTAACACTAATTCTGTCTTCTTTATTTCTTCCTTAAGCCGTAACCTTGGTTTTCTTAACATTAATCTTCAGGTTGTATTTCTTCTGAGTTTTGTCCACACATCTCAGTATTCTTGTCAGATCTTCCTTCTCAGCAAGAATTGCTATGTCATCAGCAAAGCGTAGCATGCTGACTTTTTTCTCCATGCACTTGTATTCCTGTTTTTAATTTTTACTTTTATTTCACTTATGGCTTTTTAAATGTATTTACTGAAGGTCATTGGTGTCAACATGAATCCGTGTCATATTCCTTTTATACTTCCTCTGTATTTCTGATTCCTCTACTTCTGCTTCCTCTATATTTCTGCGACAATTAATCACTGGCAGTTTTTCCTAATTCAGTCATTAAATGACACTCCTATTATCTTCAGTGTTGTCAGTATTCTGTTCCAGTCCTCATTGTCAAATGCTTTCTCTAGGTCAATGAAGCAAAAATATGTGGACTTGTCCTTGTGGATCCTCTTCTCTAATATAATTCGCAGGGTTAAATAGCTTCCCTCGTTCCCTACTTTTCCTGAAACCAAGTTGGTCTTCATCCAGGAATTCTTCCATCTTCTGTTCTGTCTTCCTGTAGATTATTCTGGTGATAATATTTGATACATGTGCTGTAAAGGTGCATTGTCCCTGGAGCGACTCTTGCGATAGTAGCTGAGCGACAGTAGCTCAGCGATAGTAGCTAACCACGTCATTGTTGCTGAAGCGATTGTTCTAGAGCGATTCTGGTTCATTTGCTAGCTGACTTGCGAGTGAAGTGGTACCATGAGTTCGAGGCAGAAGAAGTTGTTTTTGAAATACCTTTGTTTCGACACCAATCGCTCCGCGACTGCGACTGAGCCTGCCCTCAGACCAGACTCGCTACTGTCGCCAACTACAATCACTAGCCACGCCAGTCGCAGTCGCGTCAAGGACAATGGTCCCATTTGAAACAACGCTTACCAGTGCTGAGCTACTGTCGCTCAGCTACTATCGCTCAGCTACTATCGCAAGAGTCGCTCCAGGGACAATGCACCTTAAGGCTAATTTTTTCTTAAGCCGACTTCTCTCACCTCTTTTCTTCATCAGGATAGGGATGATTACATTCTTTATAAAATCTTTTGGTATTTCTTTACTTGAATAAATATCACATCAATCTGTGTAGCTTATTTAGGATCCTTACTCATGCATACTTGAGGAACTCCGAGGGCATTTCATAAACTCCTGGCTCCTTTCTCTCTCTCAGATGGTGGCTGCCTGTTGAAATTCCTCCCCTTTGGTACTCTCATGTGAAGTGTGCGAGTTGTAATGACTCATCTCCAGTATGGTCAGAATTAACTAGCATTTGACTCAGCGTGTGAGTACTGAAGTGATAGAAAATTTGCAGGAGGTGAATATTTTGTCCTCGTGATTTACCTTTATTAGTATAGGTGGCAGTCTCAACATCCTATGGTTGTAAGGTATTGTTGGTTGTCATGTTAGCGTGTTATTTGAGGAAGTGACTGATAAGTTCCCTGAGGATAGGAATATAGTTCTGTAAAAGATAAAATTTGAAAGGAATGGAAGAAGGATGTAGAAAAGCACCCACTGTTTTGTTACTGTCCCTATGGGTTACTTCTGTGGAAATATTTACAGAAATTACTTAATGCATTTCATGCCGCAAGAAAACAGAAGAATTTGATTCCTGGAGGGGGACTGCAAATGTTAGGAAATATTGTTTATTTCAAAGCAGAAAATCCAGGGAAGAACAGATGAAAAACTTAGGTAGAGAGGTCAATAAAAGCAGAGGAAATTAGATTCCTACATATGCATTTTGGTCATCCAGGTCACTATCGACTGGACGTATTTAAATTTTGTAAACGTGCACGTCCGAGGGATCAAGATCCAAGTGTTCGGAATATGGGGTTAAAGTTGTTGGAGTGGTGACGTCAATGTGAACCATATTGTTATGTTCAACTGGGAGTGCCCATGACTCATCTCTTGACCTTGGGGTAAAGAACGTTCTCGATGCGTGGTCACCTGTGTTGACGCCAGTGACCAACGCAGATGCACTCACACACATTAGTGTGTGTGATTGAGTGATTTTGAGAGCTTGTGAGTGGGTGTGGTTGTGTTAATAACCAGGCACCTTTAGTAGGGTCCCATTAGCCTTGCGAAGGATCCCAGGTTATAACCCAATGAATCCTTAGCGGGGTCCCATTAGCCCTTGCGTAGGATCCTATCTGGGTTGTGTGAGTGCATCTGTGTTGGTCACTGGCGTGGAAGCAACCTTCCTGTAAACTACCACAGGAGGGTATTCTGGTGGAGAGGCTGGGGTCTGTCTCTGCTGTGGAAGTCCCATCCGGGCAAACCAACACAGCAAGGTTGGTGATTTCTAACAAGTGGTGCCAATTGTTTAGGGCTTTTGAAGACTCCCTTTATTTTTTGGTATTTGGATTTGATGGAAATTGTTGGAAAAGGAAGATGCTGTGGATGGAGTTGAATAGGGTTAAGATCAGAATTTAAGTTAAGGACATTCCCTCGGAGTCACTAAGAAGTGCAGAAGAAAAGACCCTGAACTAATTTTTTTAATTAATCGACTTGTAACTGGGCAAATGCCAGTGGACTTAAAAGGAACATTATCATCGTTATTCTAAAAAAAGCTAACTAATGCAAAGATTTTAGAAGAAAGCCTTTCTACAATTGCAACAAAAATGTTGACAAAAATAATCTAAAGAAGAGTGGAACAAAAGGTGGAATAATTCTTGGATTACAATTTGAGACATCCTTGTTTAATTATATTTAGAGTAAATATTTTTGGAAGACCATTATTACCACTGCATTTACATTGTTCCATTGAAGACCATTTTGCATTATGCAAACACTTGATTATCTTTTGAAACTACAGACCATTGGTTTACAAGGCCCATTCACATACTACCATGCTACTCTGAATTTTCGACAGACTTCAAGGTTGTCACTGTCTACTCTGATAAAACTTGGATGTCATTATTGATGTACATTTAGCCAATACATACTTATTTTTTTCTCATGCCCAAACCTGCAAATTCAGCAGAAAGTCACTCAGTTTTAGGTGCTTTCTTCAAATGACATTACATATAACCTGAAATACTAACTGCCATTGGACAAGAGCTGTTAATTTTGCACTCTGATAGTTCCTAATGTCGAGGACTGTCATAAGGTAGGGATGCAAGGGACAATAAATGTCACCACTGTTGCATACGTATTTACATTGACAGTGGTAATAATTTGGAAATAATTTAACTTTGTAATATTCCACAGAAAGTTTTATTTCTTCTGACCCAGCATTTTGACTACTACACAGTCATTATCAAGGTGACAATAGCTCACCACGAGCCCCTTATATACAGAGTGAGGGTGTAGGGGGAGGGGAAGAAGAGGATGGGGTAGGAAGCAACGGGAGGAGAGTGAGAGATTGGTTCGAAATAAACGGGGGTTTGAGCGTTGTTACAAGAATTGCATCACGGAGGGGGGAAGGAAATTTCGAGAGGGAAGAGGGAGCATTTCATTCAACACATACATTTCATTTTGGAATGCAAAATAATTTATAGATTATCGAGATAGTCCAGCTTGACATGTATTAACAATAGTATCCATACAGGGCTGTATCTACCAATTCTGTCCCCCCCTGCAAGAATTTGTTAAGACCCTTTATGTATAAGGCAAAAGTGAAAATAATGCTGTAGGGTTTCATGAAGTAAGATACCATATACATATATGATTGCGCTTGATATTTGGGCATCGTATAGCACTAAAATTATTAAATGAAACAAGCGTTAATAATAATATATTTGTCATGCATTATTAATTATGAAAGAGAAACATTAACTAATTGTGGCTGCCTAATTTCTCCTCTTCTTTCACGTTAAGTTGGGCGTCAGTCCGCCGTTAATTTCTACTCCTCGATTTTCCTTTTCTGATTCTTCGGTTGCTCCATTCTGCGTCCTTCAGGGTTTGCAAAAAAAATAATTTTGGTCTTCCTCTGACTCTCTCTCCCGTTCACCTTCCGTTTTATCGTCAGATTCTGGTGTTAATTATGCCTTAATAGTCTACCAAATAGATGCACCGGTCTCTGATCAATTCTTTGCCTATAAATACACCTTTTTATACCTATTTTAACGAGATATTTGACTTCCTATTTTAGGTAACCAAATGAGCGAACAGTTTCTTAAAAATTATGGACATCTAATGGGTTTCTCACTCACGCGTGGTTTAAAAGCTTTAGAACATGTCAATTATTCCAAGGTATCGAATATCTTTAGCCTTTCAATGAAAATCGCTGCGGGATAAAAATATTGAAAGAAAATGTGTGCTGTGAAACTTAATCGAACGTGGCTTCCTGCGACGCGTATTCACATTTACGTGCTTTTTAATCGTGTACCAAGCTTTGCCGAAGGCGGGATGATTTACCTTGCGCGGTTTTCTCAGCATTCATTTTCACTATTTTTTTCCGAGAGATGTAGAAACCTAAAAAATAATAACCACCCAATCATGATCTTAACTTTTTAATTTCAGCACAGATTCAAAATGCTTTTTTATCGAGTATTCTGCGCCATGAGAATTAATTTTTGAAAGGCATCGCTAAAATGCAGTTATTCATTACAACTTCATTGTACCCTAAATATTAGTTTCGATAGAATTTTCTTCTTCATTCGAAATTCGGTTCCCCATCGGAAGGATTATCGGCGTCACACCCTGCCAAAGCGGCCATTCAAGTAAAAGGAAGGCGATTTTGGCTGCTTTTTAACCCCTCCCCCATGTAAGACCCCTTTCTCGTGAGCGCCCAGCAGGGTTTGAACCGCGGTGAAAGTTAACGTGAGCTAGACCCTTTCAGACGAGTCCATATGATCCGCGGTCGGTGGCTCTCGAGCCGGCATGTGGCTCTCGAGCCGGCATGTGGCTCAACCCGTTGGTAGCCGGCGTTTGGTGGGGAGCATTGCGACGTCCCATTGCGTACACGCCTTTTACGCAAGGCTCAGGAGAGCTGCAATCGCAAGAAGACCAGCTTCCTCTTCCAAATCCAGCATCCTGTGTGTTCGCAACAGACTAGAACGAAGGGACCTGAGGAGCATCGCAGGAGCAAGTGGCGTTGTGGTGAATCGGAGCCTGTTCACCCGGCTCACGTGAACTTGTGCATTTCCTTCCGGCTCTCTCAAGCTGCTCTGGTGAGCCACGGCCCCCTAGATACATGTATCTAGGGGGTCGTGGGTGAGCGCGCTCACCAGAGCTCGTGTAAAATGGGCCAAAGAGAACATAAGATTTCATGAACCCATCCTCCCTATCTTACGTAAGTTGTCATATATTTTTAGAACCATGCACGCATAATATAACGATATACTTTTGGACGATTCCCTATCCAAGTGAGCAAAAATTCAACTCACCTTTTGCTTTTATTTTTTACCTAATCAAAAATACATTTAGAAGTATGATTTTTTAGCCGGATCTCGGTTTTCACGCTTCACAGCAAATGCAATCGCAAATTAATGATCATACGTTTTTCTGCAATTTAGCGTCAATACAAGCACACCAACAAAGTAGTCCAACAAAGACAATTTTTTGGCCGAAAATAATGAAAAATATGATCGATCTCGGAAGCGACTATAACCTTTAAAAAGTAAGATTGTCTCGGACCTCCCCACTCTCCTACGTAAGACAACGAAAGGAAAACTCAACCCACCTCTCCTCCCAAAACGTCTTACTTAGGTAATACTTGAATGACCCCAAACAGCGTTGCGCCTCATCATTTTCAAAGCTTGTATGCACTGAATAGCAACATTTTGGGCCGTACTGAGTGTTTCGCGATTCAGGGCATGCAGGATTTTGTACACCTTCTGGTTGGATATGCAAGGCCTAGCTATGCGCAACAATCTCTCACCGTCTAGGGTAGGGGTGCACATCCCCTCTCCGGACTCAATGACTCACCCGCCCCCCTCCCCCAATCTCCCACTTTCCCATAGTTTCCTTTAAATCCCGAGTTTTCCTCGCCCAAAAAATAGTTTTATGACTCCTTTTGCTTCATGACTTCCCCGTGTGGGCACCCAAGGCCATTATATCCATGGCCTTGGAGGGCACCTAAATCTCACCGCAGAAGTTGTTTACTCCCAATCAGTTATTGAAGGGATGAGATGAATCGACGTCGGCACGTGGCGAGATTAATCTTGTTTTGACCCACTACCTATCATTTGAGAAGTGGGTACAATCTTCCCCGGGTCCTCCGTTTCTTCTTCCAATGCGCTCTTTCCATAGACCAAAGGGCAATTATGCAAATGGCAACGGCATGTCTCGGATGTGACTCGCAGCATATCGTAAGCGTGAGGGACACATTGTCGCTTTTCATATTTTCAAAATTAGTTGGAAAGACGATTTACAGAGGAAATCGAAGAAAAATATCCTAAAAAGAAAAATAGGAAGCGTTTCTCTGGCAGGGGTAGGTTATTGTACGCATAGGCGTATCCAGGGGGGTTTTGGGGGTTGTAACCGCCCCCACCCCATTGATATAAAAAACTTAAAAATGATGTGTTTAACTCATAGTAATAGTAAACCTATAGGTCACCTTCCATTACATAATAGAAAACTTTCAAAACGTCATTTTAAGATGTATATTTTTCAAAAATTCCCGGACCCCCCATTTTACATGGGGGTATTCCATGCCCCCCCCCCCCCCCCCCCCCCCCCCCGGTGGTGACCAGGGCCGTAGCCAAGGGGGGGTGCCGTCCCTTCTGGAATCTCTTTTCCCCCACCTAGCTTCAAGTCTTTTTATTTTTTTAAGAGTTTAACACCTCCTTTTAGTACCTTGCTTTACAGAGGCGAGCTTTAAGAGTCGAACAATAACCTATATGAATGGATATAAATTAAAGGATATTAATTTTTTTACCAGGCTGCTAGTTTTTGACACAACAACTATAAAACTTTTACCTCTCCTAGGAAATTGGTTGCCCCTCCTAAAGTCATGACCTGGCTACGACCCTGGTGGTGACCCCCCTACCCCCTTCACACGCTTCTAGATACGCCTATGATTGTATGAAATGAACTTGTTTGCGATACGTCGGCTGTATCATTAGCACTACAGTGCGGTGTAACTGAATCTACGATAAGAAACAAAGAATGCCGAGGAGAAAACTCATTCTAGTGTCGTGGGATTCGTTTTAAATGTAAATCAATATGCATTCAAGGATTTCGTATCTTTCCATTTCCATGAAGATAATTTAAAGCTTTTATTAGTCACGTTGTATTTTCCTTCGCATTTCTGAGTGTGATGAGAGACCTATGACAAGAGGGATGGGCTATGGTAAAGACACAAAATAACCTTCGAACTTTTCAATACACTTTATATTTTAATAAATATTTTTCGTTTATCAAAAGGTGCTTCTCTAAATGTTGGCGGCCTTTTATGAAAGAGAGACGCGCGATTACACGATAAGTACTACCTATTGAATAACCGCCCAAAGTTGCATTTTTTCATCCATTTTGAACGGAAACCTCGTATTTCCCTTGTATCAACGTTTCCTCCAACGCAGGTTCACGCAACGCGGTAGAGTTGCGGAACGTAACCCACTCGTTCAGCCAAGTGTAATTGTATTAAGGCGGAGATGAAAGATACCACAAGAGGAAACGCTAGAATTAAAGAAGAGGCTTAAAATATTTTTAGTGGACCACATAAGAGGAACGCAGTCGGTTCCAAGAGGTAGTTCGATTTCCGAGTCAAATTTCCCGATTAGAAATAATATATGTACGCATGTACATTGATTAATTATGTTCATGATCTCGAAAACTTACTCATTATTTTTGATTTCGAGGAATGATATTGATTATTTAGTCGATTCAAGTCATACATACTGCCGTAAATCTGTATGCATTCATAAAATAATAAACACTGATGTTGACCTTACCTTTGTTGAGTGATAGGGAGATACTCCTAATTTAGGTCCCTGTGATTGCCAGCCGCCACATTCACACCCATGGTACTGTATTAGTAGTACTGGCAGTACTATGTCCGTACCGACATCTTCCCTTCTTCACCATGGGGAGGGAATCGCCGAGACATTTTCCTTCATCCATACACTGGTATTTCCTAAGCTCTCCCGTGCTTTTGGCCTCGATGTAGTTAATTCTTAGCTTTCCTCACCTGGCTCTTGCTTAATTCCAATTCCAAACATCTTTCCCACCCTTAACCCCTATCCATTGTTTATTAGGGGCTCGGAAAACTGATGGGGTTTTTGCATCAAAAAACACCATATCGTGTAGAGAATTGAATGACGATCATGAAAAACGTACGTTAATGCGGTGTGAAATGCATATTAATTTCGTATAATTAAAAATAAAATCGCTAAAATAATGAAGAGTGGAGCTAGATACAGCTTGTTACGTCATTTACCCTATCCAAAGCGGCAGGTCTCGCGGACATGGCCGTAAACAGATGCACAGTGGTTTTGGAGATGGTAGGGTCGGCTGTATCTACTCACGGTGCCAATCTCTCTACTTCACGGATATATAATTTGACCGGTCAATAATGAGAGACTCAAGCTTAAAATTCAATGCACTAAAGGTATCTATCGGTTTTGAAAACTGCCTGTAACGCTATGTCGCCTGCATGGATTTATGTTACTCGTTAGACGACTCGAAATGAGTCGTTTATTCTTAGATTTTTCCAAATATTTGAAGAATCTTTCAAATGAAGGCCGCGGATTCAGCTTTTAAGGCGAGGAATATCCAAGAATACGAGAAAATGACGTCACGAACTGTTTGAGGACGGCCATATTGAAAGCTATCTTTAAGCAGCGATAAATAACGCAATTGACGCCTAGATAAAATTCTAACACATGTTTTGTGTCCAGAGCAATGTAGTTTCAATTATTGGTCTCAGGAAAAATCACGAAAACAATGCACAGTACCAATCAAATCTATTTTGACGCCATTTGAAAATTAAGTTTAAGAAAAAATAATTTTATTTCTTTTAATTATAATTTAGAATACAATATTAAAATGTTTTTGTTTTGTCTTTTCAAATAAAAAGATCATTTATGATGTCATCAAAGTATATTCCGTATGCTGTTTACTGTAAGGTAGATAATATATGCATTCCTTAATTGTAAATCACTCATTCTGGATGTAGTATAATTTATTATCAGTCTTAATTTGGAAATTTATTATTAAAAAAGTGCTTAGTTTTTTTTAATAATTCCAAAAATGTCACTCTGGGTGGATCGCCCACCTCTATATGGCGCTGGTTTCAAAATCTCATCGGAAAGTTTAAATATTCTAGGATAGAGGTTCATAAACTGTGGTAAACGTTTTGTGCTGCCAAATGTTATGATTTTCCAGTAAATTTTCCCATTCAACACGGATTTTCCGGGAAGAATTAACATATTACCGGAAATTTCGCAAAATTTAAAATCTAATTTTCACTGCTTGAATTGGGAAACTGCGTTAAATCGAACTGGACGCAATTGGCATGACGATGGCGTTAGGAATGCACTGTTCTCATCCCGAAGGTTGTGGTTGCGAATCCAGCTTCGTGAATGGTTTTCGCGTTTTTATAAGGATTAAGCTCTTCCGTTTGACGGGGCTTTAAGTGACCTAAGACGTAGGGGCATCTAAAAATTGAACAATACTTCCATTTTGATAACCGTTCACCAAGCAGTAGGCTTAAGCATTAGACAGAATGAAGAAGAGTCATTGTTTATTAGGGATGAACGTCCTCAAAAGTCTGAATTCGTCGACCCGAATATTCCCATTCGCAGCGGAAGACAGTTGGCAGCCCTACACGTTCCCTAAAAGGGTACTTGCGATTGGAGATTTTTAGGGGTGCACGACAAAAAACTTGATTAATGGCAAATTTAAGGTTGAAAGAGCAGTATGAATGTAAATAATAGACATTTTTCTAATTGAAGCTGTGCAATAATTGGAAATGGATGACTATTAAGGGGTACAAACATAAAAAAAACTGGGATCCGCTACTCTATAGGATATTATTGCATGCTTGCAGATTTGGCACATATCATTTAGCATTTCACTTTATCGCAAATAACATCTCCATTTAAATCATGCACAACGCGTTTCTCATTCAAATGGGACATTGCATTTTTTAAAAATATTATTATCTCTTGTGATATCGCGATGCAATATATCGAATAGCCCGGTGACTCGAAATCGCGATACGATATATCATGAGTATCGTAAATCGCCGTCGATACATCGCAATATCGCACAGGCTTAAATCTCCTCGTCTTCATCTGCAGTTCCTCTCTTTTCACTTCCAACTTTGCCAACCTCTTCCCCCCAACTTAGGGGGTCACAAAACCTCTTTATTCCTTCCTTGACTATCATCCCCCCCCTGGGTCACGGAATAATTCTGCCGTGAAGGCAGATTTCACCATAGCATCACATCGTAGCGGAAGAGGAGGAATGGTGATGGCGGATTAAAAAAAAAGAAAAACTTTTTCTCCTTCGTCTCTGACGCGGAATTGGCTGGACCGTCTTGTCGTGATCTTCCCGTTATGGCAATTTGGCACTCGAGATGGGACCCCAAAGTAAAACCCTTAAAGGCGAGGGGTACTACTCTTTACCCTCTCTCCTCAGGACTAAGGGGTAGGGAGAGAAGGAGAGAGAGGTAAGTAAAGAATAAAAGAAAGAATTGTCTCATGGTTGGTTGGTTTTCGGGGTCAAGAAAATGCAATGTCTTATCGCCTCGCTGAGAACAAGATTCCACCCCTTCTCCCCATTTCAACGGAAAGAACATTTGATTCACTTTCATTCTCTCTCGAGCTCCGCGAAGCGAAGAAATGAAGGGATTTGGCCTCTAAAAGGGGGCTTATATGAATCTCTTCCCATGCATGCGACTCTAAATATGATTTAAGGAAACGACTGGGGTCATTTATGTGTTGAGCTCCCTTCGCGAAATGGTGCCCATTGCTGAACGAGCCCTGCATTATGTAAGAGGTTAATCCCCCCCCCCCCCAGTGTGCGGTGGTCAAGTGCCAAGCGTAGTACGTAATTAAAATAAAGTCCTGGAGGGTGAAATGAAGTGAGGATCATGAATGAGATATTATGTCTAGCGGCGGGAGTATAAAAGAGTGAATTCGTGTCGTGCCCATCTTGAATTCATTATCCTGTTTTTCCGAGGCGAGGCAGTAAAAATGGGGGGATGATTTTTCTTTGGCTATTATGGGTCCTTAACCGTCATCATTATACTATGATGTAAAATGACGCTTCACAAATCACGTGAATAATTATCCCATTTACATCCAGGCGTAGATTACCTAACATTTGGGGGTGCTGTCTTCAAGACTTTTAGGTCGTCGTATTCGTTTGCAGACATTTCTGGACAAAGAAAATTGAGTATACTCCCCGCTTGAAATCTAACTCAGCCGTGGCGACAGAGCAACTCTTTTTTTGCAGTTTTCTTCCCTTAAAATAATGGTTTACGAGTCCAATCACTCGCTTTAGAGCGCTGTTCACTCCGTAACACTACAGCGAAGTTGTATACCATTCGTTTTAGATCTTACTCACTTAAAAAACAGATCGAGAGCAGGGTTGGTGAGCGTTTGCGAAGAAATATGTTGATTTTGTTTTGGTGCTTTTTTCAGTCAAGGCCAACCAATTCTTTCAGCCTACTTTCTTAAAAAGGATAACTTTCTGTCACAAAGCAATTACAAACTTTACATTATCCGTATTTCATTAGAATGGTCCTTATTTCTTTGAAATTTGAATTTCATTTAGGGCACCCCATAAATTTGTTCCACTTTGTTAAAAAGTAAATCGTGTTAAATATTATTGCAATAGAATACTTAACGAAAAAACGTGCCGCATCGCACTCGAAGTTTAGAAATGTCGGCATTTTTCGCTGTTTTCCGGGATTTCCTGGCGATTATGGTGTATTCAGCGTTTTAACCCGCTTTTCTGTTATTACCAAGGACTTATTACACATTAGATATGTTTTAACTCGAATATTATCTATTTCTGCCCAGTAGTTTCTGCCCGAGATAAGACTCCGAGGGTGTCCACCCAGGTCGCGAGGCCAACGGTGGAATCTACGAAGTCCGCGGCCGCGCGTCGTATTATCTTTTATCGCCCTCAGTAAATTGTTTAACTGTTCGGCACATTAAAATATGGTGATAAAATTCTTAGTTATTCCTCCATAGTGGTCTGGAAATTTACACTGATAGTCTCTAGATAGACGTCAGACACGGCTTTAAGGTGGTTCCACCGTAAAATGACTTAAATGTAATTTTATTAATATTCTGTCTACTTGTAGAAGACGTTGTCCTCTATCTGATATGAACAACAAAATAATACATTTACACGCTAATTTACTCTCTAATTGAACTTGAAATTACATGGTGTTCAATGGGAGTATGAGAGAAACACGGGGAAAAATAGTATTTTTCCATAAAATATAAATGCCATTTTTGCGGAAAACTATATATAAGAAGGAAATAATCCAGAGAAATTGAATAAAAATGTAATATAGGCATCTTTCAACCTTATTTTTTAAGTTATTAGGGAATTACTGCCGTAATTGAAGTAAAAATGCGGTAATTCGTAGGGAATGGCGCTGCAGTCGGCTCCTATGGCTGGAAAAAAGTGATCATTTAAAATACATTCATGGAATAATCTGAAAATTTTGTTCCTTACTTTTGGGTTTCTATAGGTAACGCATTTCATCAGTGAAGGCAGGATTTTTTGACAAAATATAAAAAATGTGGAATTTAGTATTTGTTTTGACTCACACAGTCGCGGCGGAACCAAATTAACATAAATTCCTTTTAAATAATTGAACTCCATAAATTTATTCCGTTGTCATGGGCGTGACTTCGTGGAATTTGCTTAGCATTGTAAATGATAAAAATAACATAGTTTTTCCACATAGATTTATTTCAACAAGGCGAACTAGGTTTCGACGAAGCTCGTCATCATCTGGTACATTAGTAGGGTCTTGTTGTAATAAATGTATGCGGAAAAAATATGTTATACTGAGCATTTACAATCCATAAATTTAACTATTTTTTGTATAATTATTGACAACTTTGATTATTTACGACCTTAGTGGCCTGTTTGTGTCCGACCACTCTTCCACTCAACTGGGTCCTATGAAAGAACAGTCGTAATGTAAAATCTTTTGGAGTTTTGAAAGTTTTTAATCATACCAAAAATGAAGACTTTATTTTCATTTAAATGAAGCAGTTCATATCATTTAGGAATATAATCCAACTTTTGTGTTACTCTTCGGAATTATCGTTGGCTCTTGATTTCAAAACTTCTACTTCCAGGTTTTTTTGAATCGGAAATTGCCAAAAAGGGAGGAATCAGGCGAGATGTTGTGGAATATCAACATAATAAGAACTAGGATATTACAATTTTCCACAGATAAAGTTTTAATCGACCCGGGTTTCGATGCACTGCATCATCATCAGGTACATATATTTGGAAATCAAGGTACATATACATAAGTTCGTTGAGGTGATTTATGTTTTTTCAAAATTCAAATGTTAACGTTTTTCTTGTGTAAATAAAACTTCCTCCCCCTTGAAATTTTTCCCCTTCCCCACTCCCTCCCTCCAATTTCCTAACCTCCCTCACCCACCTCCTGTATATGTACCTTGATTTACAAATATATGTACCTGATGATGATGCAGTGCATCGAAACCCGGGTCGATTAAAACTTTATCTGTGGAAAATTGTAATATCCTAGTTCTTATTACTCGGAAATTGCCATCCAAAAACCCTAGTGGTGCAGCTGGTTGGGCGACATACTGAAAAAAAAATCGAGTTTTTTTCAGTGCCAAATAAATTATTACACTAACGGTCTTGCTATAATAACAAGTATTTTTAAAAAAGAAAATCTCGCCCAGGAGCCCAAATGCTACCTGACGCCGTTATCCAAGCCTCCGCGTAAGCACTCTACAAATACACACAAGTCACGGTTTACTGTCTCTTCTTCTGCAGATGAGGGAAGCTCCTCACGAATTAAATATCTTATTAAGAAGTGACATGCCTCCATTTTGCTTGAATTTGCTCCCCAGGAACGCCTTATCACTGCTCGAATAGGTATTACAATTTAAAAAAATGATTTTCTTAATTTTCAAGTGCTACAGCTCATAAGGAAGAATATATCTGTAGCGTCAAATAGGTCATCTCCATTAAGCCAGTGTGTCATAACTAGGATAGAATATTTATTTGTTTATTTGAGGGCATGCATCCCGAAAACATTTGAGTAGAGCGACATTTTACAATTTTTTCTCGCAGACGTTACATAAAATGATTTCATGGACGTTTCTTAAGGTAAAAGCACTAGGCATACAGTATCCATTTTCCTCAGTTCCAATAAAACGCAGGTTACATTCAAGATACCAATGTTTCCTGGTGTCATATCACAGTGGTATACTTGGACTATCTCAATGAAGACCTATTCCTGCAGTACCCGATGCAAGGCAATGCCTTCATATTTTTCAACTACCAAAAGATATCATTGAAACCCCACGAAGATGTTCAGTTCCCCTACAAGTAGCTATAACAGGCAACCTATCAACTAGTTAACTAATGATCAAAGAAAGCATTTTCCGTTCCATTAGACTCACCAATAAGAAATGCATTAGCCATATATTTGAATTACTTAGTCAATTTGATGATCTTTTACTAAAAACTTTTCTCTTAAACTTTAAATGATACTAGTTTTATATATTTATTTTTCCTTTGTAGGATAGCAAATTACTATCTAAATGAAAACAAATTTGACGTATTTTTTTTAAGTTTATAACTTCGACAGAGTGGTATATATTTACGGACTCCATATTTATATTAGGTAATTAGTTGTTGGTTAAAGCGGGTAAAAACGCAGAGTGCTACGTAATCGCCAGGAAAGTCCGGAAAACAGAGAAAAATCCCGAAATTTGAAAACTTTGAACGCGATGCTTCCGCGCCATTCCGTTATCCGATTACAATAATATTTCACACAATTTATATTATAACAAAGTGTTCATTTTAATTTAATTTTCATAGTTCATTTTAGGGGATGTCCCAAAAGATTTGAATTTAAAAAAATTTAGAACCACCCTAGTCAAATACGGATAGCGGTAAGTTTGTAATTGCTTAGCGATAGAAAGTTATCCTTTTAAAATAAGTAGGTTGAAAGAATTGGTTAACTATGTACAAGGCATTAGAAAGTGACAATTTTTTACTTGTGGAATACTACCTCCCGATAGATTACCGAACGTTTCGCCCGAGGACATCGTTGCATTCAACATCGTTCTAGTGCGCTGATGTGTTCCCATCTGCGCTCACTTCGACACCTTGAATGGGAAGTTGGCAATAATGTAAAAGCATGGAAACTGATCGTAATATAGTAATTATTTCAAAGCGTTAAATGAAAAAAAAAGTTCTTTCAATATAATTACGGTTTAAGGCTTAAATTTATGGAAACGCGACACGTGAAATGATTTCTCGCTTCGTACATTCCACACCTCTTATTTTTTCCGACCATGGTTTCGATATATATAGTCATTTTCAAGGTACATATCTCATATTTTAGTGTCCCAAGGAGGTTAGAAAAGAAATGGAGGCGACATACCACTTGATTCTTGAAGCCAATTCCGCCATTGCAGTCGACACAGTTTAGACCTTCCTCTGGCTTACGTGTCCGGCGGTCGCGTTCGATTTTCGTCAAAACTAAGTTAAAAACCACAGTCAAGGCGATTTTTTGTGTCTGTTTTGGCAACACCTACTCGGCACAAAATCCTTCCCAAGCACCCCTATTCTTGCTTCACTTTCGCCCATGAGCGTTCACGGTCATGCCTCCTCCATTTCATTTTAACCTCCTTGTAGTGTCCATATACACTCAAATTGAGGTAGGTGGGAGGAGGGAGAGGGGAAGGGGAATGTTGGTTGGGAGGGAAAGGTCATTCTATGCTTTGGGGAGGTTGGTATTTCAAGGTGAATGACTGGCGGGGGAGAGAAGAAACATACGCTATGACAAGGACGGAGGTTATGTCGTAAACAGATTAAGCAACATACTAAAAGGTTATTGACATCAATGGTGAATGCAAGTCGACAGTAAGATCAATAACAAGATTATATTTTTTCTTTCCAGCATTTACAATCTCATGCTGCTATAAAAAAAACAATATTTTACCTTTTCCCTGTACCTACATGTAAACTTTCCGGTTCAAACTTAATTGTATGGTCACACTCCAGTAAATGCTAAACAAAAATGGATGGGACATCACTAGTAATGAATCACTTTTTATGTTCTTTAATTCTGATTACAAATTGGCGTCCAGTTTGTACCTAGCATTCAACGAGTTACAATGTAAAGCATGAGACTCCGCTCTTGTCAAGACGGTCAAATTTACCTTTAGTATTAAATAAAATTTTAGCTCTAGCCACGGGATTATGACATGCCAAGTGAAAATTCTTCTCAGGTATGACTTTCAAGAACCTGTTCGTCAATTTTCCTAAAAATGGTAGCTTATACCAACGTGATGACTCGTCCGTCCTTCGTTGTAAAAGGAAGAGTCGCCGAAGAGAGAATGGCCTGCTGTCTTAGCTTATGGTCAAAAATGTTAAAAATAGTATGCATGGACACTAAAAGACGAGATATGTATATATATTGAAAATTACACTATATGTCGAAGCCATGGTCGGTAAACATAAAAAAAGTGTGGGATGTACAAAGCGAGAAATTATTTCAAGAGTTCTTTCGTCAAGTGTAAGTTCCACCACATCAGTCGTCCTGGATCCACGTTGACAAATGAGCCTTATTTGTTTAAGATGTTTGAAGAGGTTAGTTACAAAGGGGTCCGACAAGGATGTAACCTGTCACCAGCACTCTTCAATATGTACATGGAGGAAGCAATAAAAGAAATAGAAGAACAAGGAATCAAAGGAATCAAAGTGAATGGAGAAGAAATCAACATGCTACGCTTCGCTGATGATATCTTCATAGTAGCAGAAAACGAGGAAGACCTACAGAACTCACTGAACACAATTGAAAAAGTGTTCAAGGAATACAACATGAAAGTCAATAAGAAGAAAACCAAGATACTTGTTTGCGGAAGAGAGGAAGTAGTGGCCGACGTCCGCCTCAAAGGAGAAAGATTGGAGCTAGTGGAATCATTCACCTATCTCTGGAGAACCATTACCTGGGATGGAAGAAGCACGACAGACATCAAGCATCGAATAACTCAAGCTAAGACGGCATTCATGGCCAAAAGGCCGCTACTCTGCTCGAAGAGCATAACACTGGAGACAAGGAGACAGCATGTGAAAATATTCATGTGGGTAGTGACACTCAACGGATCAGAAGCATGGACCATTGGAAAAACTGACCAGAAAAGAATAGAAGTCTTCGAGACCTGGTGCTGGAAGAGAATGCTGAAGATCATATGGACGGATAGGGTGAGAAACGGGGAGGTATATAGAAGAATTGGAGAAGAAAGGGCACTGTGGAGCACCATACGCCAAAGAAGAACACGGTGGGTTGGCCATGTCATGAGACACAACAATTACATAGGAAGCATAATGGAGGGCAAAATTGAAGGGAAATTCCCCAGAGGAAGACCAAGAGACAAGTACTTGGGGCAAGTCAAGAGGGATACGGGGAAGAAGAACCATAGGGAAGTGAAGGAACTAGTATGGGAGAGGGTGAAATGGAGTGCTGCAGTATACCAATCCTAGGATTGTAATAGTATGACGATGATGAGAGGTTAGTTAAGAGAATGAGGAAAGGGTGGAAGGATTTCGGCAACGGAATCAATATATGCCAGGCAGGGCCGGATTTAGGATCTGTAGGCCCCTAGGCTCAACCTGTGGTGCAGGCCCCCTGGGTGTGGGGGTATGGAATATCGCCCAGGTCAACGGGGGTCCGGGGGGGTTTCTTCTGTCGTCTTCTCGAAATCTTGTCTTCGATCATCTGCATTGCCGATGTCGTGTCTTATAAATTTGAAATAGTTTTATCATTTGCTATTTGTTAGATTTTTGTGGTGCCCCCTTGTGGTGCGGGCCCCTTAGGCGCACGCCTATGTAGCCTGTGCTTAAGTCCGTCCCTGACGCAAGACGTCAAAGCGACCACACAAGTTAAATGTCTCACCGACGGACGGAGTCCTACTTTTTAATTACTCTCCACATGACGCCCAAGTATGGATCGAGAAAACATTGAAAATATCCTTCTGTACCGGGATTCGATCCCTGAATCCCGGGGTTTTGAACCAAAACTCAGAAAAACAACCCGCCCCTGTTTTAAAAACGTTTTATCTGACTTTTGCGACGGTTTTCTCAGCACCTTACACGAGTTTACGTTCATGTCATTTGCTGGAAGTAATAAATGATAGATGGAACAGAGCAGAGGCACAGTTGGATTCAAGGGCGTGTAAAACCAAGCCGAATTCGCGTAGCCTGGAAACACGTTAAAAATATGATCGAAATGATAGTAAATACCTAAATATACCTTCCCATTTTGCATCCTCTGAAGCTTCTTAATTCCGAGGAGAGGCACCAGAACAAGTGGAATCCTTCACCTACCTCGGAAGCTGCATGACATGGAAGAAGCTCGACGAAAATCAGGCGCAAAGTAATTTGTGATGAACAAACAACCATTGATTGAGAGAAAATAAGATTATCATTGATGGAGCGGTAACTGGAAATATTCGTGTGGAATATAGCGCTTTTCGAATCAGAGGACATTTCGAAGCCTGGTGTTGGAGGCGGATGCCGAAGATAAAGTGGACGGATACAATCGGAGGCGAAGTGATTGGGAGAAGAATTGAAAAGAGAAAAAAACAAGAAAAAAAGCCCCCGAAGAAGAGAAGAACCAGATGGATTGGACTAGCCTTGAGGCATAATGGACTCGTAAGGGAAAATAGAAGGGAAAATCTCACGAAGGAGACCGAGGGATAAATAAGTTTGCGACCTAAATCTGGACGTGAAGCAAAAATACTTATCTTCTTAGCATGGGGTGGGAATGAGAGGAGGGCGGAAATGAATAAAGAGCTTTTAATTAATGAACTCGTCGATTAACTCACATTTAAAAGATTTTTTACGTAAATTACAAACTTACCTGAATACTAAAGGTGGTTCGGGGGTGATTTTTCTCGAGTTATGATAGAGACCGTATTGGAATTTAATTTTAAAATTAAAGCAGTTGCATGCGGCATTGAGTATATAAATTACACAAAAAGCTTTGTTATTATGGCTGAACTTCTCATTACGTATCTGAATATTTATACGCACAGATATATAGACACCGTTAGATTTCTTACACAATCTGTGCGTACAATGTCCCATGGGAAACGGCTTCTCTGTTTTTACTTTGCAAATATCTAGAAAAGTATTGCAGTAAGTGGCTGATGTTTTCATATAAATAGAAATATGATAAAAAATAAATTAAATTTTATATTGCGTTGATATCGCACTCTAACCTCCTTGCCGTGGGAATCCACTTACTCTACTCCATGCCTTGTTACAACACCCGGTCACAGTGACCGTGTCTGACTGATCAGTCAATTAATTGACAATTATTTGTTTTTTAAATCCAGCAATTGCATTTCAAAGTTGCCAATTTCAATGTTAAAGGGAGAAAAATTTAATTCTGTTACAAATAGCATTAAGAGGTTTCTTAACAAAAGCTAACGTCACTTTGTTGTTTCTGAATTCCTGAAACCTGTTGAGGAAAGCTTCCCTCATATTTAAAAGTGTTGTTTTGAAATAGAAAACCACAATATCAGAATTATTTTATTGGCGATGTTTCAACAGGCTTGGAAAGTGAATAAAAGTCTCTCTTTCAAGATCTTGAGCAAAAAGAGATAATTTGTTTTCGAATGAAATAACTTCTTCTAGCATCGAAAAAATTGTGTTTCCTTTCCCCTGTTGTTTACGATTAAGCTTATTTAGATGAGATGTAAAGTTTACCATGAAAGAAAATGTTTGGATCTACTGATCGTTCGTTAGTTCTGGATAGTGAACACCCTTCTCAAGGAGAAATGATTTAATTTCTGTCAATAAGGAAGCGAAACGTTTCAAAGTATTTCCTCTTGATAACCAACGTACGTGTTGTTATGCAGTAAAAGATCTGCGTTCTCACTCTCCATTTCAACTAAAAACTCTTCGAATTTAAAAATAAATATTTCTTGTTACAATTGAGATTAGATAGTTCTATTATATCTATTTCGGATACTTTGTCTTATTTCAACCTATCCCTAAAAATAATTGAGAAAATATTTTCGAATTGAGAGTTTCATTCGTTGAGACAACGTTACATGTCGGAGGGGGGCTGAGAATAATACTACGGTTGTCAACGAAGGAGGGGGGGGGAGGGACGGGGTAAAAAAATCACCGAAAATTTAAACGTAGTTTATGTACGACCCCAAAGTCGCTTCAGAGCACTCGCCTAATGATAAATACCACATAAATACCTTCTAATTATGTAAAAATAGAAATAAGAAAACCAGTCATCACGCATTTTCAATCGCACTGTACGTGCGCGACCGTGGTATTTTGTGGAACAGCCACACTCAAGGGGCCAACGAGCCGCCTGTGGTTCGCGAGCCGCGGTTTGCCGACCACTGGCGTTGACAATATTTACGATATCTCAGCGGCTCGGGAAGACTCAGCTGTAGCCTATCGTGGAGGAAGAACGTCTACGCGAGGTACTGTTTTATGTAAACATGGAAGTTGAAATACACTGTAGGTGCTATGTGAAAGTTATTTGTGTGGTCAAAGGTCCGTAGTCTTACTTTATCAACTATTGTCATATTGAAGAGGGCTTCCTTTCTTCGAATATAAATATGAGCATGATGTAATATATGTGCTGTGTCTATCCATTTCCGAAAATACATGCCATGCATATGCCAATGTCCCTTTTTCACACCGAAAATATCATTAAAACACCAATAACGGTAACCATTTTCCTCTTCGTTCTTCATCAGACCACAGCATACAGAGGTGTTTCGTGAATTACCAAGCATCTATAGAATAACTATTTACCATTAATTGACGGGTAAATATAATTTATATCTAATAAATCACCCCGAATTTAGTACTTAAAGTTACCTTTAAACCCTATTACGAAGTTTTGGTGAAACTAGGGGTCAGCCTTTCTATTCAAAGCCCCCGTATTCTTGTTCCACTCAATACAAATGGACCAGTAGCGCCATCTCCATTATATTTCAATCTCACTGAATGTAAACTGCTACGAGTACAGGGACGAAGGGTGGAATCAGGAATGGGTTAGAAGTGGTTAGAAGGAACAGGCGAGGACTTAGTCCCGAAAGTCATCGGAGCCACTGTCGATCCACTTCTTCCGGAATATTAACGACAGCTGAAAACCTGTTTGGACACAGGGGTGATGGAGTGAACCCCAAGTACTCTACGTGTGGTGGCATGGAGTGAATGTGTGGTTCATGCGGCTATCCCACGTTGAATTCTGGAGTTGAGTGTATTGGCGTAAGTGGATTTCCATTAGGGCTATGGCCCGATACAATCTGATACCGATTATGTACATTCCATATCGTTCCACAGTCCTTGCTGCGCTAGCCATAATGGGCGGCGTGAAGCCTAGGATGAGACACCGGACCAGCTGGATTTTTGGAAACGGAAAAACTCTCCTTATAACAGCTATTAAATGCACAACAGAAAATTAGAGACTGTACAATCGTTTAAATACCTCGGAGTTAAACTGAATAATGATCTCTCGTGGAGTGAACATATTCGGGAAATTACCGGCAAATCCAATCGTAAATTGGGATGTGTAAAAACAGTACCTGACAAGTGCGACGATAAAGTTAGGGAAATCAGCTATTTCTTCCTTGTTAGACCCCACTTATTATTTGAGCTCGCTGCCAGTATTTGGAATCCTCATGAGGTAGGCTTAAAAACCGGGTTAGAGCGAGTGCAGAGAAGACCGGCAAGATCTTCTCTGCTCTTCTCTTTAATTTCTACTAGTGTTACTGACCTTTTGCAGCAACTGAGATGGGAATCGGTTTCAGGACGTCGATTAAAATTTAGACTTAATATATTATGTAAGTTCAAAACTGAGTTATTCTCTGAAAACGTTAATAATATTTTACGAAATCCGACATACTGCGATCATGAAAATAAAATCAGGGAACTAGACTGCAGAACGGACAGATTTAAAATGTCAATTTTTCCCGCGAACGATAAGAGACCATAACAGCTGCCAATGAGACTTTTAACTAGGTTTGTCGATAGGTAGTGTAGCTCTTAGTAATCGTAGCATTCCCTAATAATTGTATCCTTATCTGCTACCTAGTACTTACAGCACGCTGTGCATGTTTTCAGCATAACTCTTGAATCTCTGTCCGTTTATGTAGTTGCATAATACAAACCTAAATACTAACGGTCCCTCTAACATTGGTAGCATATCTATAGTGTAGTGTATGCTTGTGGGGATTCACCTCCTGACAAAAAATAGCGATTTATGCTAATGCATCAATAGTCGTAGTTACACTAACTTTAATAGAGTATAGTGTAATGCATGTTGGTGACTACTCACCCCCTGCCATACACCATTGAGGTGGCTTGAAGGGTATTTTGTGGATGTAGATGAAATCTGTGCATCGGAAAACGATGCCAGGCACTCGACGACAGCATTGCCATCGCAAAACTCACAGAGGTAAAGCGTATCTTTATATTTAGCTCTTGTAAACTCATGATATTAACCCCATACCGAAAATATTAATTATCCTCGTCGAAGCCCCACCTCTGCATGGTAAGGTTTCAACACAACACTTCCATTGCAAAACGTTTGAGTTCTTTTTTGTTTTTATTGTGAAGGGAGGAATCATGCCATGTGCAGTGTGCTCCAACCATTTGTTTTTTTTTTTAACCTCCGCGTGTATGAATCAGTTGTTGTGACGTAATGCGCTTCAAAGTGAAATTGCGGAAAGTGAGTCTGGCTACCTGCTGTTGAAGGCCCCAATTAAATCGGAATTGCACGGAACCCCTCTTTCTAATACCCATTCCCCATTCAACTGTATTCCATCCGATGCAACAATCCGTCTCGGGGGTTGTGTTTGAATCGCTCGAAATAATTCCGATCGCGTAACGATGGAGTGACGTGGTACAGTAGAGAAAGGTTCTAGATTTTGGAATGCTTGAACCTCTCGGATGGATATCTTAAGCGTGTGATATGCTGTCAGTAGCGCCTCTAATTAGAATATTCAACTCCATCAACAAAATTCCAGCGAAAAAAAACCCGATCGGTAAAACCTGCGTGAGATTTTTTACGAGTGGTTCAAATGAACAAAAATCTCGAACCCCGCGTGTTGAGTCACGCCCTTATTAACGCGATCGGAATTATATCGAACGGTTATAACCATGGAGGTTAAGGTGGTTCCACCGTGAAATGACTGAAATGTCATTTTATTTATATTCTGTCTACTTATAGAAAAAGTTGTCCTCTATCTGATATGAACAACAAAATAATACCTTTCCGCGCTATTTTATTCTATAATTGAAGTTGAAATTACATGGTGTTCTATTGGGGAATGAGAGAAACAAGGGTAAAAATAGTATTTTTCCATAAAATATAAATGACATTTTTGCGGAAAACTATTTATAAGACGGAAATAATCCAGAGAAATAGAATAAAAATAAAATATAGGCATCTTACCACCTTATTTTTTTGTTATTAGGGAATTACTGCCGTAATGGAAGTCCAAATGCGGTAATTGGGGTAGGAAATGGCGCTGCCGTCGGCTCCTATGGCTGGAAAAAAGTGCTCATTTAAAATACACTTGTGGAATAATCTGCATTTTTTCTACTTTACTTTTGGTTTTCTTAGGTAACGCATTTCATCAGTGAAAGCAGGATTTTTGGACAAAATATAAGAAATGTGGAGTTAAGTATTTGTTTTGACTCACACAGTCGCGGTGGAACCTCCTTAAAATGGAACCTTTTCTAACCTCCTTGGTTATAACACGAGCCCCACAGGATTGTATGATAGGCTCTCGGCGAAGAGGGATAGACGGACAGAAAGGCAGAGAAGAGGCAGATTTGATGATCGTACGTACTGGAACTCGACGCAAGGTGGTGGCGAGGCTCGCGGAAAGCCACCTACGGAGGCGGAGGGACGAGGAGTACCCTTGAGAAGGCAAAGTAACCCTGGAGCAGACCAAAGACCCAACTATCCCTCTTCGCGACACAGTTAATTTTCGTGTCACGGCAAGTTTTCAGTCGCGACTCACTTCTGTTTCTTCGCCTTGTACGAAGCCGTGGAAGTCTTCGGAGTCCCATCAGCCTCATGTTCCCTTCGCCGCCACATCGCTGGATAGAAGACCGCTCCACGTAAGGTGTCGACATCCCACTTTCTATTTAGTCCTTCGACTCAAATTGCCTTAACCAGTGACTCCTTGAGGGTCACTCCAATTAACGTCGATAAGACGAAAGGTAAGCCTTTCTAATATTTCCTTGTTTCCAAATTGTGTAAATATTCTTTAAAATCCATTGTAGCTTGGAGAAACTCGGACTTAAAAGCATTTGTGAGCCCGGGTTCGATCCCCGTCCCCTTTTAAGTAAAAGCCGGTTCCTCACTAACAAACATGAATGAGTAATTTCGCTCCGCGGTGTAATAATTTAAGGGATCATTTAATTTTAATTAATCTTCCTGTGCGGGAAGGTCATGTATTAAATCTCACGATCTCATGTCAACAGCCGGTAAATTAATTTAGTGTTTATATTTTCCTCTTCACCTCACATTTGTGAGGTGAAGAGGAAAAGTGTCATAAAGTTTCATGCATTTCCATTTGGATGTTTTGGTTAGATTTGTTTAAATCGCTCAATTATTAATTCGGTTGTGAGCGTATTATGGTTTTGTGCTGACATATGCTGGTTTTGTTCTAGTGCTTATGGTTAATAATCATTAAAACTAGTATAATAGTGACCATGGTGGCTGAAAGTTGTTTCATAATATAAATTAGATTCCTAAGGTTTTTTTATTTGCATGCTAGTATATTTTTTTAAGTAATGCAGATTTTTTGGACTAGAATGAATGATTTGTTCTACGTGTTGCTTATTCACCCCAATGCATTTTCTTAGCTGATCACAGTGGCAGGTTAGTTATTCTTGCTAGCCCTTAGAGGCGCAGCCAACGTTAGCTGCAAAGAAGCGAAGGGAAATTAACAATGAGTGTCGCTAGACAGTGGATTCATGCCAGATAGTAGTACACAATTCCCCGCTAGGTGCAAGCGAATGCGTCACGGTGACTAATTTCACCGCAGGTTTAATGCGATGGCGGGACCCAGGGTTTGATGCAAAGGGGGGCGGGGGAGGGGTTGGGAGTCTCTGCCCCACTGGTTTATGGGGCGAGCGCAAAGCCGACGCCACCGACGCACAAAAATAAAGCAGTAAAATAAGCGATTAAATCTAAAAGTAAACTAAATCGAATGGGACGTTGTGATAAAATACGACGAGGAAGGGTCTAATGGAGTTTATGGCGCTTTTTTCCCGCCCTTTCAACGCCATTCTTCTACGTTTTCCTCCCTTGCTTTCCCTCGTGGTTATGGGTCATTCGAGGATTACGCAATCCGATTTTGCTCACTTTTTTTTTACCTCCCATTCCTCCCATACAGGACTGCACAAGATTTCATGGTCCCTCGTCATTTCCTATCCTTAAGTAGAATGTTATCTTTAAAAAAGAAACATGCGCAAATCTACCACTTTTTCCGGTCCACAAAATTAGCACCATTAGACCCAATGTGATTTTTTTTGGGTCGGATTGTGGAAGAAAAAAATAATATTCAACGTCTCTATTTGTAAGTGTAAACAATTCATAGTAAGAAAATGGGATAGATAACTTGCAAAATTGGCCATTGCATTGAACAGATTTTAAAGTATACGGCGAAAATTTGTGGAAAATTGTCACAGACTACATTATAACAGAAACACTATGTAAAAATTTCCACACCAATTTTTATTCAACCGACCTAGGTTTCGGCAAACGTTGCCTTTATCAAGGTCCTTGATAATGGTAATGTTTGCTTGGTACCTTGGCTTGGCAATGGTACCTTGATAATGGCAATGTTTGCTGAAACCTAGGTCGGTAGAATAAAAATTGGTGTGGAAATTTTTACTAAGTGTTTCTGTTATAATGCAGTCATTGAATTAAAGCTATTTGTCGTAGAATCCCAGAAACAAATGAATGATGGCGAGCGCACCTTTATCTCGCTGCTGCAGCGTAGTCTGCGGTGAACGTAGAGATATGGGCGCCCCTGACAACACTGCAAAAAAGGAATTAATGAAAACGTAGCTTTACCTTCAGCCCAGAAGACGCAGGCCGATTTTGTAGCGTATTTTCAAGAAAAGAGTACCTACACCGTACTGGCCGGGAAATATGGTAACCTTTCAATATAATAAATGAATGTTTTTCACAATTTAGGGTTCTTATGGGATTCGATATAATTGTAAACCCATGAATAATTTGGTGAAAACTTAGGGCTGTGCATTGAAATTTAGCGTATAATCATTGAGTTAAGAGCGATTTTAAATGCGTAAATAATGACGTGGGCCAATAAATGACAAACCTTTCCAAATATTCTCCCCTCCCCCCCAAAAACGGGCGTAAGAATGGGATATAGATCGAAGAATCCTGACGAGACAAGACGTAATCGGACAGTGAGTGAACCTTGACAAAGTCCAACTTAAACGTCGTGCTACATCAACGGCACCCAATATAGAGGAGAGCATTTTTTTCAAAATTTACAAAACTTCATTTCCAGATTTTCCATCTTATTTTTTAACGTTACAATGAAGCATAATTAACCTTCTTGAAGAAATATTCGTAAGTATTTTAACGGAATATATATAAACAGCTCCTTCGCAACTGTTTAGAACTCTGTTGGCAATAACACCCCATTGGAATTTCTAGTTTCTTACCACTGTGCAAGACGCTGGTTATTTCTGACGGCATTCGCACCTGTATTTAATCACCATGGTACAATTGGTATTTACTACCTGTACGAACACCATATTTGTTTCTCATCACCTAAGGGTCACTTGAAGATGACAATTAATCAATTGAAAATTACAAATAACGTGGATTCAGATGACAGAAAACAGTTATTGTAGATGGTTATAGTCTAAAAACTTTGGGTAGTTTATCCAGGTAGACAAAGTTACAATGGTCGATGCCAACCTGGCGTTTGCATTAATGATTCTCAAGCCCATGGTTAATTTTTTTCATAAATTCAATCATGAAATCCATATTCATAAGAAAAATTGCATAAAATATTATGCCTCGATGTCATAACATTGGGAAATATTCATGAATTTGGCGTTGATCGACTGACGGCTTGAATAGAATGAAATGCATAAGCGAAATATTCTTGCTCGCGATAATTCACGTAGAAATACCAAAGTAGCAGTTCCATGTTTAAAAAGCGTGATTTATTTAACCTAATAATTTTAACAACAGAAATGGGATTTAGCAACAGAAATTTCCACAAAATATTTCTGCTTCCACCCTATGCTGAAAGAATATCACCGATTTGCTCAAATGTAAGATATGTTTGTATCCATACCTCCTTATCTTATTGCAACTGATGGTAAAGTTGGAGGACTTCAAACACGTTTCCTTCTCAAGTAGGAAAATAGGCAGGGAAATGATTGAAGCGTACATTCTCAGAAAAAAGTGGTCGCTTTTTTATTATTTACAGAGTTACCTAATGTACAGTAACTCACAGAATATATGCACGCGCATGCGCAGTCCGAGTATGAGAGTTTGCATGAATTATTTTATGAATAAATTTACAAATTTACTGTGGGGCAATGGCTTTACCCTTGTGATAGAATACCATAATAAAAAGCTAATGATGCAATCGGGGCATAACTGTCAACACTTTGCGCTGATACTCCAGTCATAGGCCTGTGCGTTAATCGAAAATAATCGATATCGATCCATTATGAGAATAATTGGAAATGTGGTCTATACAACTGTCGGGAATAGAATAAATGACAATTAATTGAAGTAATTAAATTAATTGACAAAGGCCGTTGACATCGAAATGGGTGTCAATTAATTGTCATTGCTCAATTAATTGACATCAACCAATTAATTGACAGGACTCAATTGGATCGTGCTTTTCAAAGGCTTTCATTTGGCAATGAGAAGAATGAAAGAACTAATTTATATCTAATAATTGAACTAATAAACAAAAAAACAATTCAATCGGTTAGCTTTTATTAATTTATTAAAGGAATAGATTGCTATTTGAAGACAAGCAGATGAGAACCTCAGCGTATTCATCCGACGGACACTGTCGTGTACGCGAGCAGCAAGCGTCAGCAGCGTCGGCCATCGGCCGGCGTCGAGCAAAAGCGAACAAGTTTAAACGTTCAATATGCAACCCATAGTGCATCAATAATCGTCAATTAACCGATTACCGGACAATAATTGTGAATTGAATAACAATTAACTATTGAACAACAATTGACATTTGAAAAAATTAACAATCGAGTCAATTACCGCAATCGACATCGATGTGCTGAAATAATTGATCAATTGTCAAAATAATTGAATCGACGATTCCATTAATCGAATAATCGCACAATCGCAATACACTCCTCCTTGACGGGCAGGTGACGAAAAACTGAGTGCCACCGTCCATTTCCGCCATGCCAGGAAACGTCGATGGTAATCCCACTCTTACGCTGCTAAGCAATAAGTGTTTGTTTACATTAACAACCATTAGCGACGGAGCTGCCGGAACTTAAATTCGTTACACATATATTTTAGAGGTGATCTCTCGTATTTCTAATACCTTGCATGAGATGAACTCATGAACCACAAACACTCCCTGCGCAAGACGATTTTAAGAGAGCCTAATTTCGCCTCTCATCGCAGACATCTTCCGTAGGAAGGTAAGTACTCAATCCTTTAATGGCCATTTCAGGAGAACATTCCGTTCCCACAGCCATTCTCATCGCCGGATTCGCTGGCACAAAACCACATCCAACGGAACTAAGCTCTTTTTTTTTCATCTTCTTCTTTTTAAGGTTCCCGGGGACACTTCATTTCATTGAATGTCTTTTGGGCGGGGTTGATGGACATTCTCGATCCAAGCGTGCCCGGGGGTAAGGTTTCATCTTCGAGTAGTCCACTTCTTCCTTATCCTTCCCACCCACTATCTATCTCTCTCTAAGACCCTAAAGTCCCTTGGTCCCTTTTCAGGGGATGGACGGAGTAGGGGAGGCACGGTGTCCTCTTTTTCCCAGGGTTCTTCCCCACCTCCAGGCTGTACCCCATACGGGTCCGCCATTTTCCCTGTGGGGCGATAATTCGTCCCTCCTTTAGGTTTACCTTAACTTTCCCCCGTTATAACACACCTGGATCTCCGTGTTGAGCCAAGCCCGTGGGCCTTAACGGAAAACTGTGCGAGGGTATATGCATATGTATGTGGGTCATTCAGGTGAACACGAAGGGCCCCTATTCTCGAATTCACGCGATAACTTTCGCATAAGAGAAAATTGTTACTCGGAGAATCCCGCTTGCGAATTAATTTTGCATTCGTCAGCACCGAGCGATAAGCTGCCGTTGACAGTTATTGTACAGGTCAATTAGTGACTTCACTCATTACTTTCAAAACAAGGTACTACCATATTGACTTCACATGCATTTGGAAATTAATATTTTGGTAATTAGTTGTTATGACATCGTGCTATACCGGTTCTTCACCATAAGCTACTTTGTTGTTTTTTGCTGTTTCTCATGCGTTAACCCCAGAAAGAATTTTATAGGAAATCATTTACCAGCTAATCACCGCTCAGCAAATCAAGATCTCAAAGTACACTCAAAGTACGACGCAAAATGACAACAGTAATTGTTATTAAAGCTTGTGTTTACTTTAAGGAAGTGTAATCTTTAGTGGTAGGTAATAACATTTAAATTCAACAGATTCAGGCGAGATATCGTGGAAGTTCTTCATAATGTAAGAGAAACAATTGCACTTTTCCACAAAATGGTTTATTGCGTACAACGCGTTTCGGCTCACAGAGCCATCATCAGGTACAAGTCTTGTACCTGATGATGGCTCTGTGAGCCGAAACGCGTTGTACGCAATAAACCATTTTGTGGAAAAGTGCAATTGTTTCTCTTACATTAATAACATTTAACCTTAAGCGAAAAATATGTAAAACATTCAATAACGTAACGTAAGTAATAGCAGATAAAATAAAGTTAAAAGTGACTAATTTTTAGATTTTCGAAGCGATCAAAGATTCGATTTAGCAACGGTAAACCATTAAGTTGGGTATTATATTAATTTGCGTTGCTAAAGCAACTCCAAGTTTCCCCTTACAACAATGTTTCTCTCAAAAAGCTCTATTGTGTCACACCTGGACCTCCGTCTTGAGCCAAACCCGTGGGTCGTCAAGAAAACTATGCGATGGTTATGTGTATAGGAATGTATATAGCTCACTTTGATTGTCTGTCTCTTGATTTTTTCGCAAATCATAAGCAAGCGCTATAACGCTTACATACACAAACTAAAATCCACTCAATAAAGTGTAGGAAAAATGAAGGCATTGTGGAATCGGGGCTATTTCTGTACATCCAAAAAACATGTCTTGGAGCCAACATAAGTGTCATTTCAGTGCCTTCCCTCGACATCCCCATCAAATGTCAACCGCGTCCCCTAAAAGAAAATATATATTGGAGTTTGGCTCCCCTGATTTGCCATCGCCATTTCCTTAATCCTCAATCTTGTTGGGTAGTCACGTCCTTGGACATCTCCGATAAAAGGCTGGTAGGTTGTCAGAGTAGTTAAAAATGCCTCATCGAAGAAGAAGACGAAATAAAGCGTTCGTGATGAAAATGTAACTATGTACTACGTTCAAAGACAATAGATATACGAACTAGAAAACAGTACGTGAAAAAATTCGTGTGGCACTCTATGGATCGGAAGCATGGACTATTGGAAAACCACAACTGAAAAGATGAGAAGAATTCGAAACCTGGTGTTGAAGGAGAATGCTAAAGATATAATTTACGGATGAAATAAGAAATGAAAAAGTTTACATATGAGTGGAAGAGGATAAGAACATCATAAATAACCTACACTATAAAGAAAAGAACCAGATAGTTTGGGCATGAGGCACAATGGGTTTGTGAAGAATATAATTGAAGGAAAAAGAGAAAGAAAAGTCCCAAGAAGAAGGCCAAGAGTATATTTATCACATTCTAAGTAATTTCAAATAAGGAAAGGAAAATTAAGGCCAAGAGTAATACAAAAATACTTTGTTGATTCCCTTGGTTGACTTGGTTTCAACCTTTCAACCCGTAACTCCTGAGGATGACCTGTAAAGGTTGATACCGGTCGTGTGAAAATAAATTTGTGGATTACTATGTCTAAATTCCACCAAGTACACTTGCCAACCATTGATGTTAGAAGACCAAGAGATAAAATACATATGACAAAATAAAGGGGAAAGTAAAAAAAGAAGAAAGTAAAAAAAAGAAGAACTTCAACGGAGCAAGGGAACTAGTACTAGAGAAGGAAGAATGGAGGGCTGCAGTCAACCAATATTGGAATTGAACGACCAATGGTGATAAGAAGAAGACGGCCAGTGGAAATGAGTATCTAATTGAACACTACGATTAATTAATACAAAATATGAAAAAACAGCATAAACGTGATCAAAGTTTTCATGTTAATATGTTAAAATAGTGAGGGAAAATGAATAAAGGTAAAATTCACTTAAGTACGTCTCCAAAAAAAATAAAAAATATATTATAACCCATAAAATGAGTCTATCAATTATTAATTTGATGGGAAAATTTTAGGATATCTCGCTCTTTGTCTTCTCAAACGTTACTTCTGTGTGAGAATCATTCCATCTGATACGTTTTATAATAATTCTTCCTTAGGTTTCTTCATCTACTAACATAAACGTTACTTGTAATTGAACTATTTTAAAATGATTTGACATTATTCGGAAAAGAATTCAAGAATCACTGTCTTTCTTTGCTCTACCCGGAGTAAAATATATTTTTACTCATGTTCATATGAGGAATTAATGTGTTTCTGTTATGTAGTTTGGACTAGTGTGAAGTCTCTTCGCCTTGTGTAAGCAGTTGAAAAAAATAGGCTGATAACAGAGCGTTAACAAGAGGTCTTAGGTCAGTTTGATACGAAAATGGGAGCAAGAAGAATGGATGGCGCAAGATAAGAGATAACAGGGGAGCAGTAAACTCGAGTTCAACTTTTTAAGGGTTAGTGAGTAAAGGGCCCTTTCCTTTATGATTAAGGATACGCTTGGTACGCGAATGGGGTGGGCCGGTAAAGTTGTAGCTAGGGGATAAGGACGTTTTATTGACCCTTCAAAAAGCACCTTGTAGTTAGTGTGGCCTTTTAGGGAGGAGGGCAGCGCGAGTTGTCCTTTTGAGGTCACGTGATTCACGCCCCTACCCCTTGGCCCGACCTCCTCCCCTCCATCTCCTCCCCCCCCTCGCATAGCTTCGATTATGATGTTCGTCCATGGTTTCGAAAGAGGTAGGGTGAGTTTGAGTCCGAAGTTCAACACGGCACCACTGTGGAATGGATGGGGAAGCCATGGTGAGTTATAAGTTAGTCTGGACGCCTCTTCGCCGGCATCAAGTTTCGCGAGCCGGGTCACTCCTCCGTTCCTTTGGACGAGAGATACTTACTACACACACCTCCGCAGACGGCTGCATAACTCTCTCTTGCCTCGCCGTTTTGAGCCGAGCTCCTCATTCATATGTTAATTCCGAGAGGGTCCGCCATCAAAACTTATTCGTCCGGAGGAAGGATGGAGGAAGAGCGTGGGAGGGATAGGAGGGTGCGGCCATTCGGCATCCGGGGGGAGTTGATGCAAATATTCGACACACCCACCTTCCCTTCGAGACCCGCCGGCGGAGGCCTCCGGAATCAGACTTAATGATAAGGTGCCGCGGCCCATTTGATGCGACGCCATTCGCCTTCGAGGTCATATGATCCCCCCCGAAGGGAAGCGGGCGAACTTGACGTTAATCGTGATGAGGATGTGAATTTCGTCGCCTTCCTCGTTTCCCCACGATATGCGGAAAATGACTTAAGAGTCGGTCACGACCGATTTCTCCAGCTTTTGTTTTAACGTTGTGGCTGGATTTGTTTTTATTGGCGTATCTTTCGAACGATCTGTTTAACGCACTGCATTGTTGCCATATTTCAGAGTGTAAATACATATTTCCAGGTATAAAATGATAGGTTAATAAATTACGAATGAAATTTAAACAATTATTTTGCTTTCAATAGCCATTATTTCTCCTCAAAAAAATTATCCTGGCAATCTATCTCATAATTTAATTCATTATTAATCGAATTATGATGAAATAAGTCTTCAAGGTGTAAGTAATTGTAACACAAAAAAGTTAGGATCACATGGACACGGAATAAATTAAATTTTTTGTAATGTTTCAAGTAAGATTTTAAATTTAAAAAACATTCGACTTGATAGAAAAGTTGGCATATTCGATGGTTTCTGGATGAACGTCATGGAAATCCATGGCTAATTAAGTGACTATCTTTCCTCCAAAAATGTAATCAGATCCCTATATACAGTACCTGAATATGCACATACATTGCTAGTGAAAAGTTATATAATTTATTTAAAGAGTTCATAATTACTGTTTCCATACTCCTTTAACTCTTATGGCCATAAAAGTTTTGCGATATCTAATTCTCAAAATACAGGTACATGACAAAAGAAGATATCTTTGCATTTTTTCACTGAGAATTATTCGATGCAACTGGTTTGGGTGTTTTACATCATTATCAAGCCCTCTAATATGAAAAAAATCGAAACCCGTCGCATTAAATATTTCCCAGTGAAAAACTACAAAGAATTCTTTTTTCTCCATGCATAAGTTACACCACATCCTGGGACAGTATTATTAATCTAGTTGATTCTTCTTAATGAACTTTTTTTTAAATAATGGAATATATTTTTTCTTCTTTCAGGAGACATACATAAAGTGTTTCGACTTTAATTAGTAGGAGTCAAAATGAATAGACAATCCTGGTTTTTTAAATAATGTTATGTTAGATTTATCGATTCATAAACAGTCCGTAATAATGGAAAAGTAAAGAACAGAATATAGCATTTATAGACCTATATCTCTTGAAAGAAGAAAACATATAGTACCATTAATGTAGGTACGTATACTTATATTTATCCACATGTACTAATACTTAATCAAGCGCATGAATGTATGAAAAAAATGTTTACGGAATAAGTAATTTTATTTGCTCCTACTGCTTAGATCGTTACAGTGCATTTTTCTTTCTTCAAGCCGCTTCAAGCTTTTACTACCACGTATTTCATTGGGTTTAGTTTTTACTGTCATTTTAACACCAGAACTGCCTCTGGGTCCTTTGTTAGCGTGTCCCTATTTTCCAGATTCAAAATTTCTCTGTGTACAACTGCCTGGACATTAAAAAGTCTTAGTTCACTAATAACCAATGTACTGATGCCATTAATGTATAGGAGATGAGAATCGTTGTCACTTCGTTGGGGAACACCCGATGCGGCATTAGCTGTGTTCGGTGATACAGTTGTAAATAAACTGATAAGGTGACCTGTTATTCGCGACCATTTAAGAACTGATTGATCCAGCATGTTGTATTTTTATCTTTCTATAACTTCACGAGCATTTTAATATGTGGTACCTTGTGGAATCATTTTTTTTAAATTAAGCAATATGGAGTTACCTTGAACAATATTTTCACCCGAGACTAAAATGTCGTGAACGATGCTAACCAGTTGAGTCTAGCATGATATATCCTTCCAATATCCATGCTGGTTATTTATTAACAATTACTCACTACCTATCTAAATGCTCTGCGATCGAATTGCCAATTATAGATTCAAATATAGTACACGAGATTGATATGAGAGCGATGGGAACCATTTTGAGAAATGTAAAGCGAATCCACTTGACTGCTTCCTACGTGATTGAAAAATAGTCATCGATATGAATGATTCCAGGATTTCCCGGCAAATAGAGTTGTTGAAAATCTCTTTTATATTTCCATCCGGGTTGGTTTCTCCATGATAGAAGTATCAACTCGAGGACGTCAATGAAATTTTGTGATAAATAATCCTCAATGTGTATTTATATTCGTGCATAACTTTTATCGAGCATTCTTCATATTTATGAAACAATGTTTGTTTCAACAACAGCACAACAATTTGTATGTGGAACTGGTGGAGACGAAAAATTAAGAGAGTTACCTTACGAAAGTGATAGGTACAAAAACTCCTTCCCACGCATCATTGGTGACTGTATTAATAACGGAGTGAGACAATGAGAATCTCCATTAAGTAATTATTCATTTACTTCTAATTCCTTTTTCCTATTCATGGCTGGCGTCGTAACACCCCCTGCCACTAGCTCCGTCGGTGGCTAACAGGGTGCTAATTAGATGTATGTAACTGGATACATGCAGCAGAGCAAGAGTAATTCGTCGAAATGTCGAATAGGGAGCCAGTAATTCGGATGAAAACCTCAGAGACTTACATCGTATTCATCGATATTTTATCTCTTAATGAGATAATTTTTAACGCCAACAAAATCGAAGCATAATGAATGAAAAAACAAGTAGGTACTTGGTTATGATTCCACACTTTATGTTTACGCCAGAGACAGTGTCTTATAATCATTAGGTCTCACGTCATATTGGTTGAAGTGTGCGAAGAAATAGACGACTGGTCTGCAACCGTCAGTCTCTCGACAAAAGCACACCTTAATGTAGAAACTGCTCTTCTAAATCATGAAATTTGATACAATCATGCCGATTTAGTGAGGAAAATGTGGGAAAATTCAAGAGTAGTGTCTAGCCTCGTGATGTACCTATACACCTCAGTAGCCGTACATATAAAGTTACCGACCCACTGAACTTCACGAAGTGAGGGGCCATAAGCTAGGCTGCTCAGAAAAAAATTCGGGACAGCACGTCCGCGATTCGCCTCATTATTATTGGATAGCCTTGGTCGTTGTGTGTAGGAAGGGGGGGGGGAGAGAAGGGTCTTGCATCCAGGAAGATGGGCGTCTCGTGAATGAATAATTAGCACCGCCAAGGGTTTAAGAGTATTCAGGGCGACCCACTTCTTCTTATTCTTGTTTGTTGGCCACCCTCCTCAGTATCAGCTAGTGGTGCAAGTCTCTGGGGGACGAGCTGGAAGCAATTTGGGGGTAACTTAAAGTGCTCCTCTGCATCCTGCCTTGGCGAAATAAGAAGCAAACAAGTGACGGAGTAGGTAACTCAAGCTGAAGGCGCGATGGGAAATAAGAACGAAAGTGGGAACTTAAAAAGATTGGAGGAGAATTCCGCATATTTTGCGGCTATTTCCAAGTTTTACATGCAGTTTTAATCGCATTTGATCACATTTAGGTTGATTAACAATGGAAATCTGATTTTTGTTGCTATTTTCCCAATTAAATACATATATTTGATGAATATACCCTGGAAGAAATGTGTTGGAAAGAGCTCGAGACAATATTCATTAGGTGGCTAAGGAATCACGTGGTATCATTATGAATAATTTAATAATAATAAGAGCCCTCTTGAGACAAACAAGCAAGCTCTTTCTCTATTTAAAACTTCAAAAGAAAACTAGTACTTGAAGTTCTTTCTGAAGCTTATGAGTGGCTCTGAGATTAATCAGTGGATACTTATTTCCGGAGAATGGAATTAGGTGGATTTAAGATCTCATATTTTTCATAACTAATTATGATGAATCATTTCTGTATGTGAGAATAGCTCTTATTTACTCTATCAATTATCTCAATTACTGTTTTTCAATCTCGGGAAATGGAAAGTTTCAATAATTATTCACCATCAAATCAACATAAAATGGTACGTGATGTTTTCCAAATCATAGATAAACAGGAAAACTAAAAGGGAGAATATTATTTCCCACTTCACTGCTAGTCTTACTCACATTTGAGATTATTAATGATGGATGAGTCCACTTGCATAGAAATAAGGGTTTCAGATTCGAAATTTCGATGCGTTTGAAATATTTTAACAAACGTTTCCAAGTATAAAATGAGATATTTTCGAACCAAATTTTAAACAATGACTTTATTTTCAATTTCCATACTTTCTCCAGAAAAATTATACTGGCAACCGATTTCATTACTTAATATATAATTAATTGAAATATGATGACAAAAATCATCAAGGTGTGGAGGTGAAACTTGTAACAGAAAAAAGTTAGTCTCTAGGAAACGGAATCAATTAAACTTTTAAATGATGTTCGTAGTATGATTTTAAATTCAAAAAGGTGAACTCTAGATGTGCTAGAAAAGTCATGTATTCGATGGTTTATGGCGAATAAAGTAAATATATTTCCACCAAAAAGTTATTATAGTACGTGAATATAGTACCTGAATACGTAAATTTGTGATGAAATGTAAATTAATTTGAAAAAAGAGTTGATATATGTATATATTCTTTCAATACTCCTACTCCTATAAATTTCAAGATTAAAAAAATTGTGAATTCTAATTCTTTATATGGGCACATGACCTCTTTAAAGTTTTCCTCTGAGAAATATTTAATGCTATCGCTTTCGGTGCTTTCGATGATTTATTTAATATTTCGCAACTAATCATGTTCATGACGACGGGCCACCAATTCATGTGCGGGATTTTAAGAATCTTTGTTGAAGTAACCAAAACAAGTCTAACGACTGCTTAGACATCGATATTACTATTATAATAAGCATCCTGTATGCGCGTATTCATTCAATGTCGAAACTTATGAATTAGAATAATTGGAAAGAGCCGGTTCTGGATATTTACAATGTATCGAAAACTATCGATGGACATTTATGTGCCGCGTGCCGTAGCAATCGATTCTCCTGTTAGAGAGTCCTTTGTTCCCGAGATACCCTTATCGCGACTCGCAGTTTTTCTATCGTCCGAAAGCGTGGATTGTTCGGTTGGTCAACACTTCTTGTCGTACTGTGTCAACAATTAATTCAAGAGAGGAAACTTTTACAAAACCACATAAAAAATTTCACACAACCACGACCCAGGTTTCGACGGCTGAGCGTCATCATAAGGTGATCAAAAATGTAAAGCAATCCCTTATATACTATCAGTCAGTTGGGGTGTGTGTATGTTTGTACATTGCAAAGATAAAGTGGACTCTTATGTGCAGAAGTGGTATTTACGAACTCTCATGCAACGACTGTTTCGAGAAGTTTCCAGACCAGAAAAAAAGAACATTATAGTGCATTTAAAAATCACCATGAAGAAAAGAGTAATTTTGCCAAACACCTTTTAACTTGTGACCATGAAAGTGATTTTAAAGTTAAAGTACTGCATTTTACTGATAACCGACGTGAGCTAAATGCATTTGAACAGCTCAAAATTTTAAAACGAAATGTTGACTCAAATGTTAATCTTTTAAATGAATGCTTGCTGCCCACCAATTCCCCTATCCTTTCCTCTTTTGTTGACCATTCTCGTCCCCCTCACCCCACTACCCCCCCCCCCAAATGACTGATAGTATATAAGGGATTGTTTTACTTTTTTGATCACCTGATGAAGACGCTCAGCCGTCAAACCCGGGTCGTGGTTGTGTGTAATTTTTTATGTGGTTTTGTAAAAGTTTCCTCACTTGGATAAATTGCTGTGATGGATTACCACAAAGTTTCCGAAGACTACGTTTTATTCGTACTGTTTCAACTCATCCATTCATTCTCGTCGACAAGAAAGGTCTTTCGAATAAACCAATCAGATCAATTAACTGTTTTATAATCTCTCTCAAATCCATTAAAATACGATGCAATCATTCGCACGATTGCTAATCACATTTAACTTTTAATCCTTTCCCTCATTTCCGATTCGTTTTCCGTATTAACCCCGTTATTCGTGGAAGGTTTCCAAGAAAAGACTGCTACACGCCCTTGTGGTGGCTCGCAGCGTAATACGCAGGTATATATATATATATATATATATATATATATATATATATATATATAAATTCAAACTTACAGGAGGTAGGAGAAATAGGAAAAGATAAAGAATTCGTTCTTACGGAACGTTTCAAACCAGTTGGTCCTTCGTCAGCTCTAGCTAGAGCTGACGAAGGACCAACTGGTTCGAAACGTTCCGTAAGAACGAATTCTTTATCTTTTCCTATTTCTCCTACCTCCTGTAAGTTTGAATTTATATATTTGTGGCCAATTGGCGAAAACTTCCAAAGATTATATATATATATATATATATACAAATATAAATATACTTTTCAAACACAGGCACACGAAAATTAAAAGGACACTCACAGAATAATTTGCGGACGTTTCGACGGGCAAGCCGCCATCGTCAACGACAAGAGACTAACTAGTGGTCTGTTACCTCGGGTGGGGGGGGAAGCGGAACAGGAGAAGGGAAGGGGGCTGGTGGGGAGCGGGAGCAAGGGGTTGCTATTGGTCAGTGGGCCAAGTTAAGCCCGGGCGATTCAAATGCTCTTAAGAACCAGATGAAAGCCATCTCGCGAGTCCTCAGTTCAATATTAGTTGCTGATTCGGGGAGGGCTTCTAATATAGAGAGAGAGAAACATTTATTGAAGGTCTGACGATGGGAAGCGGTATGTTTAGGAATGGGATCAATGAAGGGAGGACATGTGGTGGAGTGGCGGTGCCCATTCATTCGTATTGAAAGCGGGGTAGTACATTCGCCAACATAAAATGCCGGGCAGAAATTGCACGAGAGACGGTAAACGATATTTGTGGAAGTACAGTTGGCTGCTGAGGAAGATTTATTGGAAGAGGGCGTAGCAGAAGAGCGTAGGAGGGAGCAACATTTGCACCGAGGACGGTTGCAAGTTGTGGAGAGTGGTGGAGAGGGGGCGGTCGGTTGAAGGGTGGGTTTCGTAGATTTTAAGATATCTCGCAGGTTTGCGGGACGCTTAAAAAATACTGTGGGACATGAAGGTAATAGGAGGGCAGTGGAATTATTATTCTTTAAAATTGGGTATAGATCGCGGAGGATGTTTCTGATTTTATGGGAGCCAGGGAAGAATGTGGTGATGAGGCTGAGTCTTTAACCTTTACCTTCATTTCAATAGCTGCCATCCACCACATACCAAACGCTCCATTCCATATTCCCTCTTAGTCCGCGGCCACAGAATTTGCAACGACGCCCACTCCCTTCAACAATACACCGATAACCTGTATCACTCCCTCAGAGAACGTGAGTACCCTAAAAAGCTTCTTACCAATCAAATCCTGCCCCCCTCTGCCAATTACACCCCTCGGGCAAAAACCCACCATCCTGACAGACTCAGCCTCATCACCACATTCTTCCCTGGCTCCCATAAAATCAGAAACATCCTCCGCGATCTATACCCAATTTTAAAGAATAATAATTCCACTGCCCTCCTATTACCTTCATGTCCCACAGTATTTTTTAAGCATCCCGCAAACCTGCGAGATATCTTAAAATCTACGAAACCCACCCTTCAACCGACCGCCCCCTCTCCACCACTCTCCACAACTTGCAACCGTCCTCGGTGCAAATGTTGCTCCCTCCTACGCTCTTCTGCTACGCCCTCTTCCAATAAATCTTCCTCAGCAGCCAACTGTACTTCCACAAATATCGTTTACCGTCTCTCGTGCAATTTCTGCCCGGCATTTTATGTTGGCGAATGTACTACCCCGCTTTCAATACGAATGAATGGGCACCGCCACTCCACCACATGTCCTCCCTTCATTGATCCGATTCCTAAACATACCGCTTCCCATCGTCAGACCTTCAATAAATGTTTCTCTCTCTCTATATTAGAAGCCCTCCCCGAATCAGCAACTAATATTGAACTGAGGACTCGCGAGATGGCTTTCATCTGGTTCTTAAGAGCTTTTGAATCGCCCGGGCTTAACTTGGCCCACTGACCAATAGCAACCCCTTGCTCCCGCTCCCCACCAGCCCCCTTCCCTTCTCCTGTTCCGCTTCCCCCCCCACCCGAGGTAACAGACCACTAGTTAGTCTCTTGTCGTTGACGATGGCGGCTTGCCCGTCGAAACGTCCGCAAATTATTCTGTGAGTGTCCTTTTAATTTTCGTGTGCCTGTGTTTGAAAAGTATATTTATATTTGTGTTTTTATTCGCCGAGTGCGTTTTCTCAGAAGACATTATATATATATATATATATAAAAGGAAAGGAAATAAATATAAAAGTATATGCTAGCAACAAGGCGTTGAGGTTGGGGAAGGATAGGAAAGTAAATCAGTGGACACTCACAGGCAGATGATCCATGACGACACCGGTGTCCACTGCTTAGGGGTAGCTTTCGGGCTAAGGACCCTTCTTCAGCTGGAGGAGATTCACTACTAAGGAGTGTCACACTTAAGTAAGAGTTAGGAGTTTAGGGTATGTCTTGGTACGGGGTTGGTTGTTGTGGAAAGGAGATTGGTTGGAAGGAAGGTAGCGGAGCACGCTAACTCGCATAACCTCTCCTTCAACAACTGCTTTCATATTAAAATAATCCGCGCCCTCCCACCCGACATACCCATAATGGAGCTCCGCCACTGGGAGCTCTCTTATATTTCCATTTTAAAGTCCACCTGCCCTCCCGGACTCAATCTTCGCTAGCTCCCTCCCCTCCCACTCCACCCCCCCCCCCCTGCACTTCCTTCCAACCAATCTCCTTTCCCCAACAACCAACCCCGTACCAAGACATACCCAAAACTCCTAACTCCAGTGTGACACTCCTTAGTAGTGAATCTCCTCCAGCTGAAGAAGGGTCCTTAGCTCGAAAGCTACCCCTAAGCAGTGGACACCGGTGTCGTCATGGATCATCTGCCTGTGAGTGTCCACTGATTTACTTTCCTATCCTTCCCCAACCTCAACGCCTTGTTGATAGCATATATATATATGTTGCTAGCATATATATATATATATATATATATATATATATATATATATATATATATATATATGCTAGCAACAAGGCGTTGAGGTTGGGGAAGGATAGGAAAGTAAATCAGTGGACAGTCACAGGCAGATGATCAATGACGACACCGGTGTCCACTGCTTAGGGATAGCTTTCGGGCTAAGGACCCTTCTTCAGCTGGAGGAGATTCACTGCTAGAGGAGATTCACTACTAGAGTAGTGAATCTCCTCCAGCTGAAGAAGGGTCCTTAGCCCGAAAGCTACCCCTAAGCAGTGGTCACCGGTGTCGTCATTGATCATCTGCCTGTGAGTGTCCACTGATTTACTCTCCTATCCTTCCCCAACCTCAACGCCTTGTTGCTAGCATATACTTTTATATTTATTTCCTTTCCTTTTATATATATATATATATATATTGACGAACGTTTCAGAATTATTCTTTCAAATCTTACGATAAAATGATGAATACCTTATAGGAATGCCGATGGAATGGAATGAAACTTAATATTTTGCCAAAACCATTTTAAAACTCGGATTTGTATGTACCTATCGAGTTAAGAGGTAAATCATGCGTATTGCAAGTCGGATTAAGCAACTATGATAAAAAATATAGTTAATATAACGGTCTTTACCTGGAAGGTCGGTTAGGTATTGAAGGGTAGAACGTGTCTGCTTGTAAGCCCTACTTTGAGGAGTTGATCGGCATAAGTAAGCATTAAACCATCGCCATCACTATCCAATATATGTGGTGAGTTACCTTGTCTCCTATAACTGAGAGAGAAAAAAAACTTTGCAACTTTCCACTGATTTTTAATTAAATAAGTTACAATGCACAACTAGTTTCGACGCAAAGGCAAGACTTCGGTTGCAAATATCGTTATGACTAAGTAGGTTGCACTTAAAGATGACGCATTATCGTACAAACTAGTTGTGCAATTTAACTAATTTTCATAAAAAATAAGTGGAAAGATATAAAGTCTTTTCTCTCTCAATTAAAAATGAATTTCCACATCGTTAAGGCTGAAACCTACGAACTTGTCTCCTATCTTTAAAGTGATGAGTAGTGACAGAATTTGAGACGGCCGCACTGATACGCCATGTATCACTGTCGATACTAATTTCTTGGGAAGGTATAATCAATTATGCATTGAAGTAATGGATCAATATTGTATTGGACTACATCGAAAAATGTCGTGTTTCTTGCCGAATATTTAAATCTGCTAATTTTCGGTGGACGAAATATAATCAACTTTTAGAATTTTTTCAAAGAGAATCATATTCCACGAATTTAGATGGTTGGAGGCTGGACCACTGGCTCAGCATCCCGAGGGTACGGGTACAAATCCTGTTTGTGACAGAGATTTCTCAGAGGAATCCCAATAACTTCTTGGATGCTATGTGTAGAGATCTTCATGTACAGTAGTATCGGCACAAAATTTATCACTTCTCTTGCAGACAGCGTTGAACGCCAATAATGTGCTTCTATATTAACATACTGCAGAAAAACCATCGTAAAATATTTGAAGGTATCGGCTTCCCGTCCTGAGGGCCCGGGTTTGCTACCCAGCTCTCGTGGAGATATATCTGTGGAATACCTTACTTGGTCGTGGAATAATTACTTTTCCTTACTTGGGTGTCATGTGAAAGACCTGTGCAGTACTTCGTCCGTCGGATAGGACGCTAAATTGTGGCCTTCTTGGCGCCTTTCGTTAAAAAAACAGGCAAATGACAACACCGGGATTCTCACCACCCTTCCTTTATTCCCTAAATAATCCTATCCTTAACAACCTACTCACCAATCCTGTATGGTGAAAGTGGCATTAGTTGTCGGTTTGTTTACCTCAAATAACAAGCCAATTAGTCAACAAACTAACCAACGAATCACATCTCTCAACAGCATCTAATTGAAATTCGGATATTTGCCGAACTAAATTCGTGGCGCCATGCTGTTTATCCATTCATTGAGGCGGTTTTTTTTACGATTCCCTACATTACAGTCATGATGCCATTCCGTTCCTTCAATTGAGTCAATATTAAATATTGAGTCAAATAATAAATTACTAGACGCCTTAGAAAACCTGAGGAGCACATTCAGTGGGGAGGGGAAACAAAAATAAATGAAAGAATACCTGCCGAAAGTCGAAAAAACCTTGAGTAAACGTAAATGTAGCTGAATAAGAAACATGCATTATTATATTGATAATGAAAAGCCTTTAGATGGCCTGCTCTCTTTTTGGATTTTCCTCATAGCAAGGCCATCTATTGCCTTTCCCTGAAAAATGCTCAGATTTCTCCAAATTATTCCACTCTTTGAGCTCTTCAAATCTTTTGTCTACATTTATGCAGTCTGAAATACCGAATCTCTTCCTTTTCCGCGCTGACCTTATTCTCCCTTTCATCACCCACTTCAAACAACCATTTTACTTCATAACACGTCCTCCTTACACTTTTGCTGTCTCCTTAGATTTCTCCTCACCAACCGCCTTACTTTCCTATCGCATTTAACAATTTCTATTATGCCTTCCTCTTCACTCAGATTATCCTCTCCAATCTTCTACAACAATTTCCCATTTCCATACCCGCTACTCGAAATCGACCTATATATACGCCCATCTACTTTCCGAGATACCATTGTCAAGAATCGTACGCTCCACATTTGTGCTTTTACCAATAGTTTTGGAGACTTGATCAGATTTAACATTTTATTTCCCTCCTCTATGTTAACTATTCCTTTTCCACTAAAGTTATTCGTATTCAATCCTTCTTATTAAAAAACAGTAGCATCAGCGGAGTAAACCATGGGCCAGAGTAGAGATGTCTTCATAGATAGATGATAGAATGTATCGGATAAATATGAACGTGGTATATGGGTTAAGAATGGAGAATGATTTGAATAGAAGACAGACGAGAAACAAACAGGCATAAATGGAACACGGTGATAAGAGAAACGTGATGACTTGGTGGAATTACAAATACGGAGATTTGGCGGCGCTATAAGAAATGATAAATAAAATGTCAAGGCATATGAAAAAAATCCGACTCCCAAGTTGGGATATATAAAAAAATATACCAAGCGATTTGGAAGAGATTCAGTCGTTGAGAAGAAAATGTCAGGGAGAACAAAATGACAAAGATCGGTAGACGTGAATATAAAACAGAAAAACGACAGTGGTAAGAAAAGCTTGGTTCCAGGAACATAGATCTCTGGACGGAAATACACCTTCTTCTATATTGTTTCCGTGAAGGCTTCAACGGAATCTTTGACTTGAAGAGACTTGGTTTCCGGGTCTTCTTCGGCGTGTATCCCTTTTCTAAAGGCCTGGTTACACGGTACATGAGAATGTACAAGTTTCTGTACATTTTTCTGAATGGTTTCATGTACAGATTCTTGTACATTCTCATGTACAAGATCAAGGAATAGGTGGATACACGGTACATTTTTTCGGACAGATTTTCGTACATTTTCTGATGCGCATTATGCGTTTTCGTTTGTTTTTCCTAATTTTAAACCGTAGGTGCGTTATTAAAACCAATTTTTTTGCCATGGATACGGTACATTTACTTGTCAATTGGCTTGTGAAAATGTGAATGTGTCATTTGCGTCGTCTGCCACCAGGTGTCTCTGTAATGAGGTCAACTTGTACGATTGTCTGAATGGAATTAGAACCGGTTCTATTTTCTGTTCAGACATTCATACAATCGTACATTTTCGCGTGGTTACACGGTGCATTTTCGCGTTCATTCTGACATTCAGACATTTTTACATTTTCTTGTACATTCTAATGTACCGTGTATCCAGGCCTTAAGGACAATATTTCGCCGGAGTTCCTGCTGGATTCTTCAGGTCCGCTGAAGTGTCGATGCACTGTTTTTCCTGTCTTATATTGTTACTCCGTTTTGGCAATAAAAGACAGACGAAACATTGCATTGACACTTCAGCGGACCTGAAGAATCCAGCAGGAACGCCGGCGAAATATTGTCCTAAGAAAAGGGATACACGCCGAAGAAGACCCGGAAACCAAGTCTCTTCAGCTTCTATATTGATTGGAAAAATGCAACATCGATAACCTTTCGGTTAGCAGCCAAATAATTAGCTTTACACCCAACTCACCTAAACCCTAAACAATTGTTTTTAATCATGTCGGAAAAATACTGTTGAAGTTTAGCCAATTAATGAGTAGGTAAACTTAGCGAGTTTATAACATAATTGGGTGAAAAATTAGATGCTTTTTTATGTCGTTTCAGCAGTGATTTTAAAACGACGCTATTGCACTTTTTTCTTGATAGTTAGATTTTATAACCGACTGAATGTGAATGAAGACTATTGAGAAAAGCATCTTTATCCAAATCAACATTTTCTGGTGTTTTATATTTCCCTGTCTGGTTGGTTTTGGCTGAGGTTATGTCGCTCTTGATACATTTTAAAATTATATACGTGAAAAGAAACTCAATGAATTGTTTTCAATTCTTTGGTAGACCATATTATAATTGAGAGCGCTCTTCTACTGTGTACCCTTCATGTTAGAGTTCCATTACATGGGGATCGTGTTGGTGTGGTGGATAGGGTATAAGCTTCCCATACAGATGGTCCGGGATCGAATCCCTGCGGTAGCCGTGATATTACAGCGGAATCTCTCGATCCCTACTTGGGTATCATGTGATGATAACTTGAAGAGCCGTATGAAGATACATTTCTTCCGGGTATTACACCGCGTAGGTCCATTGTTCAGGGACGACAGTTTCGCCGGCGTTGCAGTCGGCTTCTTCAGGTCAGTGAAGTGTGGATGCAGAATGTTGGCCGCCTTATATATCTTATCCGTAGGGGTTAGGTCACTCGTGATTGGCTGTTGCTGTTTTTCTTTTTCCCGCGCAAAACACGTTTCCAGGCATTCGCGAGGGAATAGCCATCTTCCCTATTGAAATTGTCTTCATTCTTGCTTATTTCGATGGCCTCCCGTATGAGACGTGGGAAATATCTCTGTCCGACGGATTGGACGTTATACTGTGGACCCCTCGCCGATTTCCAATAACAGTCGGTTAATGCCAACACCGGGTTTCTCTCCACCCTCGCTCCATTCCACGCACTGTCCTTCCCTTACAAACCTGCTCACTGGTCTCCAATGGCGCAAATGAAGTCAGTTGTTGGTCGCTTTCCCCCTCATGCATAACCAACCATTCACTACGTCCAGAGAAATTATGTTCCTGATGGGCATTAAGAATCTTGAAAAGTGCTCCTTCCCAAACTTGTTAATGATTTCATGACTGAGGAGAAGATTAAGAATAAATGAAAAGGAAAACTTTGTTTTATTCCACAAATATATTTTCCGGTACTACTATTTTCGAAGCAGCGGCGTCATCTTCAGGTACCGAGGTACAATGCGTTTCCGAAAGAGAGGGTAAAAATCTCTTTTTATAATAGTGCAACTATTGGAAAACTATTATTTAACTCTAAACATAAATTCGATAATAGTGACCAAAGCGGTGTATATAAATTATGTTGTGACACGCCTAATTGTAATGCCGTATGTATTGGGGAGCGTGGTGGCCTGGTGGGTAGAGCGCTTGGCTACTGATCGAAGGATCCCGGGTTCAAATCCGGGTGAAGCCTTTGACGCACCTGGAGAAAAAAATCCTCGGAGTGCGAGGTGGCCCAGGGAAAGGAACTGGCCTCCCTTACTCTGAATGTGTGAAACTCACACGCCTGTGGCTTAGTCTGGGGTGAGCTCTACTCTCACCTATCAAAAACCTTCGGGTAGAATCACTGAGTGAGTGAGTGATATATTGGGCAAAGTGGGCGTGCAGTAAACACTCGGGTAAGAGAGTATGTAAAAAGCTGGTACAATTATTTTCCTAAGTCGAATTTCCCTAAACATTTACTTGACCACAACTATCTTAGTGATTTTAAAACTCTGGCTCTCCACACCCAATCTAAAGGGAAAAAACTTGACTTTTTGGAACAATTTCAAATATGCTTGTCATGTAAAAACAATAATGTATCTGTTGTAAATGACCAATTGTACCCATCTCACTCCTCCCCATTACTCTCCATTCTCCTTGAACGAAATTTGAATCCGTGACCTTCCTGACGATTGCGTCACTACCACTAAAATCCTAACCGTCAACCTCCCTGTAAACAAACCCCTCCCTCGTTCTCCCGTTGAATCACCACTTTCCCCCTGCTTCCCCACTTCAGTCGCCTCTCCTCTCCCATCCCCTCCTCCATCCCATCCCATATATATCGCTCGCTTATTTGCTACTTCACCTTGATAATGGCAATGTTTGCCGAAACCTAGGTCGGTAGAATAAAAATTGATGTGGAATTTTTCACAAAGTGTTTTTGTTACAATACAGTTCAGGTACCTCGACTGGACCTTCAGGTACCTCGAGGTACCTCGACAGGTCAGGGACGCCGCTGCGTGGAAACTGGTAGTACCGGAAAATAAATTGGTGGAATAAAACAAAGTTTTCCTTTTCATTTATAAAATGAACTTCCACAAAGTTGAGCCTGAGACGATTGAGAAGATTAAGAAATTTAGATCCAGGTATTTAGCAAAAAAAGAGAAGTATCAGGCGCGATGTGGTGTAAATTCAGCATAGTGAAGAGAAAAATTGCAATTTTCCTCTGGTAAAATAGATTTATTGCGATCTAGGTACATACATCAGGTGGATGTAGTACATCGAAACCTAGGTTGAAATAAAGGTATTTTTACCAGTGGAAAATTGCAATTTCTCTCTTCATTAGGTGCATTAGAAGTCATTTCTCACCGCAAACCCTTCACTGAGGTACACTCAGGAAGATGGACGTGCGGGTCAGTTGCGGTGTAAAACGTGCCTGAGCGGATCTGAAGATGGCGGCAAATATTGTAACGGAAGGGAGCCGAATACGCATTTCCATCTAAGGGTCAAGATGTGAATCCGATGTGGGCGGGGGAGGGTTGCCGGTGATGCGAGGGAAATGAGATGAGAAATGGAGATGCGATGGGATGTGGTGGGGTGGTGGGTAGGGGAGAGACACGGTCCACAGGCTGAGGGCGCACGGTAGAGAGGACCAAGGGCGCCGCCAAGCGGGAGGCTGGTGAAAAAGCCAAGGAGGCTGAAATATCCTGGAGCGGAGGATGCTGTGTGCATGAAAAGGGAGCGTGGTAGGTATAGGGGTGCTTAAGGCGGCTTTTATATTCTGTGTCTAGATATGCCTCATTAGTCTCTCGCAAGTGGCACTTCGATGTGTAAGCACGTACTTCTGTGGCAGTCGGGGTCGATTGGGATGGCACTCGTTACGCGATGGACCACTGTTCGCACTTGCTCGGAAAATATAGAAGTTTCTACGATTTTGCTCGCAGGTAGCATTTCGATTCTGCGGTTAAATCACATCGCAACCGGTGAAATAGAGATCATATGAATGCGAGTGGGGTTGAAAAGTTTAAACAACAAATACATTTGCCAGAGGAAGACTTAATGTGGCATATGTAAATATTTATTTATATTTTTGTTGTTTTTGGTACCTTATTTTTGGTATTAAAGAAAATAGTACACATTCAGCAATATTGCCTATTTAAAGTGCACTTTTAACACAAAATGAGACACAAATAAACAAAAAATCTCAAAACAAAATTACAACCTAACGAAGATGGAAAATGGTTGGATGGATGGGAATCTGATTATTGTCTAGATTAATGGTTAAAAGATGTGTTGTCGCCAAGTAGGTGAAATTTTTAGACGATAGGAAAAATGAATCAATATCAGTAAGGAGTGATTTTTTTAGGGAGGTGAGACGGAAGAAGAGAGAACGTTTTATTAGTGATAATCTGGGTGTGAGAATGTAGAGTGATGAATTATTTCGGGTAGGACGTGAAGGCACTGTGATATTGATGAATGAAATAAGATCGGGACAGTCAATGTAAGAATGAAGGGTGTTTTAGATGAGTTTTAAGTCGGATTTGAGTCTACGACGGGAGAGACTACAGATAGAGAGTGAAGATAATATATAGTATGGCGTCCGCGGACGCATTGCGGAAACTTGGATTTCTGTATTACACCATTTTAGCGAAGAAAGTTGTGACTCTGTTATTGGTGGCAAGATTTGTGGCAGCCGACATAGACCATATTGGGTAGCAATAAGTGAGTATCGGAAGAACAATGGATGAGAAGTAAGACTGCAGTACTTGAGTATTTGTGATATCTGTGATACGGTAGAGAAGACCCAATATAGACATAGCTTCCGATTTAAGGGCCTGTATGTGCTTAAGGTAAGACACATGACTGTTCCATTATTGAATAATAATAGATAAAATAACTCTTATACTTAATATGTTTTATAGATGCACGTATATCGTATATTTAGTGTTATTTATACAAATTTATAAAAGCCACGATTGCCTGTGAAACTCGAAGAGTGCAATATACAAACACATTGATTTCCGAAACTTGGCATTTGTTGCTTCGCAACTTCGAAGTTGCGAAATTCATTGTTATATGTATTATTCCGCTATTCATGTTTTTGGTAAAAACAGAAAGTAGGTGATGTGTAAGCGAAATTATTCAGTGCAAGTAGCACTCATTGAGTACATCGCTACAGTCGTAATAGAAAGCCAACGCCTACTTGAAGCAAAACATTGAAATCGCAAAGAGGCTTGATCGATGGTAGAGAGGCAAGCAAAGAAAAGACTAATCGCTCCCGTTCGTCTCCCGTAGTAAGCGCCTTGCCGTGGCTTCTCATTCCTCCCGAGGTCGTTCTCTCCCAGTTAGAGGCAATATTTAATCCCTAAAGCCTCAGGAGGAGTCAGACTAATTCACGATTTATCGCCTTGGACTCACTTCTTCCGTAAACCCATATTTATGGATAACTCTAATATATTTATGAATAACTCTAACATATTTATGGATATAACTCAAGGACGCCGCTTAGGCCATTACAATGATTCCTCCCGATGCAAGCTTAGCCAAACCAGACTTTACTGACGCCTTCTTTCAGTTGCAAATCCAAGTACAACATCATAAACTTTAGGGCATCAGAGCCGGAACATTGTACTACACCTTCACCCCTTTACCGATAAGCCATTGCCTGGCCCCCACCATCATGGGTGGTCCTGGTCAGTGTCACGAGAGGTGAATGCGAAGTTTGTCTGTTGTCTCATCCCGTACTTGGACCATTGTCTCATAGTTTTAACAAATTAATTTTTTGATACAACGAGAGCAAAGTGCAAAAACTATTAGAATTCATAGAAAACGACGTCGGCGCCAAAATCACGTAGACTTGAGTTTAAATCTAAATAATTCCGAGACCGTATATCGGATTTTCACGTTGTGTACATAATAATTTATATAATTTTGTTGTCAACTTAATGCATTTGTAGAACAATTTTTAAAAACAAATTTTGGACCTGATGCATAGTCGCCAAGAAAAAGTAGGTTTATAAATGGAATAGCATTCTAATAAGTACTAAAGTTTAAACCTTGAAACTTCGAATACGTAATAATGAAGATATAGGTCACCTTGTTTTAAAATTATGTTTTTTTTCCAAACGCTTTGCTTGGCAGTTGTTAGACGCCAAAGTGACGCATGGTGCCGTAGCGCTAAAAATATGGACCCTTCTTTTACTCTAACGTAAGAAACAGGTCCAAAATTTGTTTTTAAAAATTATTCTACACATGTAGATATTAAGTTGACAACAAAACCATCTAAATTAATATGTACTTAACTTGAAAATCTGATGAACGGTTATTTAGGTTTTAACTCGAGTCTACGAGATTTTGGCGCGGACAGTAGGTGTGACCATCAATCGTGAAAAGTGTATGCTAACTCCAAGAAAGCCAATAATCTATTTAAGAGTGCAAATAAATACCCTAGATGAAGCATTAAAGCTCACCCCGAGTGCCACCTCCTGCCTATACGTGGTATTAGAAATAATCCATAAACTACGTGTTCTTGACATACCCAAGGTAGTAGGGTTTGCCTCCTGGACCTGCTAAATGTACATTCAATCTCCTTTACTTCCTCGTTAACCATGTGTATAATCTTTGCATCGATTAGTTGTACAGGTTTTGGGACGAAGGATTGTTCCTTCACACCAGCAGGTGTATTGTATTTTCTGTACAAGTGATCACCTATGCCTAGGCCACACCCTGGTGATGGGCATTTAGTATCACTAGACTTCAATATAGAAAAATGTAGGAATGTTTGAACACCAACTACCGATATACTTCGCAGAAGCCCAGCCAGCGTTGCACGGGATGCTACATATTCAACACAGCGTTACGGAATTCACAACTATGATTATGTATGCTGACAATCAGGCCGTACTTCACTGTCTTAGAAAAGGACCGGGTGGATCGGGCCATGGACGACCGGTTGCGACTCCGTTGTTTCCTCATTAATAGGAATCGATGTTGCAAACACCCTAGAAGAAATGTTGTTTCGCGTTCCGTCTTTTTCCCCTTAGCCTATACATGGCTCTGAGGTCGGAAGCTGCCCTTCCCCTTTCTTTCCCATCCTTGTTCCTTTCCTACTCCCCGCCGACTGCGATAAACCTCGTAATAAGCTAACGCCTGAGGCCAGGGGGAGGCGGCGCCCCTGAGTGGAGGACCCACGAATCCACTGTCTTAGCAAAGGCACTGGCTTCATTTTTTAAGAAGACTATTATTGAAACCTCTTTTATAAAGATAATAAAGTATCAGACGCGGATAGCGTCCTGGAGGTTCGTCCCTACCCTGTCGGAAAATACTCTGGAGAATTGAACTCTCGTTTCCCCTAGAAAATATATCTCTAGGGAACAATTTCCCTGGAATGCATTTTCATTGGGAAATGCTTTTGAAAGTGGTTTGCAGTGGCGTAGAATATATTTATTTTACATCAAATGAAGTTGACTTTGAGAGTTGATTTTTTATGATGGTTGCACACCTTTTTTATTGAGAAATTTTTCGTTAATCCCATTATAATTAATTGTGATAAATCTATGGTTGTATAAATGAAACTATGCAGAATAGCGTTGTTGTTTTTATGAATATATATATTTTTTCATCTATAGTCATTCACTGAACTTTGCACTCTATGCATTGGTTGGTGTAATTTTTCCTATGCCTGAAGGTTTTCCTGAAAATAGAATTTTGTTCCAGGGAAATTACTGACCGAAGTCTGTCATTTCTAAGGCAAAAAGTTCCAGGGAAAAAATTCCATAGAGTTTTAGGGCAGTTCCTTAGAAAAGAAATTTTTCAAAGGAGTTTTACATTTGCTTTTTCCTTTGTTATAGAGAATTGTTATAAGGAAATTCCCATCAGGGTAACGGCTTCCTACCTTGCTGACCATCCATCGAGAACCGTACTCCAGTAATAATATGCATAGGCCGGCCATTTTTGGCTGGCTAAGGGTATGTATACGCGGGCAACGAAAACTGCGTTGGCGATCTTGCTTCTGATTTGCCGCGCCAAACCTGCGGAGACGCAAAATCGGAAGCATAAAAAACATTCACTTAAGAGCGCTGCTTTTGTTGCGACGCGACGTGAGGAAGGTTTGGGTCACCGGCTCTCGGGAAAGAGATGGGAGACTAATGCTACCGTAACTCTGAACGTGAAAAATGAGAAATATGTCCTTTGAAGTAGGTTGAGAAAAATGAGGTCGGTGGCAGTGGCTGTTTTTTTTCTTGCTGTGATGCGAACTCTTCTTTCTGAGGAATGCAAATGTGTAATTAAAATTTTTACTGTGCCATCAATTTTAGCGTCCGTCAGAAACGAGGCAAAGAGAAGGGAAAAATAAGCGGAGCTTCATTGAAGTTATGAAAGTGCCAGAATGAATGCCGGGAAATTTTCCCCCGCCTGCTTTTTGTTCCCTCGTTTCCGAAACTTGGAAATCTTCGGCGCTTTTAAAAGCCCAACCTAAATTTGCGAACATATTTTGTCCGTCGCTCAAAAATAAAGGAGCTCGAGGCGCGCTTTACAGCCCCATCAAGACTATAATTACCATCTCCCATTGTGAGAGCTGCCTAATTTATTGCACTTTTCAATGCTTGGCGCCAGTTCTTCATTGTGAATCCGTGCGATGGCAAAGAGAGTATAAAATCCACGTGGAAATTTTTCGGGATTTTAAATCATATTTTTGGGGTTCCATTTATCATTAATTTATAAATATTCTATCGACTAACTTCGTTTTGAATTTGCTTCACACATTCACATCCTATATCTGGAAATTCCTGGAAATCGTCCGAAACACAATCACCGTTAGCGAATTTCAGGTGGCTGTAGTCTACCGCACTTATAGGCATAGAAAAACTTGCTGTCGCTCACCAGCGGCGGATTAAAGGTCACTGAAGGTGAAACAAGGGTTGATGAGAGGGCAAAGGTACCAAAGGACTCCCGGAGGGACCTCCGGAGGCACTCTTGACCCCTCTAAACCACCTCTCTTGTATGCTATCCTCTCTCTTGCGTCATACTCTTCACGAACTAGTGCCACCAAGGTTCGCAACCCTCATACGTGTGCCCTCGTTCAAAGCGTGCACCGAAATTTTTCCAAAAAAAAACGTGAAAAAAAATTTCTTGCGAACCGTGATATTTACCTAGCAGCCGGGAGAGATAGGTATAAAAGCGTATCAGGCTTAAATTTGTAAAAATACTTTATTTCCATTTCAAATAAAACAATATTGGTTAATTTCCACACAGTACATTATAGAAACACAGTTAAAATACACCACCGACCAAGGTTTAGGCACGTAATGCCATTATCAAGGTACAAATTTCTCAGAAACTCCGCCTTATATATACCCCGGGATGGAGGCGAGCGGGAGGGGGGGTATTAAGTCACAGAGGGGTAAGACAGGAGGAAAAAGGGGGGGGGGGTTAGAACACAGAAAAAGCCGTTGGTGGTGAAGGTCAGGAGTAATGGTTATAAGATTTTCGGACGGGAGGGAGAACAAGGTTTAACAGAGGCGATCGATCATTAAAAACAACATCATTACATAACTTAGCCGGGCTATGAGTGATTTCATATTGCTCAAAGAAATCCAGCTTAGCCCCTTTGTCAAAATGGTGTAAGACTTCCATGTCAAAATTACTAAAATGGTTAAAATCACACAAGTGTTTAGCGAGACAGGATTTATCGTCACAATTAATAAAACTAGACCTGTGCTCCTTCACTCTGTCCTTAAATCTTCTTTATTCTAAGATTTCTTACACCCCCTCTACCCCCCCAACCCCCTCGCCTCCATCCCGGGGTATATATAAGGCGGAGTTTCTGATAAAGTAGTACCTCGATAATGGGATTTACGTGCCAAAACTTTGGTTGGTGGTGTATTTTAACTGTGTTTTTATAATATACTGTGTGGAAATTTACCAATATTGTTTTATTTGAAATGGGAAAGATAGGATTAAGATATCTATTTGAATAACGATATTGGAGACCATGCCTGTTTCTCCCTGCAAATTGTACAGTTCATTTAATCTATACTAATAAAAGTAAACTATTATTGACTCACTGACTTATCACAATATCTCTGGAAACACTGAAATATTAATTTTAAAATTTTCCTCACAGCGCCAACTTAAACTCTTGATGTTCATTTAAAAAACCTTTTAAAAACTAACAAGTATAACTTGACTTTAAAAAAAGTAATCAAATCAGTATTGCGGGTATCGTCGAGCGATAATGGCAAGGGTTAACTATTACATCAAACATAATGCATTTTTTATTTTACTTAAAGGGTTATAAGAGTTTTATACGATTAAATGTCTTATTTTAGAGGAAAAAGGCCAAGAAATTTTCTTTCTTAAAAATAGTGAAAGCACAACATTTAACATAGCATATTTCTCATTAAGCTCTTCGGCGACCTGATTGTTTCCGTTGATTGCTTTGTTTTCTGATCTTTTGGTGATTTTTAATCATGATCTGTTGCTTTATATCGAGTTAAATAATGTAGTCTCTAGAGTGAAAAATGTTTGGTTTGAATGTTATAAAATTCATACAAGTGTATGTTGAAGAAGAGCCATCTAAATATTAAAGAATTGCTGTGATCACTCAAACAGAGTGAAAGGGGCAGATGATTATTCATAAGAGTAAATTCGATAATATGAAGAGTTAGAAGACGAGCGAAGCCGCGATAAACAGCTAGTACAATCAATAGTCTTGTGGCTGGGAGCGCGGTGCTCTGCAGAACGGATTTGGTTTTTTCACATGCACTATCGTGTTTCATGCGCACCGAAATTTTAATTATGATTTTCGGAAAAAAGGCGAAATCTATGTGTGAAAAGCGAAAATTACCCAACTACTATATTGGCTACTTTTGTAATACTTGAAATACAGGTTACAATTACTTATTTGTACGGAAAATAGATGTAAAGACACCGAGTACGGTGCTCTATTCGTCGAATGGTACGATGAACCGTGGTCCTTTTACGTCAAGGGAGGACTTATGCGTCAACATAAGGATCACATCGAAGGAGAGTCTGACAAATAAAGCTCCACTCCACATTATTATCTACCCTCCAACAATTCTTCAATCAATGAAGGGGATTTCAGAACATTAGACGTATTGTTTTTTTAAAGGAAGGGCATAGAAATCAGTAGTGTTAATTCGGGCGGAGCTCGTATTGCTCGGGCACTACCGAAGATGTTTTGGCGTGTAATGTCTTCTTGTGAGCGGGGGATGAAGTTTCGAAATTTTCTGGAACGTTCCTTAAATTGACATTCTTAGGTTTTAACACTCAAGAATTTTATTCTCTTTCATCACGTAGCCTCTTTCTGTAAGTATTCACTTTCATATGTTTAGGAGATATTTAGACGTTTTCCCTCCAATGCTAAAAAATATTACCTAATAGTTCACAATTTTAAATTTCTCAAAATTTTTAACATTTGTAAAAATTCAGTTTATTTCGTGGTTTAATCCATTAACACATTCTTAAAGGTTTCAAATGAACCCACTCAAAAACTCCTCGCATATTTTTTGCAGCGATTGCGCTTATGGTACACTTGACTAAGCTGGCGGCGACACGTGTTTTCATTCACATATGCACTAAGCGGCAAACCTATTTTGTTCGATAACGTCATAGATTTCAAGACGACCGTAAAATTAACTACTTCAACGTTCTTCTATCGCAATACAGATGACACATTCGTGTATTTCTTAAGTTTTCTTAGTTAAAAAATGTTCGATGCTTATAAATTTGTTGCATCGCCACCAGTCACACGTACCCTCATTCCGCACCGATTTATAAAACTTTGCATGTCTAAAATATGTGGAAGCGAGGAGAAAGGAAATGCGTTCTTTAACGCCAATCAAGGCCATATCATGAATTTCCGAATGCTTTCAATTGTAATTGTTTCCTGAAGCTCTTCGGAATGTGGTCACAAGCTGGGAAACAGTGTAATCATAATCGTATGTGGATTCCTTCTGGTCGTTTTAGTATGCTATTCACGATCATTAAGTGGATTTTGTTTCATGATTGTGAACCGCTATTTCCTTAAACCCCTATGCTGATCACGGCATACCGCAGGACACTCAGAAAACTCCGTCGGCCGTTCTGCGGCCCATAAATCCCATGGAGTGCCGAAGTACCTCGCTTAACGGAATCGGCAGCCGAACAAAGAACAGGGATTTAATCTCTCTTCCTCGGTCGACTTAAACGCGGGCTCTTAAACTGGGGATCGAATGTAAAATTAATGAAGCCGGAGGGCTCCCTCACCTCTTAATGGTTTACGGATTGATTCGGGGAAAGGAGCCGGCCCTGTTGCTAAAACGCCGTTGTATTCGGCGTGGAAGTTATTTCCACACGAAATAGGCGTGGAAAGTATTTATCTAGTCATAATGGAGAATGTATTTGAATTTTATGGTAAAATTTAAGCAGTTCTTATAAGAAATGTGGTAATATTAATGACACTACAAATTTGTGCCTATAACTTAACGTCTGTGTAATTTATCGAGTATTAATATTTTAGGCGTTAACTTGTCTTATATCTTTCACTATTTAACACTCAATTATAATCGAAAGTTAGTTGCGAATTAATGGGTAGTACATTTAACGTTTATTGACAAATATAGATACCGGTATATATTTAAAATAATGAGAAAACATACCAAAGACACATTCCACTATATTTATGACGCGATTTGTGCGTCATAACTACCTCATTTGTTTTAAATAATGTCTCTCTGGAGCGCACTGCCGTACCATGTCCAATAGAAAACGGATTTTATTTGAGTTATGTCTGGAAAAGTAGTGCAATACGTTACTAATATAGTGGTATAATTAGAAAGATGATATATACTTCTTTATAATAAGTGCTCAAACTACCTTAAGCCCGTTTCACACGATCAAATTCTACGTCGAACAGCATTCAAGACTCGTCGAACAAGCATTCTCGAATGGACATGGCGTCATCGTAACGGCGCATGCCGGCGGCGGATATATACTCCCTCTTAAAGCTCTTGTAAGTCTTCGGTACCATGAAAGTTCTCTTGTCTTGAATGATTATAATTTTTCTTGAATCTCCAATGATCTCCAGTGCGCCTAATGATAGGGTTATGTTTCTCACTACCGGCCGTAAGATTGCCGACATGGAGATTAAATTCCGTATGGAAGCACCTCGCATTTAGTGCCATTATGCAATAATAGTTGAATTTAATCAATACGCTTCTCATCACACAAGTGCCATTTTGTTCGAGTTCATTCCAGATTTCTACGACGGGGTGAAAGGTCGTTTATGTCGATTCAAGCTTTCTTAAACAAACATCATTGAAAGGTCGTTTTGAATGACCTTTCGTTCGTCTTGTTTCGTGTTCAAGACGTCTACTGCAATGCTTCTTGTTCAATACTTCTCGTTTTTTTGTGAAACAGGCTTTAAGCTGTCAATTGACGAGCCTAGAATCCAAAGGATACAAGTGACATTTTTAGTTTTTTCGACCCAAGTGCAGAAATGTGTTCCTAAAGTATGTGAGATTGTTGTGGCCAAGCGTTATGAGTCAATGACTGATGGGTGCTGAGATCTAGTGGAGTAAATGCCATCTACTTCACGAAACACATTGAACAGCAACAACTGGTTGAACATAAACTCGATGGTTTCAGGCTTCACTTTGTGAAAATCCATTCTAAAGAATTCAAAAAAGATATGGTACTTTTTTCACAGATTTTTATTTAAAGTCGACTGGTTTCGTCGCATAGGCGACATCATCAGGTACAAGAATATGGCAAGTGGCAGAATATATACAATTTTTAAGAGGGTGGGGGGAGAGGAGGGATAGGGTGGGGGGGGGAGGGGTTTGGAAGAGGCAGTGGTAAGGGGTGGGGGTTGGTGTGTGAGGGAACGTGGATGACTCGATGGGAGGGCTGTGTTAAACAAAACCAAGGACAATATTGACATTAATGATAGAAGCGGTATTTATAAGCTCAAATGTGGTGACTGTGAAATATGTTACGTTGGCCAGACTGGGCGGTCGTTCAAAGTAAGAGCAGACGAGCACAGAAGACATCTACGAAACGGTGAGTTAAACAGATCCCATTTTGCCAAACATCTATGGGAAAGTGACCACAATAGTGACTTTGTCCCGGAGGTCCTCCACCTGGAGAAAAAGGGAAGAAGAATGGACTGTTTGGAGGAGCTGGAGATAAGAAAGCATAAAATCAATGGTCTGCGAGTTTACTTCGTAGAATGAATGCATTATAGTTAAAATGAAAACTTGGTTATATTCTACACAATTTTATTAAGAACACGACCGGTTTCGACCTTTTCAGGTCATTCTCAAGTGTTACAATATTTGAAAACAGACAGGGCGGTATATATATGTGTTGGTATCACATTGGTTGAACCGGGGGGGGGGGGGGGGAAACTTCAAGGACAGTGGTGGTTAGAAGGCTATGAAAATCTGGGGGGGAGAGGGAAGGGAAGGTCAAAAAAGGAAGGTTGGCCGGCAAACAACTGGTGGCGAGGGTACAATGACAGCATATCTGACTATGGGGATGGTGGTAGGGGGACTGGTACTGAGTAGAAGGGGGAGGAGTTGGAAGGGACTAGGTCATTTAATACATCATTCTTATATATATTAAAATACGCTAAAATTTCAAAATTCTCTATAAAATCCAGCTTCTTCCCCTTGTCACAAACATGTAAAAGTTTAGGTATAAAATCCGAGTTGTGGTCATTTTCAACTAAATGAGTAGCAAACATAGATTTGTTGTTACAATTTAAAAACGATTTAAAATGTTCAGATTTACGTATGCTTATTTTTCGTCCAGTTTGTCCAACATAAAAACAATTACATCCAGGGGTATCACAATTTAACATGTACACTCCACTTTTGTCACAATTAGAATATCTGTCTTTAGAGTTAAACAGCAATTTATCGAGAGTCATGGGGTTATAAAAACACACTTTAAACTTATTATTGGGGATGGATTTGTTGATTTTGTACGACAATTTTTTGATGAAGGGTAGCTTCACCCATTTGGTATTCGATACAGGGATCGGGGAAAGAGCAGTAGCATCTATTATGGCACGTTTTCGGCGTAAGCGATGTAGTAATGTATCAATTAGGGAATCATTAAAGCCATTATTCCTGGCGATACCTTTAATAAAAGTGAGCTCTTTTGAAAAAACATCTGAAGAAAGAGGTATGGAAAGTAGGCGATTAATCATAGAGTGGAAAGCAGCCATTTTATGCGAGTGGTGATGGTTTGAACCATTTGAATTTTGGGGCGTGTAAGACTCCAACAGGAACATTAGTTACTTATTATTTATTGTACATTATTCTTATTTATTGTTATTGTACATTATCTTTAAAAATTACAATTAACGCATGTGAATGGGAAGTATTTAGAAAATGGAATTTAAAATTCGAGCACACAAGGTATTATTTATTTTTTTTAGTTCTCTCTGTTAATTTTCAAGCCCTGAAGATGATTTAAAAATAAACTGAAATTTCGGCAAAGAGTTGAATTTAAATTGAGTTGACCAAAAACCTCAAGAATATTTTAATAGATTAATTCAGGGGGTCAACAAAACATAATAAGACAATATATTTTTAAATTAATGCCATCGGTATATGTATGCAAGAGGAATTAAGCACCAATGATTTTTCCTAATTTTCCGTTGTTTTGCCGGGAACAAACGTTTCCCTCGATGAGGGAAAAATCATTTTTCATATTCGAATTCAGGGCCAAATTTTACAGATGATGCTTTTAAAGGATTTTTATCCAAAATATAAAGGGATATTCTAATCGTTGAACCGGAAAAAAATTCATAAAATACATTAGGTGTAAGATCTCTCTTTATAATATCTTCATATTTTCCTGTTAACATAACGCATATGCATGTTCTCACTATAAAATAAAATCATTAGATCGTAATTTTTGCGACGCATGCAAGAGTAAACGTAATATACGCACGATTTTACCGATTTTCATGGAATTCGTGATACATATTATGTACATAGTTGGCGCGTTCTCCAATGTATCCCATCATAAACTGTGCTGCTATTTCCCACCTACGAGAAGAAATATCAAATTAGGAACTGGTTGTGTTGTAATCACGTTTTAAAAATTTACTGTTTTTAATTATGTTGGAGAAATGCATTGCAACTAACCTTTTCTCATTTCAAAGGTGAGTTAAAATATTTGGAGCAGCAAGAATTTAATATCTGAATGGACTTAATCTGATTAGTCATTAGACAGATACTTTTATGGGTAGGTTTTGTATATGGTTACAGTTATACGAGTGAGAACCAATGGACTTACGAGTAAGGGTACATGGCTTTTTATGGGCATTGGGCATACCTGTACGTGTACAGGTATCTACTCGGTTGGTACCTCGGCCGGCTGAGGTAGGTACTCGGTCGGACATCACCTCCCGGTTACATTATTAATGAAGAAATATCTGAATCGTGGAATTAACTTTTATTTGAACTGATTGAATGCCCATTACTTCGGATACGAGTGAGTAACGAGTGCTTGAATAATTAGTAGTAACTATTCGGCCATATCTACAAGCCAGCTCAGTTCGCGGTAGGCATTTGTTTTGTCTTCCTGTCGTTTTGTTGACTTTATAGTGTTCCATCGCAGTTTATCAAGTAAGATCCGTATTAAATATTATATTTTGGGGAATATTGTTCCAATATGTTGCCCTTACGTTGAAGGCACTGGGAAATATTGAGGAAAATTCTATTACTCATGCCATGATAAAATAGAAACGATAAGGAAACTTCTGATCGTTGGCTGAGAAAGTTACGTCGTTGTTGGCTTTTACCGGCTTTAAACTGGCTGTATCTAGGCTGTAACTGTGCATTTTATGATATATTCCGTTGTGTTGGTAGTGACTTCGTGGAATTACGCGTACAGCAAGACGACCTAGGTTTCGACGAAGCTCGTCATCATCAGTCGTCACCTGACCATATCACCTGATTGTGACGAGCTTCGTCGAAACCTAGGTCGTCTTGTTGTAATAAATCTATGTGGAAAAACGAATTTATACTTATCATTTACAATGTGCATTTTTGAGCTGTAGAGAATAATTACCATCAGCCTAATGCGATTTTTTTACAATTGGTTCGAACAGACATCTTTTCGAATTTTGTCTTATAAAAGAGCACGAAAGTAATTGTTAGAAATTGCTTAGTTCATCTATTTGGTTATTTGAATAGCGTTTTGTGTGCTTGAGGCTCTTGTTTTTTATAATTGATATTGCTTATTCGAAAGTGTTGGTCGTGAAAATATCGATCAGTAGTCGTGCTAAATTGATTAATTTGTACATTGCATTGTCGACGTGAATTGTTATAATATGGCTGGGGTATTTCCATTCAAGGTGTTGAAGTGAGCGCACATCGGAACACATCTGCGCACTTTAGCGCACACGAACGACGTTGAATGGAACGATGTGCTCTGGAGAAATGTTTTTCAACCTGCCGGCATTCTGTGGTTGAAGAGCAGCGGGGTCGTTCGATGTTGGCAGGAAGAGGCAAAGAATCGAGATATCTATCGACCTTGGAACAGAAGTTGCGGCCGAATATTTTGTGTAAATTTGTTAAATTCGTTCGAAAGAAGTATTTAAAAACGTTATATTTTTTTTATCACAGAGTAATTTAAAACCTCACAATATGCATGTTTGCCTTTTTTACTTAAAATCAACAAACTTGACAACAATCACGGATGCCACTATCGGAGTTCTTTTGTTGTTTAGCGCGCATAAACTTTGCTCCCGATCTATTTTAAAGTGCGCAGGCTCTGAAACGAATGGAAGCTCTGTTGTGTTGCGAAATGATTAGCGCAATACAAAGCGAATGGAAGGCATCCGCTATCGTAAACTTAAGCCGCTTCAATTTATCGAGCAACCATTATTCTAATGGCTTAGGAAACTCAATATATTCAAATTGCAATAACAATCACTGAGACTGGTTAAATTTTCAGTGGAATGAATTCAATAAATGTGTTTATCCCTAATTTTATTCATCAATTTATTTCTCCAGTTCAGCCGAGCTGTGTATATTGCAGGTTTTCACTCGCTTGATTAGAATTGCTGGGCTATTTAACTGAATGTGAGGATTAACAAACAGTGGTCCCTTGCGATGAAATGTATTTGTTTCTATCATCATCGTGGAATGGTAGCGTACCTTTTTTTTTTAGTATTTTGTATCTCTAAATTTCCTTTATGCACAAGAAATTCGTTGTCTTTTGAATCATTAAGTGGGGCAATATTTACATAATGTGTTTATGTATTTAATTAGAAAATTAGGGTTATCAGTCCAGATCGTGCTCGAGAGTTTAACATTCGTACAGAATTTTAACCCTGGATGAGTGCTTAAAATGGCGACAACATGTTGAAAATGTCGCAAACAGTATGAGGCAAACTATATCTAATTTTTATTTCATTCGGAACAAATGCCCAACATATTTTTTGAAACTCATTTATAACGCTCTAGTTAATACCAGACTAAGCTACGGTGTATTCTGTTGGGGTGGAGCTTATAAAAATTCTATAAGATCCGTTTATATCAATATATATATTGTAGTCCATTTAGGTAGGTATTTAATTCATCGTATTAAAACACATGCTAACTCATAGAACTTAAAACCAGGAGAGTCAATAGCGTACTACTGAAATCAGATGGCTATTTCCTTTCGCTATTTATTACATATCTAGTCAACAAAACTATACCTAAACTCAAAAAGATAGTACCTACGGATTCAGTTCAGATTCAACGGGAAAACCAGCTTGAATTCAATAAATTATTAATAAATATACCATTTTACGCATTATTTCTTTTATTTCACCGTAAGCTTCACCCGCCATCCCCTAATAACGAAATATCACTCACAAAATAAACATATTCTCACTATTTTGTCTATATTCACACTCACAATGTACCTCATCCGCATTTATATTGCAGGTTAATGAAAACCAAGCAATTCCCAGTTAACTTAATCACAGGCTGTCGCCTTTGGAGTGACCGATACGTTTCATTACATTGTAATCGTTAAAATATCTATATTAAGTCCAATGAAGCCATAAAACCTATGTGAATGGCTCCCATAACTTCCAAACGTAACGGAAACCCGTAACACACAAGACAGCTTCCGAGGAAGGACCTTATAAAATGAAAAATACTTGACTTACCAATAAATTAATCCCTACCTCACCAAAGAAAACTAATATACCAAGAAATAATACATTCTCCTACACAACATAGCAACTTCCCACCATTTATCCCAGCACTTATACTTTCTTGCTATTTATAATTAAAGATAAAACTTTTTTGAGTTTTAACATGGAAAAATTATCGATGCACAAATATTCATAAAGTGTATTGTCTAATTAGCATTCATAATAAGAAGTAAACTCCTTCTCTACTCCCATTCAGCCGGAAAGGCTGAAAAAAATCTACTTATAGCTGTTAAAGCCCCGATCTAGCGTAGCTCAATGGTTAAGGGCGCATAAGGGAGCATAGTGGAACTCTTTCCTGCTCTACGCCCTTGCGCTCCTCTCAACATTCGCCCTACGGAATGGAACAGCACTACGTGACGTCACGACAGAAAAGTGACGATCGTAAAGAGCGGATAAGGGTGCGAAGGGCGCATAACAGTGAAATGGAACACGGCCTTTGTTTTGTAAAAATAACCCACACATATTTAAACCCAATGCTGAGTATCAATGTAACTCGTAACAGAGCAAATTTTCAGATTGATCATTTAACATATTCCTCTTCTTTTTGTGGACCTTACCACTCTGCTTCTGTGATTTACAATAAATTACCACCTTCCATAAAATAAATCACTTCTGCTAAACTTTTTAGAAGTAAATTTAATGATTAAGTTGCAGAAAAATTCTACTACAGTGTACAGGAATATATGGATTCCAAAGAAACCTAAATGACTGACTGAATTGCAATGTGATGTCTCTTTTATTTGTAATTTTTACGAAGACATGTAGAAAATTCTACCTCGTGAGCTAATAAATATATTTTTATTATCCCGTTATCGTATTTATGTGATTCTCGATTAAGCTTTCCAAGTTACCTTAGAATATTTTCCATCCAAATTGAGTGCAAGCAGGTAAGAAAGCAACTGCTGTATAGGTGTAGCAAAACTTGGTGGCACTCGCTCGTAAAGAAAATGATGTCAGGGAGAGGATATCATAAAAGAGAGGAGGGATAAAGATCCTTAAATATTCTCTAGAAGTTCCAAACTGAGCCCTTCGATAATGTCCCCCACTCATCAACGCTTAAATCGTCCTCAGTGACCTTAAACGCTCCGCTGGTGAGTGCCACCAAGTTTCGCTATACCTATACTTGCCCAAATATGCATTACTAATGGTGCCAAACTAGGTATTCCACTGAAAACTCTATGCCACGGCTAGAATTCGAGCCTGGGCCATCTGGATGGGTTTAACCAACATTTACGATGTTTTGGTAGTTTTGATGCTTACAGAACATACTTAAACTCTCCACTGTGTGTGTTTTTAGGTGGTTTAGGTGTTTAGGTTACTAACAACATGGTGCAAGCGCATTGGAAACTCTTCATTTAGTTTTAAAAAATGAGGCATTAAAATAAGCTCTGAAGAATTAAAACGCTATATGCGCTCGCAGCTGCTATTTGAATTTTCATTTTTTTCCAGATGGAGATTTGTATTGTGGGACGGGTTCGAGCTGGGATGAAATAATCCAATGGACCGCTGAGAGACATCGCATGGAACAATATTGGAGCATAATATCCTGATTTGGTTCGCCTACTGAAGGTGCGCTAAGTTTTATTTTAATATCATTACAATTTTATCAACCAGTGAAAATGTTTGCCGGATTAAGTTACATAATATGTGATGCAGCAGTTTGTTGTTTTTTTATAATAACGGTCTAAGCGTTTTCTCTTGCCGAGAGAGCTAATTGCCCTAGTTTATGCGGCGTTAATGCCTCGTACAATAATTGCCCGTTATTTTTTGTTTAAAATAAGAAAATGTTTTGAAAGTTGTATTATTATCCTATAATTTTATTATTATTTCTGTATTGCACACAGATTTGGCCAATTATAATGAGAAATTTAATCTATTTAAATGAACGTTGGCAGGGAGGTGGAAATCACACCGGGCGGAATTGGTTGCTAACCCCATTCACCATTACTACTTGCTAATCTGGACTAGCAGGTTATAATGGCTAATTGCTTGTTTTACTGATAGGAGTAAAATATGTGTATGGGGCCTATAGTTGCATTTATTGGCTCATATTTTCCAATTATTAATTAGTATGCTAACGCTACCGGTTTTTGTTTCGAATAAATCACGTGGTGCTGGCGTTTATGGTACTAGACTGTAAATACATTCCTAGCGCTTATGTTAGACTGATCTTGGAGTATTCATTAACCCATTATTGCAAGTTTACAATTCACTTGGGATGCACAAATGGTATGGTACATAGTCATGCGCACGGGTGCAAACATGGGATCCAAATTGACTGCAAGCAGGTATTGATTTGCAGTTGCGAAAGACAAAGTTTACAAATCACTTCGGATGCACAAATGGTATGGTACATAGTCATGTGCACGGGTGCAAAGATGGGATGAAATACGCCATGAAAAAATCATTTGACTTGACCAGGGATTCAATCCCAATTCACGGGTCGGGCTGATGGATAACACACCTGACCGGCAATTGGGAGATCTGGGTTTGAATCCTGGTTAATTCAAATTATTTTTCCATGGCTAGTTTCATCATCTTTGGTGTTTAACCAGTTTTTGGGCCAGATGATTTTTCTTCATCTTTTGTACTCAATGAAAATGCATGTAAATAAACGAATGAAGATACAATTTGTAAAGAGGTATTTTAAACTAAATTAAATCTGTTTTTTTATGTATAGTTTGCGATGGTTGAATTAGGAGCCTCTTCTTGTCCAGAGCTGATGGAAAATAAAAATCAACTTCAGGATAGTTATATTGTGAAATGATGACGTATATAAATGTGAAATGATCATTTTATATACGTCATCTTTCCGGGTAGAATTAGTCAAAGTTCATTGTTATTGTATGAAACATTACCTCTCTTTTGCTAATTTCTATGCCTACTAATGCTTCTCTTTTAGTGTTCACTTTTCCTATGCTATATTCAGATCCATATATTTTATTCATATAATAATCAGTTGATAGTTTGGTGCTGTTTTTTTCCTTTAGCTCTCTGCTTTGCCTCTTTGTTAATTTGGTTCTTTTATTCATGCCATTTAACATATCATTATTATCGTCAGCTTTAATCGATCATAAATATATTGTGAAATTTATGGTTGCTGTGTGTTTATCGTGGTCTAACCTCGCATTATCTCGGCTGAAAATTGATTGTAAGAATGCAAAATTTACATCGATGGAGGGATGGAGTGATGAGGGATGGAGGGATCTTACACTTTAAGCGTACGTTAACGATCTGTTGCTTCTGGCGCAGTGACTACGCAAAATAAATTTCCCTTGTGATTTTATGCGCACTGCGAAGGAGCTCAAATAATCGAGGTGTATTGATGCTGAATTGTTGTTAGGTCGTCCATTTCAGCAAACCCCTTGTTCTCTTTGGCTTGATCATTTTATATCCTTAGGTCAAAATTTGGTGAAGTAGAATTACTTAAAATTGTTATTGAATGGTTTTTAATCCTTTTGTCATCAATGAAAATAGCTAAAATTCAAGATTCAGCTTGTTTCATTTCTCTATCGTGGCCTAAAAAGCGTAATCATCTCTTTGCGGCTTTATCTCAGATGGAGGCGCTATTGTGGGCGCTATAGGCATGGTGGTCTATTGAAGCATCGGAAGCATCACCATCTATTACACGCAACCGTTGCACAGTCATAATTTATTGGAGCAAATTTTGAATATATTTCAAAGTGTAAATCGCCACTATACGGCAATAACTGGGGTTAATTAATTTTAATGGAAGTAATAGCTCATGAAACCGGCCGGCTATTTTAGAAGGCCATTGACAACTGAAGTCATTTTTGCCAGTGAGGATTAGGTAAAGGTGTTACTATTTACTAAATAAAAGAAGGTTGCAGAGAAACCCAGGCGTTGAATTCAGCTTACTCTTAAAGAAAGGAGCCACGGGTTCAACATCTCATCATCGATGGCTAACAATTCCGATTTCAAATACTAATTAACGATGCTAATAGGGTTGGATGTTCATTGAACTCACATTTAAAACTAGCCACATTTGCCTGACATTATTGGAACCGTGTCCTGAATCTGCCCATACACTTACCCGCAACACATAAAGTGATAGGCCGAATTACAGCTGATCGGTCCTTATTTCTATGAAAATAAATTTATCCTCAATTTATTGGCTCTATCCGTGGAACAGAAAAATATTTTTCAGTGGTGGGGTTGTAGCAAAATCTATCGCAAATGATTTTAGTGAAAGAGCTGGAGGAGCAATGCTTTACGCTTGGCCAGATCAAAAAGTTATTAAATAAGTATATATGGAATTTCTACTTTTGGTATGTTTGAAAAAATCCTATTCCTTTGGTTCACTATTAAAAAGTGCCATTCCATCATATAATTTCAAATGATTACCCTCATTTTCAGAGACAGGAGAACCATAGTTTTTCCAACAACAATATCGTGTTTTTTTTCTAGTCAATATCAGCACGACTATTCGAAAATATCTACTTTCACTTATAATTGTACAATAGTTCCTGTAAATGTCTATTGCTATCGAGTATGTCGATATAATGGGTCATTAGATATGAAAACTGACGTTTCCCCATTGAAATTTTATTGGGAGGTTTTAAATTCTTATAGGGGAAGGATTTACTACGCATGAGTTACTGGTTCTAAGTTAAGGCAATTCTAGTCATGCATTGGACACAAACTAATGAGTAGTTTAGATCTTTCTTGAGGGGCTATTAATTGAGTTTTTATAATCTTCAGGAGCTGCAATCAGCTACATAGTGCGTAAATTGTAGGCCACATTCTGTCTAGAAGCAGGAAGGTCTATTTTAAACATGCACCACCGGTAAAATGGGAAGATGTGGTGGCCTCAGTGCTGGCCTTTATTCCAACGACCCGGGTTTGAGAACTTGGTTTTCAACTGTCAGAAGTAGTGCCGTGGCCATTTCCTATGGAAATATCATATCATTTTAACATGTAAAGCCAAATAGTTTTTTACACTACAGCTACGTGGATTGATTATAATTATTACATAATATGGTCTGATGTATTCCCTTTGATTTTAGATTGCTCAAGTGGTTACTCTCAGTCAATTTTAAGCATTAAGGGAGACAGTACATACTATGGGGAAGAAATATAGACAATAGGAGAGAATGAAAAAGCCTGAGAAAGTGGATTTAAGTGTTGCCATCTTATAGAAATGGAGGATGTCTGTTGAGAGGACATGATGGAGATAACGATTCCATATTTTTGACATCGGGAAGGGGAAAATAATATTGAGTTAAGGGCATGTTTCGAACTAGGCAAAGGTTATATAGGTACACTTCACGTGTACCTATATAATCTTTCCTCTGGCTCGACCTGGCTCCTACCCTTCGACCTAGTGACCCTCTGAGGAGCAAATATCATTACTCCCGCTCGTTCAGCTCTCGAGGTCTGCAAGCCCTTGTGCCTAGTCAAGGCTCTAGTCCTCCCGCTGGGATTCCACTTATTTTCGAGTGGACGCTAAGATTGCACGGTATAACCTACCTCTGCCAAACCATTCCGCTAGCACTTCATCATGATGTATGAAGACTGTGTGCGATGAATTGCTGCGGTGCACAAAGTGAAATATATTAAGCTCTGAGAAACAAAACGAAGACTCTATTTGTGCTCAGAATTTCACTTATTTAAAAACGCATTATATTTATAAGGGGGCGTCGAATATCTACGATTTAATTAGATTCACCTATTTTTGCACATTGATCATTAACCTTTCATTGGTCGGAAACACATTTTTTTTACTTGAAAGATTTCTACTTGACTCATGGGAAACTCATTACTTAATTTCCTCATAACTTGCCTTCGCCATCGCGATGGCGATTCGCCATTGATTCGCCATATACGTCGGCATTGAAGAGGGCACATCAATGCCGACGCCAGGTTTCTTTCTACCCTATCTCCATTCCCCGAAGAAATTCTTTCTTCACCAACCAACTAATTTTTCCTAAACGATGAAGATTACCTCTATCATTCTCTCTCCCCCAAAAAAACAACCTATTCCTGGTATTACTTTTTAAATAATCTGATGTTTTTATACATACGCATAACTAATGTTTTCCTAAGTCCCCATTGTAATTGTCAGCATGGTAACGGTCTCAAAAGAATTTTCGGATGGTTGGACTAAAGCTGGCTTCAGCATTCACAGTCGAAAACGAATAATTGTAAATCCAGCTATCTACATTTTCCAAAAGTAGAGACATTTTTTTTGGCGCTCCAGTCCCTTTCCGTCCGAAATTTATTTATTGTTAGTAACATCCCCTCGTAGGCAAGGGCCTAGCCACGTTGTAACACCGGTTCCCATCAGAACACCGAAGTTAATCAACGTTGGGGCCGGACGGGGGTTGGATGAGTGACCCTCCTCCATACATCGACCAGGCGTGGATAGAGAGGCGATACTCCCTCCAGACCGATACCGGGATGCCGGAGGGAGATATACCCAGACAGGGAAAGTTAGAGAGAGGACACCCTCTATACCTGTACTGGGGAGGTTGGGGGAGGCCAATCTTCTGTACCTCTACCGTGGTGCTCTTGTCCCGTGTCTGCAAGTGGCAGACAGGCATGGGGTTGACTCAATGGACCAAGAAAGGTCTAAGTGCCCGTGCTCCTATCGAAGGACCCCCCTACAAACAATCAATCAATCAAACATCCCCTCGTAGGCAGCCTAACAGTGAAGCCTAAATTTCCATGCTTGGAAGTGGTATGGCGTATTAATTTTGGTTCCACTTATAATTGAGATTGCTGTGGCCAGATTTCGTCTCTTCCAACATCACTTCGCGCTTCTGTTTAAAATTGACGGAATATATGAAATATAACGTCATCCCTTTGCATGTTGATGAAAATGGATAATTATCCCGGTGCAATTACCGCACGCTTCAATACGCTTAAATCTGCGAAGATCAAAGCCGAGGAAATGTTCATGGATTCACTTATTTATTCATGCAATTAACATTTTTTTCTGGTATCAAATAGCACCCAATTCCTAGTTGCTGCTGTTTACATACGGAGATACTACTTGAAGAGTGGAAGATTACGCATTTGCATCATTGCAAGTGTAAAATTTTACTGAAGAAAAATACATAGTTGATTTTATGGCGTTCTCAGGTTCATGCACGTCGCGGTCACATTGTGAGCAAAAATGGTGGTGCAGTTTTATTTAATTAGTTTTTGCGGGACTCAATAGAGTCTACTGCGTATTTATCTTTAATAATACTGTGATTATACCAAATAAAGCCTAACAACGTACATTTTTATAAACATTTACTTCACTTCTTTGGTGACGAAATAGCTTCTATCTTCGGACAATACAAAATTTTATATTAACCCATATTGGAGGGAGTCACTCTTATTAATTAGGCATGTCTGATACTTTAACACAATGCTTAGGACGACGATTACAAAACAGTATTTGAATCGGGTTGATTTGGTGGCTAGTGAGCACTGGCTTCCCATAAATGAGATCTTCATTTACATGGGATAGAGTTGCAATTCATGAACGAAGCTGGTCGTGGGATGGGACGTTCAACGTTGGGTTCCGCAGTCCTTGGACTTGGCGCCTTTCATTAAGAGTAGCTTTATGTCAGCTGCTTGTCTTTATATGTCCATTTTGAAAAAAGTACTTAAAATGTACCTTAGGATGCAGACCGAAAAATTATTTTCCTAGGGCGTTGGTGAAAGTTTATGTTCTTAGTGTCGGTGGAAGAATCAAATGAAATGATAAGAAAGGGAAATAATTTAACAATGTGGTCAGTTTTGATTCCTAAATGGGTTGTAGAACCTCCGCTGATTTAAGCGATTTAAGGATTACCGAATATAAAATCTCTTCTGAGGGATTAGAAAATATTGACGGCTCTTGTGAAGGTTGACAGTTCGCAATTAAGAAGATGAGCTCACGGCTGTGTGCGTCAAAACCATTAAAAAAGTCCGCCTTTTTTGTAAGATATTTAATAATATTTCTTTCCCTGATAACGTGAATGGGCTACTAAAAGTAAAAGTAACACATAAAAGGAGTGGATAAGTCAACATATTTACTCTTTAAATGTTTAATCTTTTCTCCGTAAAAGGTGAAAAATAGGGTGTCATCTACTTAACTGACACAATACACATGATGCTAGCACAAATTGCTGCAATGTCCAATTTGTTACGTTCATTTTGTAACGATTTAATATCCACGCTTGTCTATTTCGATAAAAATGGCGTATTTTAACATAGAAAAAATAATGTTCAATATTACGCCCACTCAGCTAGTGTAATTATAATTTTGACCTAGGGAAAAATGGTTCGGAAAACTTATTTTTTTAAAAATGTTTGATCCAGAAAATCATTAGTTCTAAACTGTTGATGTGATGTTTTTTCCAAATCCTTGCTAATGTTTGCGGATAAAGCATTCAATTAAGGCCTTGAGTTCCGTCGGCACCGCCATTTCTTCTCTATTCTCCACCTCTCTTTCTCTTCTTCCCTTCTCCATTTTCAACCTCCCTTTCATTTCATTTGCATGTTAATGCCTGCGTTTGAGTAATTACCAAGGGAACGGAGGTATGAGTCGGAACGAGAGATGAGGCTCACGGCTCGTGCAAATTGAAGCTAACGGTTCATCGGAGGCACTTAATCAGAGAAAGTTAATCATCGTGTAAATGCTACTTAAAATTGAAATTAATATATCCTTCCACAGCAGCAATGGCAGTTTAAGGGGTATCCACCGGACTTTTTTTTATATGTTGGATACATTTCGGTTAAAATACGGTGATGACATCAACAAGAAGTTAGGCATGTAACAAAAGCATTTAAAATTTGTTTTAGGGAGGATCGCTTTTCAAAAGGAATTGGCAGTTACATGTTTTGCATTATAATTATGGTAAAAAATATTGATTGAAAGAAATAATTTGATAAAAAGTAAATACGAATTCCATATAGTAAATAAAGAATTCTTACTTATGATATATATCTATATTTCATGTTTTTCCACTTCGGTATTCCCTTTTAATACTGAGCTCTTAAAGCTAAAAGAACAACTTGCCTCTTCGCAAGTTAGCTTTACCAAATTTAAGCTGATTTTCAATAACATTGCCAAAAAAAGCCACAATAATCTTGTTGAGAGCGTCATATGCCCATATTGAATAATTTTATCAACGCTCTATAGAGCAACCATCGTATAGTCACCAACATTACTGGCTTCCCGTCCTAAGGGCTTAGATTCGAAACTCGGTTTTCTTGGAGATTCCACAGCTGAATTCCCATCCCTGCTTGAATATAGTGGAGAAAACTTAAGGTGGATGTAGCGCTAATCGTGGGTCATTGAGTGCACATCTTCATTTTTTTATAAGTCGTCAAAAAATTCTTAGACCTAAGTATATTGAATTTCATCTGTTTTTACGTTCAAACTGACCATAAATGGTACAAGAATTATATTTTATTTTTCCCCTTATTTAAGTCATGTTATGATGAGTTTTCGGCGCGGTATTCGAAATTAAGACGGAATTATATTGAAATATGTTTTTTTTTCGAATACTGGAATCGACGTGACACCTTGATATTTTTTAGCAGCAATTATAGTTATATGAAATATATGATTTCGCGTTTAGAAGAAAATCTGTGCGTATGTAAATGAGGTTTTACGAAATACTTACGTGCGCGATGTACGTGCTATAAGGCTACGTGTTTAAATAGCATTGAATCGTAAAAAGATCTAAATCGGTATTATGAAATTTTTTAAAACACACTTTAATCTATAAATATCACTGATGAGAATACGTATGCAAAGTTTCACCAAATTCTGTGTGCAAAAAAAAAATCACCCCAACTACCATAAAGTGCAATAATGTGTCCCACGGATGAGGCTTTTTAACTGTTGACCTATTTGGGCCTTTCGTTGAGAGCAGGCTAATGCCGACGCCAGGTTTCTCTCCACCCTGCCATTCCCTAAATAATACTTCCTTTGCTATCCCAGTAATCCATCCACAACCTCAAGACGCACATGGTATCATTCATTGGTCATCTTTCTCGAATGACCACAGTCATTGAGAATTCGTTTCGCTATTCTCGTGCGGGAGCACTCAGCACCACATATAAAATCTATGGAGTGTACAAATTTATGTTCATTTAGTGCTGGTTAAATTTCATGATGATGATTTCACCATGTGGAAAAATAAATAGCTCTTAGTTATATTCAACCTCTTTTTCTTTTACCAATCGATATTTACGGATCACTGCCCTGCGCCACTTTTTTCTAAGCCGTTGAAAAAATGATCGGTAACATATGTGTGGAATGATAAAAAGTTGAGTTTTAGGCGGAATTTCACGGACATATTTCTACTTTTGAACTTAAAACACTGCTATTTTCACTGAAGACCACGGTCTCGTTGCGACGCAACGTCCTCAGGTGTTGCATAATGCAACAATGCATCGTCATCTTTCACTGATAAGCGTCATTAATGTCCTGACGATGTTGATTTTATACGAAACCATGGTCTTAAACATTTAATTATTTGGAGGAAATTGTAGTACCTTAGTGCCTTTTATTCGCTGACATGCTGAAAATAACAGAATCCACCGAAGTTTAGCCCAAGATTGCCATGTTTATGAAGTTAGATTTTCTTTTGGTTCTGCAATATGTTGGAAATACAACTGAGGTGAACAATTTCGTGAAATTACTGAGGCCATTATTTTTTATCCGAGGACGTTCTTTTCTTTTTCCTTCTCCCACGTTCACATTACATATATCCCAGCATGCATCCGGTGTCTACTTCACCCCCGGCGCCTTCCAAACGTTCTTTAGCTCATCCTCGCAATTGCTCCCACCGGAGTTGCTCCAGTGCTTTAAAGCCTTAACTATCATTCCCGGGAGGATGGTCTGCGTTCGCCGTCGTCTCATTTGTACTGCCTTTAACCGCTCTTCTACTATTCCCCCAACGTTTTCCCGAGCCCGCTTTTTTAAAAACCTTCGTTGCCCACGGATATCTTATTTTTTTCTCCTTCTCTTTCCTCTTCACATTTATTTTCGTTCGAACTTGGTTCACCACTCTCAAACTCTCTCTCTCTCTAGCCTGTCTTTCTCTCCCTCTCCTTACACTCTCCACCCACCCCTCCTGCCTCCCGTTCGTTCTAATTCTAATTCCCTTAACCTCTTTCTCCCGAGTTTTCCTCTCCCCTTCGCTCGCCTCCGGCCTATCCTTCCTTACCCATCCATCCTTGAAGCCTTTTTAAAAAAAAGTTCCAATCTCTCCTCCTCCTGTGTCCCGTGCTACAAGCCAAAGACTACCACAAACCCTCTTTTGTTTCAACCCCTCTCCGTCGCCCACTTGTTCACTTTGATCCCCCTGGCTGACTCTCACGCGGAATTAGGTTTATTTGCCTTTTGGGGCCCTAAGACGCCCTCAACCCTTTCGGCCATCCATTAATGAGACATTTTAGGCAAAGCAACAAGGCTTCCATGACGCCGAAGGCGAGAGCATTAATTGTTTTTTTCTTCTTATTCTTCTTTTAATTTCGTTTATTCGTCCGAAAAATGGAGAGGGAGTGTTAAGAGTGAGTGAGTGAGTGAGTGAGTGAATGAGATAGGGCGAAAGATAAAACAACAACACAAGATTATTTTCGTAAAATATTCAAAAGCGACTCACTCGTTGCCTTTTTTTTTGGCGTATTTATTTTTCGGGAAAAATGCTAATCGTTATGCTCTCATCCCCACAGATGCATCGTTTCCTCCCCCATCTTTTACGAGTCTTTTTTCATGCCGTGTAAACTTTCGCTCGTTAATTCCGAAATTGGTTTTGATCCTTTTAACGGTGCTGAATTTGCACGGGACTTTCGCAAGAGTTAACTCGGATGTGTAAGTTGCCTGCTTTCGCCTGATTGCCCTTCACTATCCGCTATCGCCCCGATCATTTTCATTTGCCATTTACCCTAGGAATGGTTTGTTAGCCACCCATCTAACTATCTGCTTCCCTAACGATCTCCTCTTGCATGCTTACCTCTACATTTGCTTCTCTTCATTCGTTCCTTGCCTTCCTCTGTTGTTCTTTATATCATCCGTATCTTCCTTATGACCTTCGGTTAATAGTTTTGCTCAGATTATTCCTAATTAGTTCTCATCTTTTTGTAAGTTTCTTCTATGGGCTAATTTTTTCATCTATTTCTTTACTAGTCCCTTGGTCATCCCATTTTATTTCAATCTTCCATCATCATGTTTATATCACCTACTATGGTCGTTTAATCTCTGATGATATTATGCCTGTCTTTTAATTGAGATATTTTGTTTGTTGTTGCTTTGTGAAGTGTCTGGTTTCATTTGCCGTTTGTATATTCCGATGTTAATATATCGTTGCTTGAGATAATTTTCGTACAAATAGCGGTCAGCAGTGATAAACATAAAATTGGAAAAAACCCTTTCAAAACATATGAATGTTAAGGATAAGGAATGAATTTCCTTGGTTTTAGCGCAAACAATGGCGGATGAAATTCACGTATTACCTTTCAAAAAGTATATTAGCATATTGTTCTGCGAAAACAAAGCAACGCTTCCGAGGTGAATGCTGGCAATTCCATTCTAAAAAGAAGCTTTCACAATGAATTTCTTATGAGGAAGGATGAAGTATAAAACATAAATCCATATGGTAAATCTGAGCTTAATCCCAGTAAACACGTTAGCATTTTTTGCCGTGTCATTTGACGTCGGATTTCACTTATGGGGTAGGAGATATGTACTCTCATCCTTCGCCTATCACTTTTCAGTTGAGTATCTTATTTAAATGAGTTTTATTTGAAAAATATCACTCTAAATTCTGCCAAGTATATATTTTTAGTTTACTCTCATATTTCTGTGGTGTTTTTCGTCACCATATTGTACACATCAGAACATTTCCCCGGTAAATTTTGGTTCTGAGCTGTTACAGCCATGTCCTCCGAAAAATGGAGCACTAATATTACATGCTGTTATGATTTCCTTCATCTAACTTCTTTCCTTCTCCTTGAATGCATTATGTACCAAATGTGTGCATGCGCATATTATTACTTTTTCAACTGTTCTACTATAATTATACGCAATGAGTCCCAAACGATCTCTTTCTGATGCATTCAAGGAGAAGAATGATTACTGATCTTTTCAACCAATTTTCTTCCGGACTCTTTGCATTGAGTCTCAGTTCACCTTGCCACAAATTTACCCCGTATTTATAGGGACAAAGAATTATGGTGGACCGTTTAACGAGTTCTTCTCAATGATGAGTCTTAAAGAAATAATAACATTCCTCCTTTCTTTAAAATCAAATTTTATCTCTTTCACTGCAGTTCTGGATTCTTTTACCGTTTCAACCGAAAAAAAAACGGGAAACGGAATTTATTGCTCCTAAAGAGGCAGAATCTGAAGTATGAATCTATCGCTAAGCTATCGAGATAACATTTTTTAGTGCTCTTTCCACACTCAGATATTTCACCGAAGACTACTTGTGGGAATACAGAAGGCCTTTCGTAGTTTACGTCGACCCGTCGACCCGTCGTTTTTCCCGACCGTAGCTTACGTCGGCTATTTAAAAGGTTGCCCATTTCAAATAATACCAACGATTTTATAAGTAATAAATCTTTATTGTTACAAATAATAAACGGAAAGAAAAGAAGAAAAATGTAACTGAAACGGGAGCTTCAGCTAACCTCGGAGGAAATATCTGTAGTGATGTTGCCAATAAATACATTTCCACATGCATTAGGACAGCAAAAAAATACACCAAAAATGATTGGATACATATTTGAAAATATTTTTTCTCTATCCATACAAGTAAACGGCCTATTATTCCACACTTATTAAGAAAGAAGTCTGGTGTTATATCTTATTACAGATAGTGGGCAGAATATTAAGCTCTTTTGGTTTAATAAACAACTGATTTCGCCTCAGAAGTGTCTTGTTAGACTTGGGCCATGGTATAAATTCCCTTCGTAAACTGCTTAAGTGAGGCAGTGAGGCTTGTTTCTTTAATAAGAATTTGTTGCCACTCCTCAAATAGAAAAGTCTCATCTCTTAAGAAACATACAAGTGCCTCAGTGGTAGCAACCATAGCTTTGTAAACAAAGGAAAGGAAGGTTCGTAATGATTCAGGAATAGCAGGTAAATATTGAAGCCGGAACAGCAGGTAAACATTCATTGAGTTAACTGAAGGCGTGTGTTAACCTGCCAGTCAGTTGACTTATTGTTCGCTATATTCTGTTCACAATGTTACAACTCATTGTAAACTACTGTGTAAAATATCTAATAACAACCTTCATCCCGCTTGTTGGCTTGATCTTTGAGGGGATATCTCATCGAATAATAAACCTGACGGCGTGCGTCATTGAGGCAGCCAGCTTCCTTCCATATGTTGCATGCGATTTCCCCAGAAATGCATAGTGCTCAGAAAATCACTAAGTTCATGCCGATCTTGATAGCTAGTTCAGCGACGTGTCAACCCTTATGAATACACGTCCTATCCTAATACTCGGGCGTGAATTTTGTGTTAGAATAACGCATAACAAACTTGACTACCGCCTAAAGGTGCGAAGAAAGGGATTGGTTCGGTTAGCCTGAATGTGCATTTTTTACGGATGTCTTCGTACGTTGTGAGCTCTATTCTCACTTATTCTACTGGTTGATTCGAAGGTTAACTAGTTTTGAATAATATCGACGATAAATTTCCGAATGGCAAGTTAACATTTAAATTTTAAACTTAACGGAAATCCTCTCCCTTCCCCCATCCCAACCCACCCCCTCTCCTGTCCTCAACGCAAGCCCAGGCTATATATTCCCACGCAACCTTCCGCTAAATGCACATGATTATGCCACAGTGTGGTGAAACGCGCGTCGTGCCAGCGTAAGAAAGTTTGTGGAATTAACAAAGGTGGTTTTCTCATCATGGATATCCATAATTTCCACGAGGTCAGGCCTGAGATCATCAGTTTTATTCGACTTCATTCATTTAATTAGCTGAGTTACTAATTAGCGTGCTCATGCGGCAAGTCCTATGTCGGGCAGAATGGAAGGTCAATTCAATGAACATCACGGGAACAGAGGTGGCCACGTAGAATGAACAGTTTCGGCTCTCCGTAGTCTCGGAGCACCTTTGGTCTGGACCCGGTGGCAAGGCGGACTTCGAGAAAGTAAGTGTAATCTGAAACGAGAGTCGTTACTGCCCTAGATTGATCTGAGGGGAAAGTGAGATTATTAATAACCACCAAAAGTACAACCAACATGACGCGAAAAAATTTATTGAGGGTTTTGAAACCACCCTATATAAAAACGCATCAAAAGAACGCATCGTCACGCCTGACCTGAGACACCATCAGAGTGGTTGAAGGAACCGTTGACAATTACGTTCACCGTTACAAGACGAAACTTCTGGAAGCAGTTACTCGCTAATTTACTGTTCATTCAAATTCAGGCCCGCAGAGATTCGTATGGAGTTATGCAAAATATTCATTATTTTAGTTTTAAACTGCCCACTTCTAAGTGTGTGTTTCATTCATAGGTCCTCTTGTTTAGCATAGCCTTTGATATATGTTAGTCAAATGGTTAATATTGATTCGAAATACGGCAAATATCACAGAAATTGAGGCACCTATGTTTTCATAAAAATAAATTGAGAATATCTCTATCCCTTATACTCTGCCACGGTGTTGTTATTTCTAAAATAGGATGTGATCAAAACAGAAAAACTCAAAACAGGGCGTTATTTCGTCTACCGAGTACACAATACGCGAATCGCCAACACATCATGACTCAGGTAATATACTCCTTGAGGTTTTAGCTTAAGGTATGTCGTTTTCCATGGATTATGATGGGGCTGAGCGCTCCAGAGGTACATTATAAAAAAATAGATTGACACTTCAGAAATGTTGTGGTGTTTAGCAGCGTCGTAGCTAGGGTCATGAGCGCCCCTGGCAAGATTTGAATTTTGCGCCCCCTAGGACTTATTTTCTAGGAAGAGAAACAACACTTTAACTTTGAAAATGTAATTTAAGTTTTGTATACATTTAAGCATAAAGTTACTTCTTACTTACTATTATGTAGGAAGGGAAATAATAAAATAAGAGTTCATTCATTTATACATTTTAAAATATCTTAAAAGTTTACTTTTCTGGCTTTTTCTGTGGCCTATTAGTCAATAAAATGGTCTCCATTAATAATTTTTGCAATTCCATACTCAATCGATAGTGTAGCGAAATTTCTCAAACGTTCTTGACCAGTCTGCGATCGTAAATATTTTTTTTTATTAATTTTTATTTGCTGAAAGATCTTTCAGAGCTGGCAGAAGTCACAGGTAACAGTCACAGGTAACAGGTGAAGTAAGTCACAGGCTTGGCAAAGTGCAATCCCTATATTGGGATAACTGGTCACTAAGCCATATTCTTCATGGCAATTAAGACGTGCAATGTAATCTGCATTTTTTAAATCAGGTAAAAATGCAATCAGGCAATTTTGTTTGGTATTTGTACCTTTCAATTTATAAACACAACTCGTTGGCATTTAAATCATCTTTGTACTTTAATGCGAGATCCGCTACGGATTTCTATAGTTCTTCAAAGGAGGTTTCATGCAGCAAAAGTCCTGTTAGATGACCAAAATCACAAGCTATGGCAGCGAAACATCGAAATCTCCAAGTGCTTTGATGCAGCCTAGGTGGAAACGGTTTTTTCCTGTAAAATGATATTAACGTTGTCAATAGTTCTAAGAGGATGACCCCATACGACCACAAAACAAATAAATTCGAATTTTATAATTTTTTAAATAATTTTAGCTAAAGATACAGAATCAGCTGTATACGTCCTTTCATCAGTTTCTTCTGCAATTGTATGTAATGTTTTCATTATTTGCAGGTAGTTGAGTATTCAATACGTCAATTGAATTATATTTTGATGACCATCTCGTATCAGAATGACCCTTCAAAGTAAATTTTAAATATGATAAAGCTTGCAAACGTTCAATCGATCCGGAAAAATAATTAAAAATATTTTTCACTGTGTCGAAAAACGTAGTCATTGTACAGATTTTGCATGTTAAGTTAGGGGCGCCACGCCGTTTCTAATCTGTGGGGGGGCCTATTGTAATCAATTGTAAGTTTTTTTATGTGAGGTAATATCATGTACTAATTTTTTGTGCCCGTGCCCCAGCGGCCAGCAGGCTGTGGGCCTGCAAAGTGCGCCCCCTTGAGGGTTGCGCCCCTGGCAGCCGCCCGCCTGGCCAACCCATAGCTACGACGCTTGCGTTTATTTCGTTTTTTTTTCAAATAGTTTTTAAAATTTATTTTTTAATCGCCGTAGTTCTAAAAAATAGCAAAAAAAACCTTTCAGTTGTGCAGGCGTATTCAGTGTACGACTTGAAAATAACAACTCAAATTAAAGTCTGAAATATGCATACTTGGTCAGTTATTATTAAGTTCAGTCATAAAAACCAAGTTTTTCGTCATTATTGTTACTGTATTTACTTCACTGCTTGTTTTTTAGAATGCATTTCCAATATGGTCTCCATAAAAAGATACAATTCACGCTCAAACAACCTTTAGAAGTAATAAAAAAGTAATCCGCTCGCTTAAGGTTGTTTGAGCGTGATTTGTCTCTTGCCGTAATGGAGACAATATTGGAAATACATTCTAAAATATATATACATAACCCAAGCATTGGTTTTTCCTAAGAATTTGTCATTAAGAGTTGGGATAACTTCTGGTATCTGCAGGGTCAGCTTTCTCGACGTTCATGCGAGCGACACGATTGAATAGCTATGATGCCTAATACATACTCAGCTTTTACCGTAAGATTTCCCAGTTCATCGCCTTCTTTCCTGCCATCGCGCAAATGACTGCGATTCTTCGGTTTATAAGGGATTGAGTCTCTACTGAGTACTCTAAAAGTGCACAACTCAATAATTTCCTGGTCTGCGTGTGGTAGGGCACCATCTGTCAATATCAAGGAGGTAATAGGAATTAGAAGTTCTCAGCAAAAGGAAAGAGGTGACTCACTGAATGATTCTAGATATATGTAGTTGTAAGTTATTACAACTGGAGTCGTCTCAAGATTCCTCAGGTTTTGGTTGGACGGAAATTTTCAAATCCTAATTATACTCCCGCGTATATAAATCAATTTCCAAGCGAAACTTTACCAAAATAATTAAAAAAATATGTAAATTCCACGTCCACTTGCTTTTCCCCCTTCCCGATGCTAAAAGGTTGAATGAAAATCCGCATTTCAATCATATTTTCCTCTAAATTCTCACTTTTTCCAGAATATTGAAAAATTGCCCCTCATTGTTAACGAGAATTCATTTAACGCGCTGAATGTGATGACATGTGCTAGGATTTTATGTGAAAGATAAATTAATAAAATTTGCCGGATTCCCGACACGATCCTTGAACTCACCATGCATGATTATACACTCTATGGTTTTAGGCTTTAAATAGTAGAAATATTTAGTATCCATACTAAATTATATACTTTGTATTTTTTCTACAGTTTTATCAGCGGTACAACGCGTTTCGCCGAACTATGGCATCATCAGGTACAAATTCTAAGATTGTTTGTTTATTGGTTGTTATATTGTCATAGTTACGGGGTTGGTTTGCGTGAGGGAGGTAGTGGGAGGTAGTTATACCCTGGATTGTGTGGGCGCGGATAGGTGGCATGAATGGTTGATTTTTCTTAAAGTTAGTTTCTTGGAAAGGAGTGGGGAGGACTGCGGGAACAATTTCTCATTACAAAGGGCCGTGTTAGTGCCAAGTGCCTTCTTATCTCGATTTGCTCGAGAGCATCCATTTTTAATCCCTTGGAGACGATGTGTAAAATTTCAGGAAAAAAATCGCTTTTGTGGTTGAACTCCAAGAGATGTTTAGCAAAGAGGGAGCTGGGACTCTGGGACGTCGCGACAACTAATTTGACTCCATTAAATAACGATGGAAATGATTCATAAGTAAGATTAATCGTTTATATCGTCTCCACTTGAGGTTAAATGAATGATGGACGCTTGATTGTCTTTCACCGCCACCCCACTCTTATCGGGCGAAAGCCAGCATCCACTTTAATCTTTTCCAGGAGTCAGCATTTAATTATGGAAAGATGTTCGTTATGACCCGCCGCAGTAGGGCCATCTGGTGGGCGTTGGAAAGAACTTCTGGCGGAAACTTACTTCATGATGTCTCTCTCCTGAAAAGTTACTCCCACGGCCAATGGAGCACTAATCTTCTTCCCATTTCGTGTCTCTCCCACCTGACCCTCCCTCCATCCCCCAACCCCCCCCCCCCGTCTTCCTTTTTTTCTTCCTCTCCAACATAAGGGATGGTCTCCACCCCTTTTTTCCGGGGCAGTTGACCTCTCACCCTTCTATCTCTCTCTCTACCAGCCAGTCCATCCTTCCCTTCCCTCACTCTTCCTATCTCCCCACGGAGCACCCTCTGCCACTTCTCCCCGCCCGCGTTTCACAGACCACGTCCACTACTAATGCACTTTGCGTTCCTCTGGGCGCCTCGGCATTTCTGGACAGGGGGGGGGAGGTGGGGAGGCGGGCCAGGAGGAGAAGGACAGCCTTGGAGAAGTCCTTTGAGCCGGGGCGAAGGTCGGGAGAGGTGGACGAAGGGAAGAGGAGGATTGAGAAGGGAGGATATGAAAAAAGAGGATGGGAGCCGAAGGGAAAGGAATGTGGCGAAGGAGAGAGGATAAGAATCGAGTTTCCCGAAATAGGGGGAAATATAGGATAAAAAGTATCCATGAAAGTATCTAAATGAAGAGATTCAACAAGTTAGAGACTATGATTACCTAATAATTGTGGAGAGAGTTTAAAATCATACGAGAAAGAGCGAATAATTTCTAAAAGGAAATGTTTTTTCTACATATTTTCATTAAAATTCCGGTAAAAAATATTCATTCAAAGAATCCATTTGATTAAAACCAATGATTTGAATTTTGTCGTCACATGGTGGAACTCTTCAATGATGATTCAAAAGTAGAAGAGAAACTACCTTTAAATAGATATGTTTATTAAATCGCGACCATTTTCGACACAAAATATCACCTTCAAGCCCAGAAAACTGACCAGAAGATAGATAATACTTTGTATCGAAACCGCTCGCGATTGAATAAATGTAATGCTAGAATCTGCCATTTTCTTCTTATATTGAATCATCATGAAAACTAAAAAGTATCTCATGGGCCAAAAAAAATTCCCACTTATCACCCATTTCAGGTTATCCTGCCTCGGTAATCCTTTTTGATACTGGTCTCTTGAGTTAAAATGAACAGCTAGTCTCCACACATGTTACTTAAAACTTTTAGCGCTTCAAATTTCAGTTGCTTTGCATTAGCATTGGCAGCCCCAAACAGGTTTTTCCTCTGGGGTGCCTTTATTCCACCCACGTGTAAGCCATTACCCATATGTATTACATTGAATCATATATTTGTTAAATTTGTATTTGTATATTTGTAAAAGTGGAATGAAAATTGTTATTACTAAAAAAGTATCATTCTAATGGCAGCGAAGAACACTTATGTTGAACTAATGGATCAACGTGCAAACGAGAAGACCAGTCAAGAACCCAAAATCCAGAAGTCGCGGATTTTTCGACGGAAATTAGGGTTGCCATAATCCAAGAACCAAAATCAAGGACATAGTCCAAGAATTCACGCCGTCGGCAAAGGAATTGTCATAAATGATGAAAATTAGTCCAAGTATTAGCGCTGTCAGCAAAGGAGTGTCATTAGTGAAGAAAGTTAATGTCAGTTTGCATTAAATAACTTTTTTATTAAAACATTAAACACAAATTACTAAAATATACACAATTGTGTTGCTACAGTTGAGATCTATTTTACACTGAGCTTTGTACCAGCTATTTTCTCTGCGCGTTGAACAGAAGAAAGGAACTTGCTCTGATTCTGAATGAGTCTGTGAAAATCAGTGGTGTGTGGTCTTCGTCAGCCACGGTGTTGCCATCTGGAAACTTTTATCGTAAAGAATGGTGAAATAGTTGAACGGCGTTTGGCGGTAAAACTCAAGTCAATAATAAAAACATATTTTTAGCACTCACTGCTTTCGCGGAATTTTATCTCTTCGTCCAGGACATTCGTCTTCTAACATAAAATCGCGGATTTTGCGCGAAATCCGCGACGTATGGCAACCCTAGACGGAATCCACATCCCCACTTGGATTACGTGGAGAAACCTTGAATTATAGTAATCCGTCCCACAGTTGGGACTGTGAACTTATAGGTGCCTTATGCTGAGAGCAGGCTAATGCCGACACCGGGTTTCTCTCCACTCTTCCTGAAATCCCCAAGTAATCCCTCCCTTACCATCCCACCCATCCAATCTTTATGGTGAACGTGATCTCATTTGTCGGTCGTCTCTCCCAAACAACCGCAGTCATTGAGAATTCCTTCTTTGAGTGGCCTCTATATTTCTTGTGTGTTATGCACGATACATAACGGTTTTTATGATAAAGTGATCCATGCACATCATGAATAGCGTTCCTGCATGTTGTGTCATATTGTATGAAGCAGCGTTTACTCCTAAGATACAACTCAAAGGCTCTAACAAAGAATGGTCATTCATTGCAAAATTATGTATGATACATGATGATATTTTGAGTCTGGAGAATGGCTTTTGAGTAAGGCACGGTGAAACGTCGTAATATGCCCAGACTTTGTTGTCTCTAATGAAAAAATACGGGTCTTCGTCCTTTTGGCAATAAATGTTTGGAGTTCCCTACTGAGTCTTTCAATGCACATTAAATACCCGAATATCGCGCCATGCATAAACGATACTACGATACTACGATAAACGAACGGAAGATAAGAAAACACATTTGATCTTTCAAAAGAAGTTTTGGAAAGTATATGGCATTTTTGTTTAACGTGCTTCGACGGCTGAGGTCATTTCGCACTTACTGTCTGCCACGTGCAGACAGGGGCAACAGCACTCGGACGAATCGGAGGATCACCCCTCCAAACTCGAGCCGAGCCCAACGATGGTTAACTTCGGTGACTGATCGGGAACTGGTGTTTCCATCGTGGCAGGCCGTTGCCGTTTTGGAAAGTAAACAGCCTTTCCGCATCTCACAGCATTCTTTATAATTGGATAGAATACGTCCAGTCACTTGTGCAGTGCAGTCGTAATGTATTTTGCAGTATATTGAGCTCCAGAGAAAGTAAGGCAATGTCATTCGGAGAGCTTTGATAAATGGGTATCAAAGCAATGAAATGAAACAGATAGTTGTATAACAGTGGAAGTACAATAAACAATTCTTGTCAGTAATGTGTCGAGGTTTTGATGATGGATTAAGGAGAAGCATATGTATGAAAAAAAATTTGAGAAGTATCCGTCGATGAAATACTTTGGAGAGACTCATTGTATAAGAACAGATTGGTAAATGACAATAGAAGAAGGAAAACGGAATAGTATTATTAAAGAATCAAAGGGCCAACAGTCTAACGGTAACCAAAAAGGATGAGAAATCGATTGAAGGATTGGAAGAAATGCACTGAATGATGTCCGTTAGAGAACAGATAAGCCGGAGGTCAATTGTTGGACTCGTAACTCGGCCTGGGAACCAATCGGAATCGAAGTACGTCTTGGGAGCTCTTCCGGGTTTTCTTTCACGTTCAATTCTTTTGTTTTATTCTGAAGAAAAACCGATGGACCTGAATCTTCAGTATTGTCCCTCTATAAAAGTCTAGAAAAGAAAGAGCTTTTATAAACTGCAAATAAAATTGCTATATCGCATGTTATTGCGGAAAATCTTCATGAGTAATGATTCTTCTTTGCAAGACAGTTATTCTGTCATTTATGCGAGTGCTTAAGGAACAAGATATCATCCTCGAAGCTGTTGTCCAAACATTCTAAAATGAAGGAATTTGCCACAAAAACGCTTAATTTATATAATAATAATAATACTTAACGTTACATAAAAATATTTCACTAGTAGTTAAAATACATACTTGATATTAATGCGTACATGATACTTAAAAAGAAAATCGCTGAAAAAAAACCCTAACCGTTTGTATCAAATCCAAGTTTAATAATGAAATTTCACATTTCATTTTTTATTGAGTCAAAGTTTGTTGTTTTCAGGAAAATTATAGTCGCTCCGCTGTTATTTCATGAAAATGCAATTTCCCATGACGATAAAAATCTACAATATCCATTAGTTCATGTTCATAGATTGTGGTTGTTAATTATATCGGTATGTTTGCCATCTCAAGTCGCAAATGTAGCCATAGATGCAAAACGGAAAATCGCAACCAAGCAATAAACACACACTTCATCCCAACTGTAGAATTGAGTCTTAAATTATTAATTCCCGACTCCATAAGAGATATGAAAGAATAAATGGAACAATCGAGGAGTAGTGGGAGACATGACTACATGTTGGACTTGCGCGTCAATACAGAATGTAAACACATATTTGGGTTTGATTTTAATATAATATATGCTTCGAAAAAATAAGCTTAATAGTTCCTCAAGTGTTCGGAAAGGGTGGATAGTAAGAATAAATGAGCAATAATTAATGGACATTACAACTGTGATATTTGAGGAGTATCTGGAAAAAAATTTAATGTCTATTCGAAATAATGCGACAGTTAATACTAATAAGAGCTTCGAAATTTTCAGACATGAGGATTGGAAGGCTATATGTTTAGAGTTTTTTCGGAATTAAGAATATAAGGAAATCTGCTGCGGTGTCAATTTTTCACGGAATGTAATTAATTAAATCGTACAAACTAGAGGGAGATGAAACAATTGAGTGTCGCCCATCTCTGAAGTATAATAAATATCTCACATTCTTAACGAATTGATGAAGGCGCCAATTACTTGCTCCAAAAAAATTATAGCCGTCAAACCGGAATTTTGGCTCCTCTAATTTACGTTAAAAGTTGACAAAAAAGAACAGAGATTTTTTACTTCCACATTTCAGTATAGGGTAAGCCAATTATAATCCCGAAATGTCACGGACGTCACATTTAAAATATTTCGTCAATAATTCAGCTAAAAAAATGTCAAGGGAGCAGATCTTCCCTTTGTTCCAGCCCGTCGAATTTGCGAATTTCTTTCCTCGTCGTAATTTTAACAGCTTGACGTTGGTCTTTTCTTTTTTCGCCGCGATATGAAGAAGAGAACGTCCCAGGAATAGATCCCTTTGGCTCAACAGACGCGCAGCATCCCCGTAGTTTGGGAAATACTCTTGAGGTCCGGTCGTTCGTTCGACCTGGCGTATATCCTGACGCCCGCGCCTCAGTGTGGTCCAGGAAGGACACACTAGCTTACACGATTTTTTTCATTTTATATATGTGTATATACGTATGTGTGTGTGTAATACCTATAAGTTGCGGCTTCCGTGATGGAGTAGAAAGAAGAAAGAAGGAATACGACGGGAACCAGAAAGGGATGAGAAATCAGATGAGGAGAAGAGAAAGGAAGATCTAACGTGAAGTGGTTGGAGAGGAGGGTGCTGACGGAAGGGAAGAAGACTGACAGAGTGAGGGGTGGGGGATATATGGGAGTGTGGGCAGGGGGAGAGAAAATACTATAAAAGCTCGAGGAGGAATGAAAGTTGCGCAAGAAAAAGGGAGAGCTAAAAAGGGAAATAAAAGAATAGGATGGCGAGAGAGAGAGAAATGAAGAGAGGGATAAAGAGGAAGAGGGAAGAGGATATAAGGTAGTAACTCAGCTTCTCTAACTCGAGGGGTCACCTCCCAAGGGGTCATTGGAAGGGAAAAAGTAGGTAGTAAGGGGGGATTTCTAGGGAGGGCACGATGGGGAGGGGGGGAAGGTCTGGTGGTCTGGTTGAGGTCCTGGATTCCCATTTTCCTCCCTCCCCTCTCTCTCACAACCCCGCCATCCCTTCCTCTCCTCTTGGCGCCCCCATTAGTAGCCCCTGTGAACTGTTCGTGTCGCCTTAGGGAATGGCATGTGGGCAGCAGAGAAGGAACTACAGCAAAGGAGAGGGACAAAGTGGTAAGGCAAGGGAGGTTTTGGTTGGTGGAGGACAGATAGAAGGAAAGATACATAGAAAGATATGTATCAATATATTGGAAGAAAACTGTCGATGCAAACAAATAAGTATGTTTTATGACATGGAGACACAAAAATGAAAAAGAAGGGATACATAAAATAGTTCCAGACGTTTTGCAAGTCAAGCTTTTGTCGGTTGAAACCTTCACAATGTATAAAATATTTTGTGTCTCTTCTTTTTTATTTTCATGCTTCTGTGTTTTTAAAACTATACAGATATATAGAGAGATACAGAGAAAGTTATCTCAAAATGTATAATGGTGTATGAAAAGTTTGCTTATACATTATATTGATATTTTTGTCTTAACGAATCGCACTGCGATTTCTTAAAAGCTATTTTTTAAGATAATATATCACTTTTCTCGAGAAGACAGATAGAGGTTTGGTCTGTTGCAAGGGTTCAAAGGGTATGTTTTCACATTAATTAGTGGCCTCTGCTAGTTTAAATGGCTTAAGTTAACACCTTTATAGGTGGTGATAAGGTTATAACTTGTTTGGTTTGATTATTTAAAGTTAATTTCTGTGGTATTGAGAGCCTTTATTTATCAATAAATGCAATGATAATCGTAGAGAAAAAGGGTAAAAGTGTATGAGATAATTCAGGGAATTTCATATGGGCAGTCGAGGGAACTATGACAGAAGGAACAAGACGAAGTGACGAGCATTTTGGGCCTGGGTGAAGGGTGAATAGAGAGATTATAGGTAGACATAAAGTGATATTAATGACTTATAGCTTAAAGGGATCTGATTGAGACTTCAAAGGCTCTTCTTTCGTATAATTTCCCATGTAGCGTGGGAGAAGTAGTGAGATTCGGCAACTAGTAGATGTTCAAAGGCAAAGCTTTTTGATTTGTGACTCTCAATCAATCAACGGTCAAATCATAGAAAAACAAAACTTCCTCTCTTAGAGGCAAGAAAAAAAGTTAATTCTTAAGATGTTCAAGTGAGTGAAAAAGTTAAATAGCCATTACGATTGAAAATAGCTTATCACTGGCAGAGTTTGATTATCACATATATTAAACTTTGAATTCACTCACGTCGAAAAAGACAACATGCACTTTGAATACTTTATTTTATATTAGTTGTTGTAGTATCAGCGAAACTGCTGCCATTTGGAACCTGCTGCTTTAATTTTTACAGCAGTAAATGGAAGATAGCACGTAGATTATGAGATTTTTCAAGTATTTCGGCGCTTAACCTTATTCTTAATGAAAACCAAAAGGATGGAAAGAAAACACAAAAGATATACTTATGAAAAGGTATACATTAACTAATGGAAAAGAGGTTTAGGAAGATAGAGAGACTCGAGAAATGAAGGATGAAAAGACGGGCTGATAGAGAGTGACAGGAATGAAAAGGTTAAGGCTGCCAAGATGGGTAGAGATTTACACATAAAACGAGAACGCTCGTAGAATTTACCGTGGCGGTAGTTTTTATCTTTCCTGATCAACTCCAAAGAAAGACGCGAAGCGACTAATTGCAAGACTTACCCTAGTCGCTGTCACGGCGAAGGTATTAAAGTATAACACTTGATGCGATGTGGTTTGAGGACTAAGTTTATACCTCGCCGTAAACGCAATCTCCATAAACTCATTCAGGAATCACAACTTCCATATCCGGAGTGGGATTAAAATCTGCAATCCTTGTAAGAGGTTGAAAGTATTCTGCAACCGGGCCAGCCTTTACTATTCCGCAGATACGAGGATGAAACCTAGTTTTAGGGCCTCGACTCCATTTTATTTTTTCATTTCTACTTAGAAAAAAACTAGTTCAGAGTAAATGGCATGTTCCGAGCTTTGGTAAAAAAAACAATCAAATTAACTGGATTGCGGCCGTTGATGCGCCCTGGCTTAGTTAAGTATTTCAGAAGCGTTCCGCAGAGGAGATTCCGTTAATTAGTGGCGGTTTTTATTTTCAATTGAAGCATCCTGATTCATTTAATGGATGCATAGGGCCAAACTTGATGTTTTATCACGGCAATCAATATCGTTGCACGCTTAACGAGAACCCTTTGTCGTAAATTAATTTAATAGTATTGTTACATTAAACTTACCCATTTGCATCGAACACATCCAACATAGGTGTATATTGAAGGACATGTTAAAGCTTTTCCAAGTTTTTGAGAATTTATTTTATGATGTTTGCATAAAATAAAGACTAATTAAAAGTATATTTGGAAAATAATAAAAAAATACGATATCAAAACGACCCCTAAAGTGTAAATTAAAATTTATTCACCAATACTTCAGCAGAAGTTCATGTTCTCCCTCAAATCGTTATTAGTTATTCGGGTGTGGCACGAGTAAAAAACGGGCTTGATTTACTTTCAACCAAATGTGTATTAAAATATATTTTCACTCTTTGTCACACGAATTTTAATACATGAAATTATTTGTTAATTTATTTGACATTTTAATTTGAATTTCGGGATTTGATTTCACGCTGACCTTCACCTTTCACGAAAAAATTGAGTAATTGAAAACGACCTGCATGCAATTCGTATGGTGTGGGTCTTTCTGACCATGAATAAAATTAAAAAGAAAAATGCGATGGATACTCAGCGTTGTAGTTATTCACCTTATTGCAAACAGTGTTGATAGGTTTTTGGTTACACGCAGTAGTTGTAGACTCGGGTTTTAACCGATCCGTCTACTAAGGTTGTCTCTACCACATTGTCTAACTTAAGGCCTAATTCCTAAGAAAATCGCAACCTGATGGGAATTTTGAACCCTCGACATTTTGGGTACCCGGCCTGCATGATAATTACTCTTTATCTGTGGGTCATATATAACAATACCCACTGAAAATAATCCTTTTGCTCTATGGATGTAAGTTCAAAAGAGGAAATCTAAAATGCCATTTTGGGAACAATATCTTGAAAGATTTAACTGCATAATTGCTATTCATATGCCAAATTGTATGAGTCTCAGTACATTTGGACATGCCTCATCTACAGAAAAAGTACCACGTGCTACTAAAGGAAATTTTACTAAAGGGAATTAAACTATTCGAAAAGCCAGACGAAACAGTCTTGACCCGCTTGTTCTACGGCGTAACGGCGACGCACTTTAGTAAACCAAGCCAGTTTAATGTGCATTAAATTACTAAAGCACGTAAAATGGTTAATATCTATCATATAACCGATAAAAACCCCATTTTCATCAGCGTGAATATTGAAACACAAAGACGAACATAATTGTGCGATTTATGTTTAAATTTAAGAAGTTATAAATTATAGTGTGACTTGTCAGTTGGTGCTATAAACCACCCGCGGTGAAGGGTTGGGTCTCCTTCAACGCCGAGGCTCGGGCTTCGAGTTCGGGTGCCTCTCAGGTACGGCACGAAACCTAAAGTGCCTTTTCAGGTCACATCCCTACTTCTACCATGCGTAGCGCCAATCCTGGCGGGGTTTCCCACTTTTAAAGATAGCAGCGCCATCTTCCCGCCTGCGCACTGTGAAGCAGCCTGCTTGTGAGAGCACTAGACATCCTCCTCGCTTTACACTATTACAGAATTTGTATAAAACATATTTGATTTAGGTTATCTGGGTTTACAGATTAAGGATGAGGACTTATTCTACGATCTATTTTCGCAACCCTTAGTAGAGCCGAGTACCATTACAGCAAAAATGGTCAATTTTAGGTAGTTTTTCTAATTTTTTTATCCAATGCGGTTGGCACCAAGTAAACGAGCAAACAAAAAAGTCCTAGCTACATCTTTCAAGCGTTGAACGGTACAAATAGGACATTTTCTTTACTTCATGGCATGTCACCATGGCGACGTTAGTGCCAATGGCCTGAAAACCTATATTTAGCCGTGGTGTCCATCTTAATATGCTGTAAGTTCATGCAATCCACTTTACCTCACTACAATATCCTAAGAGTTTATGCAACCCTCTTAACAAGTACACCATTTTTACCATCTGGTTCTAAGATCTAGTTTAGATTTGTCCCTTACAATGTCGTGGGCTTGATGCCTCAGCTTCGGCCAAACACTATATTTTAGCAGTACTTTTTTTTTGCAGTTTTCGATGTTGAGTTGCCAAAATTTCATCATTGACGAGACTCGACCATTCCGATTCCTTAATGAATTAGGTCCCAGGTTGTGAGCTTGGAACGCGGAACAAGCCGTCACAATAAGTTGAGGGATCAGTTGTTATACATCCCGTCGCTGCAGCACAAGTGGATACTATGATCTCATTTTCGACGGCGTTTATTGCAGACCCTCACAATTATGTTCATAACAGACGAACTTACCAACTCCACCAATATTTAGTTCAGCCCGGTGTTTTGATGATTAAGCTGTCGGTGTCGTCAAACTCATGGTATCAGCAGGTATACATTCGATCTGTATGTAATGTAATTTAGCACAGCATCTTGTTGGCTAGTTGGCTTGATAGTAAATAGGTATAGCTCAACCTGATAGTAACTTGGAATGGCAAAGGATTTATCTCTTCCATTCCTCCGCAAATGAGGGGATATTTTGACGCTTTGTTATTTAGCACCAACTGGGTGTGATGCTGGCACGACCTCTGTTTTTTCATCGAGGAGAATTTAATTTTGAAATTTTCTATGACCGATTAGAGGGTAAAAAAACTTCAAAATATAGTTATGCTTTCTGATTCATAATGATACTTATAGCTAGTTAAATTCCGCATGTCCATGTTGAAGGAATATTGTACTTAAAATGGGGCTGTTACGGATATGAGGAGACAATTTGAAAGTGCATAACTTGATGATTTACTGAAGGGTATATTTAGCTGACTTTTGATGTCCTTTGAAGATGAAATATCGCCGATGGAATAAGCGGAGGAAAAAGTTATTTATTTGCGAAATTACTTACTGAGCAATGTTTGTACAGAATTATACGACTATTACTTCGCGCACAAATAAACCATCACCCAAATAGAAAAATACACCACATTTGTCGCAGTAGAATCAACATAATTTGAGAAATGAGATTTTTACTTCACTATGCTGTAAGATTGTTACTTCAAACGCAAATAATATCTGTCAAATGACAGAAGTTACAATATTTGTCCAAGTCGAATCACCGAATATGGAATAATATTCCCTTGGAGGGGAAAGGCAGAAGAAATCGCGCGATGACGCAGCGGGAAAATTGGCAGAAAAAGTGACAAGGCGCCGAAAATCGAATGATCCGCCGCTCTTTTCATCTCTTTCGGGGACTATATTTGCGGAGGAGTATCGAGGGGATTGTATACCTACGTGGGTGTGGCTCACGCAAAGAGTTTTTGGGTCTGAGATGTGCTGGGAAGAGGGGGTAGAGGAAGAGGAAAAGTTTCTTGAAAAGGAAACCAAAGGAAATAGGGTAGAAGTGAAGAGGAAATAAAAATTGTAAGAGGACGTGCGTGGGAAGTCATAAGACTTGCCGGGACGCGTATTTGTGTCCATTTTGAAGTGATCCTATGGGGTTGTGCGATATTGCGATGCGTCTTATTCGATATATCGGAGCAATGCATTGAGATATTGATTTTTTGGGCATCGTATTAATCCAAATTACGATATGATATAATGTAGTACGATACAATAAGACATAAGGCTATTTAAGATATAATTCGCTCTGCAATACATAGCACTTTTGGTGATAAGAGACATCAAGCCACATGTAATGTCATGCAAAATGGAACACATGCGTGTTTTTCGATATTCGATTACATACTGTATCATAGGATATGCTCCATCATAATGTATGCGATGGAATTAATGCATGCAGCATCATATTTTTTATTATTTAATTAGCTGGAGGGTGTTTTCTGGACGAGAGCTTATTTTATTATGTCAAGATATGGTAGAGGGAACTGTGTAACAGAAATGCTCGACAATTTGGGTTTATATTCATTGAGGGAAAGAAGTGCGAATAGGCTTTAGGATTATTTTAAGAATATGTTGAGGAGGAATCATGGGAGAAGCTAGGAAACAGAATGGAAAATACCACTGGGAAAAATGACCATCCTCACAAAATAAAGAGCAGAAAACATTAACTTAACATATCGAAGCATTTAATTGTTATTAGGACCATCAAAAAATGGGGAACAGCACCAGAACCTATCAATGAGAGATTGTGTTTTAAGAAATAAATGAAGTAAGACAACTAGGTCAATATATGTAAGTAGTGTGTATGATTTTTTCATGTGCATGGTTTCAATGATAATATTTGTAATTTTAGGTTCATTTTGTCGTATGAAGAGATATTTCTGTATCTGCGATAATTAGTGCTTACCGCCTGGTTGGAGTATAACTGCAGGTTTGTTTTTAGCCAATAATTATCGTGCCGTATGTGTTATCAAATTATTCGATTTGCAACACTACGCCATGTGCGAAACATCGTGCGTTTTGCGATGAAAACTTTATACTGAAATTTTCTATTGAGAATTAGACATTGCCTAGCCTCTTGGGTCGTGAGAGGAGATACGATTTCTTTTTGTAAGGCTTGCGTTTGGGGAAATAGGGTGTTGTTGAAACTATGTAGTCGGCACCTCGGGGATGTTTCCCGCGAAGGGCCCTGTAGAAGGAACCCCAGGGTTCGTGTCCTCCCATGTCTCTCTGATTGGAGTTAAGGGTCTTCAAGATGGAGGTGAAGGAGTGGGGATGAACACAAGAGAACAGGGGGAGTGATGAGAAATGAGTGGATAGAGAGATATTGAGGAGAATCGAGAGACGGAGAGAAAGTGTTACGAGGAACGAAGACTTGTGTGGAGGAGGTTATTTGAAGTGTGTCGGGAAATAGTTTGCGAAGTTAAGTTGCGTTGAGGGACTTGGAAGACTGGATTGGGGCAAACTCTTGCCATGATTAGCCGACCCTTGCCACAATTCACCGACCACCAAGGCAATTTATTTTCGTCCTTCCAACTATTATTGCAGTCGGGCGTATACTATAAGTGCTTTTTTTCCTTTGGTCGGAAGTCTTTTTCTACTTCGGGGGTCCAAATTATTTTTCTAGTGACTCGTGTACTAAGTACGCAAGTACTAACTAAGCATGGACACACATGCAAGTACGCAATGTTAAAGGCATTGATTCGGAAAATAAGAGAATTTATTTGCTTCCCGGTTGGTTGAGGATTAAGTGGGTCGAGAGAGAGGTAAAACGAAAACATTTTTTTAATGGAGGAAGTGCGTTTGGAGAATTTAAATTCCCGATGACGGAATATTGACGTCACTATCACATAAAAACCCTGATTTTAAAGTTTTTTAATCGGGGATTTTTCGAGGCTTTGACGTCACACCCACAATATGGTCGAGGTTTGAGAATTCAAAATCATCTGGAATAAGGTCCCAGTTCATAGCATACGGGGTGCGGATATAAGCCGTATCGCACCCTTGACAAAATATTTCGATTTTAGTAATTCAAGATTTCATGGGAGAAAATATCAACACCCAATCATGATCAATATCCACATTCTTCACGTGCAAGAATGATGGAAAGAAAAGCATTTTTTGCGAGAAATGATGTATAATTCGGGGAAAATGGCTGGAGGCTAATAAGGAAAATTACTTATGCCAAATATTTCTTTATGGCTCGTAAGATGTATAAAATATTCGATCAGTTCTTTACCATTCAAGAGAAGGAGGTTGGAACAAAAATGGAGAGATTTGGAACGTTGGGAGATGTCAAATCTGCATTTCAGGCTGTTTCCAATACTCTCTCGCTGCTTTCCCAAGCCCCCATTGACGGGATGGAGTATCCAATCTTTATTAGTAGTACCAAATGGTGAGGGAGTATTTTCCCTCTAATTTTTCCTGATTTTTGTTAATAAAAATCACAAGTAATTGAATTAATTTAGTTATACAAATGAATACAAAAATAATTGCTCTAGTTTTGAGCTTCATAGTGCTACTATAGCTTCGTGCCGCATTTGGCGCGCGAGCTTCTTCCCTCGGCTGCCATCTTCTTCTTTTGATCCCACGTCCTCTTCTTTCCTTCCAGCCGCCTAGAGGTCAAAACAGTAAAATACTCATCCATATTGAAATTGATGACGCTATTGTAAATAAAGAGGATGACCGCTAAGTATGGGTATAAAATCACCTATTACAAGCAGAGTAAAATCGGCGTAGCTTGACGTAAAATCGTGCGATGAATTCACGAGTGGGTTAATTCAAAAGCGTACATTACTATTTTTATGGCGTTTAAAATATACTAAGCTGAGTTAATAAAGTTTAAAGTAATTGAAAGAGAAAATATATGAAGTACTGAAAAATTTGTGCATTTCAGGAAAATTATCTAAATAACTCCAAAATTAGAAAGTGAATGCCTACATAAAGAGGTTACAGGATGAAAGAGCATCAAATGCAGAGTCTATGAAGCATATACTGCCTTACCGAGAATGCTTGGAAGCAATAGATCCTCAAAACCACAGTCGAGTCTTCTCCTATTACAAGTGTGCAAGCAATGGAAGATGACGGATGGATGGTGGTGTCTCATTTATTCATTTTAACTTATATACATTCCTTATCCTAAAAAAGACGTTAAATAAATGCCTGAGGTAGTGTCACGGAGAATACATGCTAGTTTTTCATTCTGTGGTTTGTGGTGTAAGAATTAAGGCTTCTGAAATGTGGTTATCGAACTCGATTGGAGAATTTTCTAAACGTTTAATAAGAAAAGCGAAGTATTTTTTATAATTGTGATGACGATAACGCTATAGATATGATGATAGTAGGAGTGTTGAGTAAGTGAAATCATATTTAATGAGGAATAGGAGTTCATATCTTGCAGAAGCACTTCTCCAGTCTCCTGAGATTTGTGACTTTTGTCATGGGCTATCCCAAATATTACTTAAAAGTTACCTCAAATTGAGGACATTCGTAATGGAAAAATCATCACCAAGCCATCATTTCCGGCGGGACGGTTTATGCTAACTAGGCGTTTTCGCCAGCAACATAGGTATACCCTAGAACAGGACATATCTGTCTTGCTTACTGTGCCACTGTCGTGAAATTATGAACGACACAGCATTGTTACATTTTTGTAAACATTTTCATTTAAAAACGTTTTAAAAATAAAAAAATAAAAACAAATGACGTGATATGCGCACGCGTAACGCGCACGGGTGTGAAGGCATGTTGTTAACGTGAGAAAAATAAAAGTTTCTTTTGGCCTGATTCAAACCTATATATTCCATTAAAGAATTCTTTCATTGAGAATGTCCTCACTTTACCCCTTTGCATCCGTGAGAGTAACTGCTTTCAACCTCATTTCTGTATTTTTAACCTGAAAATGCGGCTTCCTAAAATTCCAGAAATAATGAAGGCTACTCTATAGTCGAATGATAAATTTTCAGAAATATAGCATTAAAAAATCCCTCGAAATTTATTTATTTATATATATTTTTTAATATCCTGAAAACAACCTCAAGGGCCTTTTACATCCGGCGATGTAACTTAACAAGAATGGACAAGCACAGACAACCATGCCCTGGTAGGTGAAAAAAACGATCTCCTACGAAGAGTTGGAATTAAAAATGCATAATAAATATTTAAAAAATGTAGAAATACAGTTATTGGACACATTTGGCGACACAATAGCATGTTGAAAACAATAAGGGAAGGAGGAATGAATGTGAAGAATCACAGAGGAAGACCAAGAATGGAATACCCATCAGGTAACGGCAACGGACTGCCACGATGGAAAAACCGGCTCCAGATCAGACACAGAAGTCGAGCGTCGTTGGGCTCGGCTCGAATTAGGAGGGGCGATCCTCTTGTTCGTCCGAGTGCTGTTGCCCATAATTGCAAGTGATATACTGTATGTGCGAAATGACTTTAGCCGTCGAAGCACGTCAAATGAAAATACTACTTCTACCCCCATCAGGTAAATTAAGAAGGAAAGTGAACAGATTTTTGTGAATGAATCTGTTAACTTAGAGGAGAGTGGAGAGCTCCAGCAAACCAGTCTTCGAATTAATGGCTGCTGATGATGGCAAGACCTCTACCACCGGCACCTCATCCGCGGGTCGAAATGAAAGTCAAGGATCTAGGTGCTTATTGGTCATCCAAGGTTGATTTTGGACGTAAACACAGTTCTGATTCAATCTCTTCACGCCTTTCCTCTAATAGCAACGCCAGCGTTCCCACCATCCGTCCTAGTTTCCCTAATATTCGCTCAATTCTACCTAGACACCTCCCAACCATCCATGACGCAAATTGAATGCGTAGCATTTTGAAAATGGTTCACTTCCTCGTTGAGTAGCAACTACACATATTTGCGGCCTTCGTGCTTAAAATTACGCTGCCAAGGGCTACTACGTCTAAGCGTTGCCAACCTTAAGTATCCTAGGAATGACAGCCTAACGTTCAATTTCAGAATCACCCGGAAGAATCCCGGAATCGGATTTTGAAAATTATCCTCCTCCCAGATTGAGGCGTTTTCCTCCTGGTTCATTAAACAAAGCCATCATCTTCCGGGTCGTTTACTACATAGGTAGTTTGTTTAAGAGTTTTTCTTGGGAGGAGCACGTGAAAGATGTTCAGAGTTTTGGAAGATCCTCTGAATATAGTATTTAGAATAATACCAGCTAATGTCTAAGATTCTATTAAAGGCATCTTGAAAAATTAAAAAAAATCTTCACTTTGAAGACCTCATCCAAAAGCAATCAAACTGATCATTAAGAATGATGAATAAATATTCTACGGTAGTTTTAATTATATTATCAAATTTTAATCTCCCGTAATTTACGTTTCTTAGATCGAACGAGTTTTCGAAATACTTCTTTGGGGCCCGTAACTCTTGTTGTACCCCACAAACCGAAATACGTTTATATAGCAGGAGGTGCTCGTAATAAATTTTTTTGGTTGAAATATACGTTATGCATGCATATTCCAGGGTCCCAAATACTGTGTCTTTTGAATGCCAATTACTTAATTAAATAAAATTAAATTTATATATATCGCTGTCTATTTTATTAATTTACCCACAACCCTTAGTTTTCCAGTTTTATTTCATAACCTTGTGCGTTGGCATTCCTTTCCATTTGTATAGTTTAGTAATTCTGGATTTTAGAATTACTGGACAGTTAATAATATCAAAGGGCAGTAGTCATCCACAGTTGCAATCCATTCTTTGGATTTAAAGATCTTAATTTGTCCTCATCTGAATCTTTTTTGGTTTCATTAATACATTTCCCAACTTATTGCTGTTATCATACCTTATTTTTGTCTCTGACAGAATGCTCTCCACCTTATCGAGTAGCGCTGCCTTTATTCATTTCTCCCCGAAATATCTCTTGCCTTCGCATTGTCCTTTCCCTTCCCCCTTATTGGCTTCTCGCCTCAGTTGGCCATTTCGCCCTTTGTGTACGTCCCGTGGACTCTGAATTCCGTGCTCACGTTCTTTCATTTCCTCCTTTCCTCCGCCTTTCTAATCAGATCTCCCTCCATCCGGTCCTCGGCAGTTCAGTTCGTATTTAGCGATTCCATTGTTTCCTACTGAGCTCTCGTTATCCACCCTTTTTGTTCGAAAAAAGATATGCCAGCCTTTCGTTTACTCTTGCCATTTCCTTATCTTCACTTGGAGTTTATTAAGCAGCAGCCCCCGGTTCTTCTTCCTTTTTGTTTCACTGGAAGGTTTATGTAGATTATAAGTTCACATTTTATATGATGCAGATAAGCATTTCACTCGCCTATGTGACTCGCCTATGTGACTCGCCTTAACACTACAATCTTTGATGCAATGTTTTCTGACGATTGAAGGTCTGTTCAAATGAATCTGAAAATGGGTTGCCTGGACGGAAGCGGTGATGTAATGTTTTCAGAGTAATCCATAGCTACTCTATAACTTCCTGGTTAAATATACGATTGAAATAAATTATGTCTATTTCGATGGAAGCATACAACTACGATGGGGGAATAAAATTGAGTGGGGGCTGCGCATTTGCAAATCGTTGATGGAGGCATACGGCGACTGGCGGGCATTTTTGGTGAGGGAAAAAAATTCCTTGCTGTAATAATTGTGACTCTGATGTGCTAGCACGCTGATTTGAATAAAATTGAGGGATCTTGTTTTATCCTATTTTGTGCAAATTTTGTTTAAGAAACAAAATTTGCACAAAACTTTTAAGTGATGGCTCAAATTTTTCGCCTTAAAGTTATGAAATTTCCTGTGAAATCCATTCATTAAATATTATATTATAAATAAAGAATAAATTTCGGATGTCACCCAATAATCCTATAAAAGTTGAGAGAATTCAATGGAACCCATTTGATTGGAAGAGGGGCATCTAAGTAACGATCTGTATTCACAACTATTCCCGTGGGGGTAACGGGTGACACTGGCTCGGGAAGGTCAAAAATTTGTCGCGGAGTGCGCCACAAACGACGACGCAAGCACCCCGACGGTCGTTATACAGACTGTCCCATTGGTCGTGTGTCATTTTTGACCTCTAATTTATTACCTACTAACTCAGACGCAGTCACGTAAAACCCCATAGCCGTGTCCCCAACGTAGCCATTCCCGACTTTTTACGAGTGTTTTGTTAAAATTGGAGCTTAGAACTTCAACGACTATGACTGACAACAAAATATGCAAGAGACACACACAGCATGAGATTATTCGTGCTTTCTGCACGTTACAGGTAAAGCAAACCAGCGTGCTTGATCTTCTTAAAAGTAATTTGTTTACTATAGAAAATACCCTAAAATTATTGCAATGATTTTTCTCTCGATTTTAGCCGCTGAATTTTCCATAGTTTACTGTACCGAATGGTTTTTGCCTACTGTCAGGAGACTACAACAAATATTTATGGCATTTAGCACCTTCCACGAGCTTTCCTGATTAGCTGAAATTGCGAAGATACACCAGAATTACAGTGAGGTTTCGGATTTTATAGTTATTTGCAATAGATTAATGCACTTTTAAACCGTGTAAAATAGTAATTTTTAGCAGCCTTTTATTCTTTTTCGATAAATGATTTGAATGGCCTTAGTCTACGATCCACGTTTCGCAACAAGTAGGCGTAACGTTCTTCAATACATGAAAATGCGCTTCTTCAAAATACAGAATATTTTTGAGTATTTGCATTTTTATATTTAATAACAGTTACCTCGGAAGTTCGAAAAACTTGAGCGCAGAGTTGTGCTTCCAGTTAAATAATTTTGTCAAACATAAAATTTTCACTGCCAAATTCTTTTTAGCAATCAATGAATGAAGATGGGTAGAATTTCCTGAGGAATAATGTTTTATCATTGAACTTTTGTGATGTCATTTCTATTTAAACAGATGACGGTGATGACATTCCACTTTGCTCAACGGTGACAGAAGAGCCATGCTCGTGGGAATGTATTTATAGCGTGTAAATCGCAACAGAGTTTTTAAGCTTAGGAATTACTGGGAATCTCCACTGTTGGTTGGTTTTTCTGGGATTTTCTGGCCTTCATTTCCTGGTGTTCTTGCCAACTACGCGTAGTAGTTTGGAGAAGGTGTTAAACACTGTGACCTTTCGGCGTATTTTCCCCCGAAAGTAGGCTAATGCCGATACCAGGTTTTGTTTTCCGCAATTTCCTTTTTGCGGAGATTACCTACTAGTCTTTATGACTTTGTGATCTCCGGGACAACCACGTGAATTCCTCTTTCGAAATAGCCGGCACAACTCTCGACTCAGAGCGTGATTCACTTGGAGCATGTTGCTAAACATGTGAATCTCTTATTTTAGAATTATCAAATGGAAATTTTTTTGACATTATTCACTTTTTCATTTAGCCTAATAAATGAAACCTTAATAATTTTCCACGCAACTTATTTACAATCGATTATGATTTGAGGAATTTAATGCAATTTTCAATGTTAAAATGAAAATTTACATTGGCAAAGGCACTTGGCTGCTGAGTCCGCGACATAGCTTAAAAAGTGTATAAAAGTGAATTAAAGAATATTAAAAGAGTATTTTCTTGCACCTGATACGAAAGTATTTTACTAAGGGAAACAGCAACGCATTCGAAGTCCTTTACTTTGTTTACCCATTCCTTTGACGGAGGGAAAAGAATGTAGTCCGTGATTTATTTCGTTGGAAATTAAGAAGTAATACACTGTAACCCGTAAGAAATCGCGGGTACTGAGCTTCACAATGTTATAAATGTAAACATTCTTTGGATATTGAGGCATATTTCCACTAATTTTCGTACCAAGAAAGTTGAGATTTAAGAAATTATATTCAGAACTAATAAACACATTTTCTCTAAAAAAATAGCTAATCCAGATTTAAAAAAATCTGATTTTAGAAATATTCACCTCAAATATTCAATCTCTTACTGTATTTCCTTGGGAAATTTGAATCTTTGATAATATCATCATCTCATACGGCTTAGCAGTTTTTGGCCTGTTCCAGTTACTTGTTTTTCTTGGCCTTTCAGTATTTCTTGAACTCGTGATCTATACAATAAAGTGATTTTCGTTATTCTTACATTTGACGTTGCATAATATTCTTGATATCAGTCACTTTGATATAGTTCTAACTTTTTATTAATTGGAAATGTGTGTTTCTTTTTGTCGTTTTATAATACCTACCGTTCAAATTATATCCTACTTCCGCCCTGCAGAATTCTATTTCTACCGATTCTATTTCCTTTATAATTCGTTCAGTAAGTAACTACCACTTCGAACTGTTAAGTGTTGAAACTACTTTTTGTGGAGCTTCTGGACCTTTTGCAAATATTTTATGAACTCTTGGTTTGGAACATTTAGAAAGGGAATTGAAAACACAATTAGAGATTCTGCTATTTTATTTGACCTTAGGGTTTATTTAAACCTGATAATACCTTATAGAGGCATTGGGGCAATGCAACTCAGCTTCTAACTCGTGGGTACTCATATTCATTGGGGCTTACGTCCCAATATACAGAAAAAGATGAAAGTGCTATAAGCAGCAACGCGGATGAAGACAGCGTATAACAATGTTAGAGCTGAATTAATGTTTTAGTAGGAATTATAGAGTTATCTTTGTGTCAAAGTAGACAAATGTGCCTAAGTTCACGCCAGATTTAATGTGGCTTTGAAATACATGCAAATATTTAGGTGTAGTAGGCCCACTTTGCCGATTTTCTAGATCGTTAACAGAATTTCGAAGAAATTTATACTTAGAATAGATAGCAATATTTCAAGACATGGCATAGGTGCGGTAAATCCTGTTCCTTTCTCTCATATGCACATCACGTTCTTTTGTTAACTATGGAGCCACTGGACGTTGGAATATGTATAGCTTAAGGAAAAAATCACTCCTGTGACAAAAAATAAAGGTTTTTGGCGCCGTGACTCGACCGAAGACAGTTGGAGCTGCGAAGAAAAATCCTTGTCACACCCCAGCCACATCAGTTGGTATCATTTTTATATTTTAGACTCATATCAACTACAATCAACAACCCAACAATAACAATCAGTCACACAGCGACAGATACTCAGTAAAGAAAAAAAATAATATATTGACAAAACGTGTGGACTGTCGAGATTAGATAGTTCTAACAACCCCCTGTAATCACGACAGTCCTGCTATTAAAGAAACAAACAACAAATTATTAATGTAGAAATTGTTTAATAAATTGCCGTGGCGCTACGGTCAGTGGCATTAGCCTTTAAACTCCTAGCGTGCCCGACAAGTCCCTTTGAATGTTTTCGCTGCATGCCGTGAGTGCCCAAAACATCCTGGCTCCAGGTATGCATCCCTTTAAATCCAGCATCCAGTCGAAAACATCGGGATTTAAATCCGGCGGAGAAAGGTTAGTTCTACGCATGGTGGACATTTCTGAGTGAAAATTCAGATTTATTGTCATTCCTTATCGGGCTAAGGGACTAAATAGAATGTATTAAGGGAGGTATTCATAGTCGCACATTATTGGTCGCATAATCTACAATTCACGAATCTATGATTATTCTCCAATCTCTAATTATTTCGGCCAAGCATTCATAAACAAAAAAATCATTGATTCTAGAATCAATGATTGACGAATCTCTGGTTACTGACCTGGATCTGTGATTCATCAACTGGAGATTGAACCTATGATTTTTCGACTATTTTTTGAGAAATGCAAGGTACCTGCGATTTTTGGTTGTTAAATGGATTGATTTTGAAGTTGTTTATGCACTTTAGATTGTTTATAAGTTTTAAATTATCCTAAAAATACCTCAATAAAGAGTTCCTTTGAAAATAATTCGATATTAATTTCAAACAGCAATGTTTACTCTCTGGCACACAATAATTTGTTCGTAGTTGTTATTTTTCAACAAATCATCATCATAATAAGGTCTATCGGCGGTATTTTGAAACCGTTTGAGTGGCGAAGTTTCTTACTCAAGCAAATTAATCGCTTAGATTGGAAGCGGAAAAAATTACTGGAAGACACTTCTCTGCTAAAGATCTTGAGATCTTTTAAAGTTATTTTAGATGATTTAGTGAACATTTGGGAGAATAAAAAAAGGATGGATCCAGTTCCATCACAGATTTTTTAGACCTAAATCTCATCTAGAATTATTCTTCTGAATAATGCTCGAAGGGATTAATAGCATCTCTGATATATCTCTTTGGAAGATGAAATGTTCCATTGCAAGAAAAATCCATCCCTCCCGAGTATTAAAAAAGGTAAACGAAACGCAAGTTGGTTCCCAAGTAACTCAAGAAAGAAAATCTCCATTAAAGCTTGCTCCGACTGATGTGAAACTCATTTACATATCTTTATTTACAACTGATTTTCAATACAACTCCTTTACAACTGCACTCCAGGTCTTTTTCAACTCATTTACAATGGGCTGAATTCTAACTGATTTAGAATGAGATGTACAACTGATTTTCAGTACCTACTTCAAAGGCACTTCAAATGCAACATTGATTTTTTTAAACATATTCACCGATATTTGTTCTATATATAACCAAGCTCCATTATTAATTGCCTACAAATTAAAAAAACATCTACCCGGTATGTTTAACCCGTGGTTCATCCTTCACCCGAAACTTTGCCAAAAGTGAGAAGCTTGCAAACGATTCAGAGAGACTTTAGTTCAGCCAGTAAACACTTCAGTGAGAGCTTTGCGTAGTTAATTTCCGTTATACACTCAATTATTTCTATGTGTGTATTGGTACATTCAGTAATTTTCTCCTTTCATCATTTCCACAAGTTAGCTATTTCTTGATTGAAACGTGAGTGAATTGGAAAAAGTTGTTTATTCTCAATAATATTACCACGTAGTAGGTAAGAATATTATATATTCTTACCTACTACGTGGCAATCTAGGTTTCAATTAATTAATGCCACATATCTGTTATCGTGATGTAATGATATCTCCTCAGACTATCACGGAATTGCCATTTAAATATTAGTTCTCGAAGTTACATTATCTCACCGAAGTGGCCAAATACTCGTATATAAGACTTTCGTGACGCGGGTATTTCGATTTGCGAGTGTAAGCGCGTAGAATCGAAGGGTAGCTGATCAGGCGATATAGATACAAAGTCGATAGGTAGATAAAATGTGGGATGAAAAATTATGCTTAAGTATGCCATCGCGTGATATTAGCATTCACATTATTTAAAATATTAATATTATTTTTTATTTTGTGAGGGCAGGGAATTAAGAGTTAGTGGAGAGGGAAAGGGAGTCAGGGGAGAGAACCTGTGAATCTGATTTACAACTACTTTTCATCTGATTTACAAGTCCTTTTCATCTGATTTACAACTCCTTTTCATCTGATTTACAACTCCTTTTCATCTGATTTACAACTCCTGCGCATCTGGTTTACCACTCCTGCTTCAACTGATTTACATCACCTTTGCAACTGATTTACATACGTGTTTCAATTTTCAAATGAGTTTTAAACTAGATATAAATGAGTGAGTCAAATTAGAAGTAAGACAGTCGCAAAGTAGATGTAAAGGACAAAATTTTTCTTGAGAAACTACCCAGACATACACGCGTTTGAAACAACATACATATGTCAGCCAAATTCCAATGAATTGCGCTTCAGACCGTAGTTCTAAAACCAATGATTATTCAGCCAAATAATCAGTGATGAATTTAAATGACTCTGAACCAAGTTTTTCGATAAATTGTGATATAGTCTATAACACTCTGACGTTTTCATGGCAAATATATTCACAAAATGGATGAGCAACCCTTTTAAATGCGGGCCCACCAGACGACGTCATCTGCAATAGATAGAAATCAATCGGCAGAGGTGTTTGTTTCTCGATCATGAAGTGAATTATTTTAAGAAAACTTACGGATACGAAACTTTTAAAGTGATGACGAAGTAGCTAACATGAATGGCAATTTATTCGTGGGAAAAGGTTACCCAGGAAAGAGACAAATAAGAAAACGATGCAATTTAGTTGACACTGGTTTTGAGTAAAAAAGTGGTATTGGTAAAACGAATGTTTTTATAAGAGGCTTTTTATTGTATTTAAAGCGATGGCATTGCATTCATAGGCTCCAAAAGAAATCGTCGCGTAATTTTGAATGGGCAATTACGAAGGCATGAATCGTGCAAATAAATTTCAATTCTTTCTCGGACCCCAGACGAGGGATTCCGAATAATTCGCCTCAGAGACAAGTTTTACTGTTCAAGAAGTCGGAAATTATTAAACTTTATTTTGCTGAAATAAAAAAAAAACATTGTGGTAAGACTATCCGACACTTTTGTAAAAAAATATTTCCAACCACGAGCTTAAAAAATAAGTTTTGGCAAAAAAATCGGAAACGTAGGGGAACGAACTAGCACACCTGTAGCTTAGAAGCGGCAGCCTTACCCACTCGCCCATATCACAGCTTGAGCATCTTGGAGGCAAATAATTTTTATATACGTCTACAAATTTTCCCTAGAAGCATTGCTAGGGATAAAGTATTTTTGCAGGCTTTATATTGCTCCTGAGAGTCCCATTTAACGCCAAAACTATCACTATTTACATATCTCCGTTCAGGCTTCATGCTTTGGGAAGGAAATAGTACCGATATCGTAAATTATGATAAATACGAAGGTGTCCTCTTCGAAATTGGAAAGTATTGAGGGAAATAATTCCATTACTGGTTATTATGCGAGCAATTGACGCTTGAAAGAAAATAAATTCCCCAAGGCCGTACTCTTTAATGGGCGAAAAACGGGGAGGCAAAGAAGGGATGAATAGGGTGTTGAAAGGTTAGTAGGGGCAGACCGGACAAAAAAGACCGGACCGGACAAAAAAGCAAAAAGAAAACAGAAAAAAAATAAAAAATTAAGACAAGCACTCGCTCACGCACTCTTCTCACGGGTTTGCTCAAGGAACAAATTTCCGCGAAGGCTCAATCACGCACACATACAGGTTTGCGAAGTTTTCACTTACGCCAGTGACCGTCAAGCACACGGGGATGAGGAAGGAAAGGTGAGGGTTTAAAGTGCCCAAGAAGGTTTTACTACTAACTACTACTAACCTTTCAACACCCTATTCATCCCTTCTTTCCCTCCCCGTTTTTCGCCCATTAAAGAGTACGGCCTCTGGGAATTTATTTACTTTAAACTGTTTAACGGCCGTAGAACGTTCAATTATCTATATCTACTATTGACGCTTGATAAGTATCAAGCACGGTATTAATGATTTACTGGAATGCACAAATCATCAACGTACGCTAAAATAAACCCTGTTGAAAATTAATTAGATGGTGAGAATCGAGAGCCCTTTCAACGATAGAATTATTTTATCGCCAATTTATTTCATAATATGACTCGAACAGCCTACAAATACCTAAGACAATTTAAAGCACAATGGCACATATGTTTCCAGAATTGTTTTTGAAACATCAAACAACTAATTAATTATAAAACAACAGAATAAAATACTAGGTGCTCCGGAGACTGCATGAAGAATACGTCATCGAAACTTAAATTTTTTACGCTCCACACCATAGTTCATGAATCGATGATTATTCAGCCGAAAAAACAGTCATTGTTTTACTATGAATACTTACAAATAAATCAATGATTTTTTGACGACTATGAATACTGAAAAATCAACGATTGATGAAAATATGATTGATGAAACAGAGATTAGCGAACCAGAGATTTTTGAGCGACTTTTGCTGGTATTCTGAATGAGACAGCGCCTATGTTGAAAATGTCACCCGGAAGTTGCTATTTCATTTTCAGGGTGCTGTTTGCGATTCTGAACGCCGGATAGCATCCGTGAGGGATGCTATTTGAAGGCGCCCTTCTGAATTCCGGGCTATTGGGAAAGCGCCCGAGATTTCTGCTAATTTTCGTGCGCAACTCGACCATCATATTCATTTTCACGTCGAAGTCTCCTTCTTTTTCCCTAGTTCTGTTATGGGAATTATGATGAATGTTCATTGAAATGTGCTATATCACTCTAGAATGGGTATATTTTCCTATTAAATTGAAAAAATATACATAATAATCGTGGAGATAGACGTGCCAACATCAATTACGTAGAGCATAAAGCTCTCCGTCTTATTTAAAGTAGGCGTATTGGTCTGGCTTGACGAGAGGGAAAATTTGGAAACGTGAGCAAAGTTCTTTGAACATTAGAAAAGTTGAGCAAAGCAATGAAGTTGGCCATTCCATATGGGTTTTTATCGTGCATACGATATTTCTCCTCGCCTTGCCGATAACAATTTGGAACAAGCATTTCTCGACGACCGCGTTACTCTTCTCGGCCTCAGTAAAACTCATCGTATTCATTCTTGCTCTTAAGATTTTCATTGCATTTTTCAGTCTACCTACTTAATTATATTTCTCATCTCTCTATACTTATATTACCCATCTCGCATACACACATATATTCCAACATCACATACCCATTCGGGCCCACAAATTTTCCTTGCGATGCTTCGCCACGAAACACCCAGATATATATTCCAATAAACCATCACATCATTTTGCTTATGGATTGAATATGCTCACGCATACATTTATCAGGATGTGCACTTCTCGTATATCCAACCGGGCTGCTCCATCGAGTAATTTGTGAAGTTCAAATGGTAAAGTTATAACCATACACATGCATGAAAACAGTACACTTTTTTGAGGTGAGCCGTCAATACAGATAATATAATTTAGTTCTCTCAGCACGCTAACCATTATTTGTAAATGTATTACACTAAACGTCAATTGAATTTTCAAGGGAAATTTCATTAACAGAAGCAATATCTCAGTTGATGAACGTAACGAAAAATATCCGATAATCAATTAAAAACTCCAAATGAAAGAATACCGTGAAGATATTACTACCCAGCGATGAAGATATAAGGCAAATCACGAAGAAAATTAGTCTGTAGACATCGTATTACTATATAATTATAATTAATATAGTCCCGTCAACATTCAAGTTATTGTGTGCATACAAATTAACACAATGGCAAACTCAATTAGTCAAAATATGCGCTCTTGGGCAAAGTAACAGGTATTAATAATGCTAATGTTTCATAAGTTATTTGCACAATTTAACAAGTCTCGTTACCTTAGCCCGTAGCCTAAATAGCAGCCCACAAGATTTATGTTTGATCATTTTTGGAACGAATGGTTAAATATTCATTCTTATAACTGTTCTTGCAAACCACTCACATTGATATTTTGCTTTCATAATCATACACTGTCATCGAAAGACACAAAAATTGATGGGCATACAATATACATGATCACTGTCGAGATGTTACGAAATTATTACGTTCGCTGATCCTTATGTATTATTTGCCCAGTCCTAATAAGTATAACACACAAAACGTTGACAAGGGAGGAACGTGTAGTTCATTTTATTTATGACACACATCTCAATTGTGAATTTTAAGAAGAGTTCTACCATAATTCTAGCCAACATTTGCGATAAATGAGAGACGGAGAGCAACTAAGGCAACCATGTTTGCATCGAAAGTGCACTATATTAATCGTATTCGAAGATAAATGTGAATTAAATTCAGGAAGATAATTTATTGAATACATATTTTCATGCACCGACTCACGGCATCCATGGCGAAGGTCCTTCCAGCTGATTACTAAGAATGTAAACATCGCTCGTCATTGGCTGTCTGAATTTTCATTACTGTACCGGAATGTTTTCATACAGGAACGGCCGGGAATTAAAATAGCATACCGAAACAGATGCCCCGGATATCATACTCAGATTCAGAATCGCAGCGTATGCTATTGTGAAGCGAGGAATAGCATCATACAGAAACAGCGCCCTCAGATTCAGAATCCCAGTCTATGAATTGCAAACTGCAATTAATCAGAAATATAATCGACGGTTGGATATATAATCTGAGATTTCTTGCGACTATGAATACCACCCTTTAAAGTGTTTTTCAGTTGTGTTCCTTAACTTGGAAAACTTTATTTCCTTCGTATGGAAATTCGGGCATTTGTAACACTAAAGAGACGAACAAACTACCACGCGCAGAACTATCAGAGTGGCAAGTAGTCACGCCTCTTGAACTGCCTGCTATGTTAAAGCATAAAAACAATGCGCTGTGTTAAAGGTTACCAGGCTAGTGCAAAAAGGCTGGCCAAGCGCATAGCTTGTCTAGATGCCACCAGTCGTTAGCGTCCGTCCTCCGTGGGAACCCAAAATAGTTTTGGTGACCCTCGCGACCTTTTGTAAGCCTCCGGCTACTATTTTGAAACCCCAGCGCACGGGTTGAATAGGGGTTGAGGTAGGTCCACCAATTCTGCGTCGTTAGTATGTAAAACAAGTAGCTAATTTGCATGGTGAATTCTGAGGGCAAAGTGTAGCGCCCTGTTGGGATGTATTCGGTAGCGTAAGACGATTTTAAATGAATTATGCGAGTGTCTATGCTAGTTTTGAATGGCCATTGAGATTTTGCATGTTAACCGCATTATTGCATAGTTATTTCAAGAAACTCGACGAAAGAAATATGACCAAAGGTGATAAATATAAATACATTGGAATATGGACAATTGTCATTTCAGAGCTTATATCGAGTTTCCGGGACCCTTTTACTCCATTAACTGCGCCTTACATAGAGTTTTCTTTACCTGAAACCACTCTCTTGAATCATAATCATCGTAAGATTCCTTCAACTTGTAATGATATATTTCCTCTGGGTCATGAAAAAGTAGTGGGGTGATGGAAAGGCTAGCAGTGCTAGTACCCAGGTGTAATTCTAGAAGATATTGCCCCTCAACCTCATGGTTGAAAACAAAATGTATCCTCAAGCGGGCGCACGTTGGGTATAAATTACGCATATTTCATTCATTGCATTACTTCAGTGCCATCTAGAAAACTCCTGGATTATATGAAATATCTTTACCTTCAAGAAAGGAGTACAAAAAAGCACCACTGTAATAAATAATTAATTCAATCGGGATTCCAGCTCGGAGCTACCGATTTCCGACCAGATATATTAGGCGTTTATATCACCTAGATCTTTAACTTCTCCTCTTATTTGTTTATCACCTTATCCATAATCCATTTTCAACCTTATTCTTCTTACTCTGATACTTTAGTACGCTCAGTCGTGAAGATTCCATGGACTGTCATATCTGATGGTTGATTAGTCTTACTTAGACAAATTTGCTGCTCGGCTACCTTTTCAGGCCTCAAGCTGAATCTCTCGAAGTTTTCACAGCGTAAACCATGAATAGTACCTAATGGACTAAACTCCCAATCAATGCTCATTTTCTGGACGCTACTTTTAACCCTCGAATAGTTTTCTTATATGCAACGAGTTCAACGTGTTTCCTCGGGGTATTTTCTTACTCTAAACTATTTTCGTTTTCCCCCATAATTTCCTAAACACTTTTTCTGCCAAAAAACGCCATGGTTTTATGTAAAGTTAATTGAATGTAAGCTTCATTATGGTTTATGGCTGAATACGGTTATAAGGAAACATTTTTAATACGTTAAAATTTAATCTGTTTGAAAAATTATATTTGTTGAATTTTTTGCCCAAACATAATTATTTTTATTTATATAACGCATGAGATTTAATATTTTGCCCGACGGGATGTTTGGAAAAATTACTTCCTCGTAAGTTCTACATGTTATCTCATAAAAAAACTCTTCCTTCCAATCTTTCCCAAGGTATTTCGTCGAGTATGTGTTCTCACCTAATATACTACTTTTCCTTATATTCCCATAGCTATGTCTCCATATCGTTTTGCAGTAGTCCTTGACCGATGTTATACACTTCTCCGTCGTTCAACCTTAATATCCGAGCGTCCTGACCTAATATCTTACCCTTAACGTCTTCCAAGCAATACCATCCACGTAGCCTGAATATTTTTCGCTTCGATTGATACACATCCTGTCTTAACTCGCATGTGAGGAGTCGATTTTCCCTTTTTAAGTTCGATACACTTCTTTATTTCCTTGTGATGGACACTCATTTATATCTGCCTCAGTAAATTCTTCCGATGTCGCACAGGAGGAAGAAATCCTCTGTTCCGAGGAGTGGCCGTCTTGGTTTTTTCTTGGAACGCATTGGGGGATACTACATCTTCATTATTAGGTCAAAAGGACTCCCATTTCGTTCATATTATTTAAAAGGTAATGTTAGAGCGAAGGCTTCCACGGTGATGGTTTGATCTCTGCATTTTTTCCGGGTTTTCTTCCGCGTCAGTTGGCTTGTATGCAATTTTATACGTAATTTTGGAGGCATAATATACAGATAAGTACGAAATATAAGAGCGTAATGACTCGATTGAAGGCATTAATACGGGAATTAAAAGCAGTATAGCTCAAATGAGCCACTCGTTCCGGATTTATGTACATGAATGTGCGAAAATGCATAGAGAAGGTCGAGTGCGGCTGGGTCGGGGACTCGGCCATGTGTTTTACGTCAATGGATTTCCGTAAGCGGATATTATTTAGCGGCCTCGGAGGTGCTTGCGTTATCATTTGCCGCGCGCAGAGTGAACATGCAGATATTCTCGACGCCGTCTCACCAATCCCGTCACATACAATACCTTACTAATCGATGGCTAATTAGAGAGCTTTTCCGATGAGATTCTTACACTTTTATTTCATCGGTGTTTTTCGGTGAGTATGGGTTGATATCTGAAATTTATGTTGAAATATGAGTACTTAGTTATGATTTGTACGGAGAAATATTTCCTTGAGTCGGTTTTATAAGCTTGAATAGGCATATATATACAAAACTTCTTTTGGCATCATAATAAACGCGCTAGTGCGTCGGAGACGCGAGGTACACTGCGCAGAAATTTCAGTTTACACTCAATGTGACCGCGGGTCCCCACCTTAGCCTTGCTCATGCCCAGCGCACACTTAAGGCCATGCTACCATTGCAACTGTACACCTGATAGAACGATATCACTTTTATTTCAATTGTAACTATTTACGAAGTTATCTAGTCGGAGTGGATCTTCCTGCAAACGTTTCACCGCCTCGGCTCGCCGTTTCCGACCTGCTACCCATATGTCATTCTCACTTTTAAGACCTATTCACTTAAAAATCATTCGTCTGCCTGGACTAGGGATTCTAGCCAAGTATGATGATGTTTTCATAGTGAATGTCGCACATTAATAGTGGGATCATTTCGGTGCGTTGACCAGAGTAGTGGCTTAACTTCTCTAGGTATGGATTTAAATTTAGCCTGTGGTAAGGAAATAGTCATATAACAAGTGAAAAAATAGCTAACCATTTGACGCTTATAACTGAATAAACATAACCAAAATGTTTAACTGTTTCTTTAGAAGTAAAATGGCAATATAATTTATGTTTGGGTACCCCTGTAAACCGCGTAAACTGTTGCACTGAATTCCAATTAGATGTACGACACCTGGGGCCTTAATCAGGAAGGACTCTACTGGGCAATGTCGAGCTCATGACTTTGCAGCCTAGGAAAATCACAGCTTTAAGATGATACTATATTAATTTTTCCTGGTTGTGACGGAAAAAATTCCGTCATAGTCGGGACACGAAAATGTGAAGTTCTCCCTGGGGGGTAAGTCGGTAACTCCTGTTGGCCGACGACAAACGTCAATTGTCTCCCATGCGACTTAAATGGACATTGGTGAGTACAAAAAATACTCACTTTGGACAACATGGGGGCCACCGCGGAACTCACCTCACAGATTTACAACTTCTTAGCGCCGTGGGCGTTGACATATTTAAATTATGTTGACATATTTTAAGTTTCGTGGTAATGTGAGTCTACCGTGTGAGAGTTACGGACTCACTCCCTGAGTATACCTTCGTTTCCACAACCAGAGACGACCTAGGAGACGGACGTGGAAGCCGGTAAAATAGGAATCGGCAAATGTCTAATCTCAGAACAACATTTGAGTCCTTGATGGTGACTTAGCTGGTACATCTAAGTGTTTACAATTTTCCGCGGGGTAAATTTCGAAAGATAGTTTGTGGATTAAATGATACATTTTAATGAAGGTCCATGGCCAGAACCGGAAAGGGCTCTCATTGCTACTTTTGGATTTAGAGTCACGGGGAAAACATTGAGCAGCTTCCAAGTAGGACATTAATTCCTAAGTTTGGCTGTGAGTGAGGGTAGTTTACATCGTTATTATTGACAAAAATACCTGACCAAATTTCACGTTATAAAACATCATCATAAGCAATCCAGCTATTTCAAGTCTTAGTACCGTGTTTTCCCGTAAAGAGTTGAGAAATATCGTCTGGGTGTTCATTGAATTTCCTCGAGAAAAACACTCCCTGTCTATAATTAATTTACTACTTCCCTTTTTCAATGCATCTGGAAATGACGTTCTATTCCTTTCTTCCGTTTTTACTTCTCTTCTCCTCCCTCTTCGACCCCTCTTCTAGCAGCCATTATTAAGACAGGTGGATAAAATAAATGCGAAAAACAATGCAAATTAATTGATTACACTAAAACGTCATCTTCGACTTGAAGACGCCTTCAATTTTAAGTGAAGGTATCTCTGGACGAAAAACATTATTGCACATTTAGGTGCAGTGCTGATAGTTCTGATTAAAAAAGTCTTCGGGTTAAGAGGCAGATTAGATTAGTTGTTGCGGCGATATCTGTAGGGACAGTAATTCCATTTGCATTTCATAGCAGTCTCCTTTGCTACATGTGATCATTAATGCTACGTCTGAATTTGACGAAAAGTGATATGCTTTAAGGCCTTGTCACACTAGACGAATTTACATGTGGCTGCTCGTAAGAGAAACCATTCAATGTAATTATCATGTAAACTGTCTTCTTATTCTCTTTTATTTCCCGCGATGAAGCTCAAACTCAGTCAAAAAATGGCTTGATGGTTTTTGTTCGGAATTATTGTAAATTGTGCGCTAAGACATAGCTTCCGAGAGGCATAGCTGATATTTAGTATGTAATCCGAAGAAAAGCACGGGAAATGCTCCCCCTATGATCTCCTAATGGCCAGGTGTGACAAAGTTGCAGTTATTTCTAGTCATATGTTGCATTATAAGAGATAATTTACCTTCACTAAAATATTTATGCACTTGGGAAAATATTAGCATTCATTTAGTGTGACATTTAAATTTAAAATAATAAAAAAAATAACTTTAAAACTCCTGATATGTTTATTCCCATCACATTCCTGGTTGAGGAGCACTTCTTAAAAACCAATTGGTTGAAATAACGATATAATTGAACAATAAGTAATAAAAGAGAAGATGATGAGTTACAACAGCTTTTACTTTTCATGTGATCTAACAGTTGAAGAGGATGTAAAAGTTCATGGTTGGAAACAGTACGCATCAATTTCTATGTTAGTGAGTCACATACTGTACTTAGAAAATTCCTGTTTAAGAGCTACCTTTCGCAACACATCCAAATGCCATTTTAATGATATAGGTGCTATTTATTTGAGAGGTATATAGTCCAGATAAATCGCAACTGAAAATTTCTTCTCTTAGAATAGCCAGCCTTAAGAGTTTGTACTACTGTAGTTTTCTGTTACGATTCATTTGTGTCCAAAAAAATACTGTACTAACCAAGTAATGACAACCTTTTATTCAAATATTTTTTCCACTAGTTCGGCAATGGTATCACTCTTAGATCTACAAGCTAACAACTGGTGACTATAGAAATTAGGATATTAAGGCCCTTTCATATTGGATGTTAAAAAATGCCAAAATAGCAATTTCGGAAATGGAGAGAATATATAAGTGTTATAAAAACTTTTAAAAAGTTACATGGTTTTATTAAATATACAAACATGAGTGTAACAAAATTTTGGCTGCCATGGTCCATGTGGAGGCGAGTGGCTTCTTACAACTGGGGGTGCCTGATGCCCCGAGGGTGTATATTCTTTGTTCCATTTTTTCTATTTATAAATAAAAATTCGCCAGCAAACCAAAACACGAGTAACCTTTTCGATAGCCAACATTAAAGTAAACAACTAATATATCAACCAATTTCATGAAGCAAACCCGGGCCTATGGGAGAGAAACCCGTGAAACTTATATTGCAATATTGTATTGTCATCGAAGATACATCTGTGTTCCAAATTTTAAGGAGATCTGATGAGTGTAAGTGGGTGAAAAATCGTTTAACAGATTCCACCCAAACAGACGTAAACTCAAGTTATATATAATACCATATGAAAAAATGAATCTGACGATGCATATGTGATGGAAACAGAGATTTCTCTAAGCTCCTTAATCAGAACAATCTGACGATACTTGAAAGCAGGAGTTTTCAATTCAAGGACAGGTTTTCCGCAGCTGTCCTTGCTATTCTCTTTTACTCTAGTCACTTTATGTTTTAGAAACTCTTTATTTTGACATCCTTCATAATTTGGTATTTCTTGACAAAACTTTACATTGATTTTTTACCTTAATTATTGATATGAGGAGACTTTTATATCCCATAACTTTCCCAATGTATATGTATCTATTTCATAGTCTTTTCGTTAAATTAACCCAACTCTTCATGTTAGGCACATGGTGATTCTTTAAGTCCATTTTATATTATTAATTATTGGCCAACATCACATTTTCATAGTTTCCAGTAATCAATATTCAGCTGCTCAGCAGTTGTTAGCTGTACGGAAATTCGTATTTTGTGATATTGTGAAAGATGGTCAGACGTCGCTTTGCACGTCATATCAATGCACTACATGCACACCATATAACAAACCTCGAATCTTACTTATTTTGAACCATCCTAATACTTATCGATGTCCTCTGTCGTAGCTCTGACTTACGTCTAATATTATCGTGACGATTAACTTTACCATTTACAGCCCGTTGATGCATTATTAATATAATATTTGCATCTTTTTTATTAATGTAACTTAAAGTTAAGTGATACTTTCATTTCTTATCAGGCAAAGGATGATGTATGGTTGCTTAGTTTAAATTTGTTGAGAGAAGTTGGCAAAACTCTGTCAGTTTTACATATGTAATTGTAAGGTTGATATGTAAACATTTACTTGGTTACATATGTTACTTTGGTTTTATAAAATAAATAAAAACGTTATTGTTCCGTTGTTTACGCATTGAACATGATATAATATTTATTCTCTTTCAAGATAAAACCAGTTAATTAATTAATAACAAGACAAGTAATAACTAGAAATAGCCAAGAATCGAACAAAATTTATGCATGTGATACTTATTGTATTTCCTGTATGTGTCTATCATTTTGCAATAATTTTGTGTCAGTATGACAACTTTAAAAATTATAACCATGAGGCTATGAGTGCTATGTTCATCCCGAATGAGTATAATGATAGTTAGACGCCGATGATAGAATGGAACTTGAAATCTACTTCCACGTACGTTACTTATCACTATATTCAGTAAAAATGCTAAAAATATTGTGGAAAGCAGATAGTGTGGACTGAGATGGGGTGTTTGATAGTTAGTGCCAGCCCAGTTTGGAGTCATATCCACTACCACACACCCTTGAAGTGGCACGCAGGGGACCACGTACATTTTGATTACATTCCTTCCGTAAAATAGACAAAGACTAGAAACTAGACTGTTTGTTTAGGGCTACTCGTTAAAATAAGTCATTAGTTAAATCGAAATCATTAGGGCCAGTTATATAATCTCTAGCTAAATATTTTTTCGGTATGAAAACTGCTACCAATACGCTATGCTACATCATATCTCGGTAAATGTTAACCATACATTATCAAACAGGAGAGTTTCAAGTATTGCAGAGAACCCTTATTTCAACAGCAAGCGATAAAAAAACGACGAAATGAGAGAAAAGGGCTGCCGCCGCACAAATTGGAGCAATAGTTGGTCTTTTATTATTCGTCCCACGCACCATTCGCTAGTGCTACAGTGCATTTGTCTTCGTCACCCAGCTCGTGGATTACTGCGATGACAGTATGTACTGAAAGAGTCACACCTCTGTTTGAAAGCTTGATTAAGAACCCGCTGTGGATGGGACGATTAAATTCTAGGTTGAAGTTCTCATTGACCCATCAATCGCAAGACTATGTTCACGAGATGGGATATGATTAAGTACTTGTTTACATTACGTCTCCAAATCAGAAAAGAGTGAGGACTGTGAGTGAGGGGGAATTGGTTTGGTGTTGGTGGTGCTTCCTTCACATTAAAACGCGCTCCCTTACCATTTCTTTTCCTTCCATATTCATTTTTCCACTCCGTACTAATTTTGTATTGCCGCTGACGTGACGTTTGTTGTCTCTCATCTTTAAGGTGGTTCCACCGTAAAATGACTTACTGTCATTTTATTCATATTCTGTCTACTTGTAGAAAACGTTATCCTCTATCTGATATGAGCAACAAAATAATACCTTTCCACGCTATTTTATTCTATAATTGAACTTGAAATTACATGGTGTTCAATGAGAATGAGAGAAACACGGGGAAAATAGTATTTTTCCATAAAATACAAATGCCATTTTCGAGGAAAACTGTCTTTAAGAAGAAATTAACCCAGAGAAATTGAAAAAAATAAAATACAGGCATTTTAACACCTTATTTTTATAGTTATTGAAGAATTAATTGAAGTCAAAATTCGGTAATTAGTAGGAAATGGCGCTGCAGTCGGGTCCTATGGCTGGAAAAAAGTGCTCATATAAAATACATTCGTGGAATAATCTGCATATTTTGTACCTTCTTTTTAGGTTTCTATAGGTAACGCATTGCATCAGTGAAAGCAGGATATATTTGACAAAATATCAAAAATGTGGAATTTAGTATTTGTTTTGACTCACACAGTCGCGGCGGAACCTCCCTAAGGTAGCTCCCAGGGACCCATTTACGTAGTAACCCGCGAGCCGCCACAGGGGTGTGGGTGCTGTAACATAGGCCTTAAAAACGGAGAGAATTGGAAAAAAGGAATGGAAAGAGGGAAGAGATGAAACTTGGGATGTGTTTCGGTGGATTAGTTTCTCGCTATGTTTTTGCCTTTGTCGTAAAATGGTACATTGTAAGAGGGAATTTGCTGCGTAACTCTTTTGTTCAACGTTTTTTTGGGATGTGCAGTAGTACGGCGGGGCTAAAATAATGCATATCCTCCGTATCAACGTGAAAATCTTGCTATCTCAACTTTCCTGGTGATTATTTCCTTGTATGTCCTCGTGTATCCTTAGAGTGATTTATATTTCCCCGTTGAGTAATTCTAATATCTGTGTTGTAGCACTTTCTGTTCATATTCAGCAGTTTTGATCAAATCGAGAATTTTCCTCTGTATTTTTCTTAGTACTCGAATTGATTATTTATCAGATGCGTTCGAAATGCTTGCGGCATATTCGAGATGGAGCCCAACCAGAGTGAAATAAGTGTCTCTTATACTTTTTCTTTAGAGGCCTACTTAGTCCGCTTGATACGTCCCTGTCTCGTAAATATTGGTCCAGAAATGTTGCAAATACATTCCCCAAAGTATGAAGTTTATATTGTAACATTATTAGCGCAAAAAAATAGTTATACGTAACAACTATTCGCAGTACTTAAATAAATATATATACTTTTATGCTTGCGGCATATTCGAGATGGAGCCCAACCAGAGTGAAATAAGTGTCTCTTATACTTTTTCTTTAGAGGCCTACTTAGTCCGCTTGATACGTCCCTGTCTCGTAAATATTGGTCCAGAAATGTTGCAAATACATTCCCCAAAGTATGAAGTTTATATTGTAACATTATTAGCGCAAAAAAATAGTTATACGTAACAACTATTCGCAGTACTTAAATAAATATATACACTTTTAATGAGTCCAAATAGAGACTTAAAATTCTCTATTTTGACTCATTTTTTCTCGCTGCATTGCTAAAAAGCCTTCAAAACAGCAGGTTTTTTGTGATTCTGCCAAAAATTACTGCGGTGACAAATGGATTAATTTTTATAAACAGTTGAAAAAACAAAGAAACTATACACCGTTAGTTTTTTGACGAAATCTAGATGTTAGAAATTCCTAATTTTTTCAATATTCTCCCTCAGCCGTAATCTGTCCCATGTAAAATTTATCTTGTTTGGCAAATTACTCGAAAATTAATTCGACGAGGGGTTAATATTTTGATGTCGTTGGAAAGACTTTTTTTCTTTAAAATGAGGCCAAATTCATCAAATTCTAGGTGAAATGATTTTTCGCTCAAACTACCTTTTCGCTTTACTACAAGTGTTAAGTTTCAAGTAGAGTATCATATATCGGCTAATACTCACCGAAAAGCCCTGAGGAATTACAAGAGAACGCATTTAGTAGGTAAGGTCGTCTAGTTAGCCATCGATCAGTTTCTGTTAATACTATGGCGGAACGGGTGTAGGCGGGTCGACGGCAACATCGGGAAGTCATCGCGGCGCGCGCCACCATCGACGGCGGAGGCAACCAACCTAACGGGCTCTAACTAGTACCCGCTGACGGAGACGTGCGATATTCACGTGAAAACCCTCGGCCGTGTCCACAACTCAGTAACCCAGTTGTCTTTTGGCTTGCGTATTGAATATTTCCTTACATTTAGATCAATATTGATTTAGATAATGTAGATGTGAGATCTGGGAAAAGGAAGAAATAATGTAAAGATCCTTGCGCGAGGATTGATGATATGATAAAAGGCAGAGAAGGAGACCTGGGGATGAATTCAGAGAGGGTTAAGACACGATGGACTAACAGGAATGAGGCAATAAGAAGCCAAGGGGTTGTATAAGGAGGGATGAGAGATAATGGCCCCCGTGGTGATGAAATCACTCCGGAGGAAGAAGTTCTTTGGACGGGAATGATGGAAAAATTGAATTTATGCCGTGCCTTTGCCACCGGGAAAGCAGAGGAGCGTCTGAGAATCCTTTATTTATCTTAGGCGGGGTAAATTTTTAACAGGAGGGGGTTGGGAGAGGGTGAGAGGCAGGATGGGTGGTTCAAATTCATGAATATAATTCCTCAAACCTGCCCTCTTGAACCCAGTCTCATATCGTTATTTTCTTAGCGATTTTTATAATCATTCTGCGCTTTGGTTGGCAAACAAGTTTATGCCCTCCCTCTCGTAGTTGTTTGAAGATTTTGAGTCCCGCAGACTGCTGAACGTGTCGGAGAACTATGCCCCCAAATCTTTTTAGTGCAACGTTTATCTGATATTGCTTGCCCTCGTGAGAATTTCTTTGAGAAATACGCGGATATAATGGAGATGGCTCCCATACAAGGAATGAGTATTTTTCCTTTACTTTATAAGTGTATCAACACATTCATCTCGTTAAACTCAGATGGTGTAGTTTTTAGAAGCCTCAAATATACCTGAGAGTGACAAAAATAACTTATTTCTCTTGGAGAAGAGGATAAATAGTTACAGTAAATGCCGGAGTAAACTCCAATATAACTGGAATAGTGTTTTACATTGTTTAAATATGACATTTTTCATTGAACATTTTATATATTCTTGTTAAGGAATGTACCCAACTCGCCAATTCCATTATCCCTTAAATTCTCTTAGAAGATTACCATTGTTCGGTTTATTAGCCGAAACAGATAAAATTTAGTTATCTCTCTCCGCTTAATGAAGATATTGGATAGTCACTCGCTTATGGTTTCAGACGTATAAAAAAATTTGGAATGTGGGTAATCTGCCATCGGAGAATATCCAGGCCAGAATCCGGGAATCTTTTTATAAAAAGATTGCTGATGATTTTCCCCTGACCAGCATTAAAAAAATGTGTAAAAATACAATGGAAAGCTGGAAGACTGACAGTTATTACTTTGCTCATTGTTACCCTTTATTTGCTATGAAAAAAGCGCGTTTCCTAGGATTGGGACGTGTGATCTTTGTAGATCTGAGAAAAGTCTTGTAGATGAGAAAAGTCTTAAAAAATTATACTTTCTCAATTGTCATCACCATTGGGCTTGGTTTTAAGAAAACGCCGAAGTTTCTGTTATGGCCAAGAAAAAGAATACTTAGTCCTGCTTATTTTACCACTGGCTAAATATTTTCTCGGGATGAAAATATAAATATTTTTGCAGACAAATTGGTATCTTCTTGTTAAAATTAAATCGCAGGAAGCTGAAGATAAAGTGGTACTACCTTAGGTAATGTGATGTGAAACATCAAAACTGGTCAGGTATCAGCAATGAAATGGTGTAGGAAATGGATACTATATCTCTGTTATCCTCGTTAAGAGTGAATTCCGCAAAGGAATATCGCCAACAGTTTATTCTGATGCCATGTAAAAAAAGGTATAACAAGTGAGCACCCTTCATCCACGATTGAATTTTTACACTCCAAATGAGTGCAACCCAAGCCAACTCGTGCATAACATGTTGCCATAGTAGTATCAAAGAAATGTATTGATAAACACGGAACTTGTACTGGAGAGTAAATGAATGTAATGTATGCAGGTTTATGGCGCAGACTTCGTGGTAAACAGCTCACTCAACAGGCACACAGAACGCATCCGGAAATATGGTCTGTCCGGGAGCCGCATTATTTCTTTAGCGGGGAGATTCAATATTTTAAAAAGGGATCGGAAATTTGGTGGAGGCGCATACATCCGGTAAAATTGATTAACAAGGGAGAGGGGCCTCATTTAAGACTCTACCGGGAAATCCTCGCTCCGGGAAGATTATGGTCGGGAGAATTTTTATCGTGGATCCCGTAACTTTTTCAATTTTTCAGTTTTCATTATATGGTAATTTAAACGCCTCCACATTTATTGGAAGAAATTCATTACTTTGGATTGAGGCGGCGGTCGGAAACCTATGGCACACATGCCACCAGGTGGCAAGGGAAAGATTTGTTGGTGGCACACCAAGAACAAGACGATTAAATTAAACTCTCCGATATTTTATTCCCTTAATTGGTATCTCCCTGGCTTGTAATTAAATTTTATGTAAAATGTGGCGCGTATCAGTTTCTGAAAGCGGTAATGAGGTGGCATTGAATAAAAAAAATGGAAAAGCAACGGATCTATCATACGTATCGCCCACTGTAGTAACACACTGCATGTGACATTAGGTTTAAAACCCAAATATTTTCTCTCAGACGTTATTGAATTGAAATTTTACCATATTTATATGTAATTAAAAGAACTGAATAAAAATAAAAGAAAAGGAGGAAATATGTATATTAAACAGAGGCCAGAGGGAGGATTAAGCAAGGGAGAAGTTGATAACTCACAGAAACTAGACAGTGTTGGTTCGATTCACCGCAGCGTGTAGATTTGTGATTAGCTTGTCAATGAAGACGAGCTTTCGGGGGTCACTGATTGAAAAACGTAACGTAGTAACATAAATTCAATCCATGCGCGTGAAGGGGGGAAATACAGCGGAACAATGTCGGAAATCGAGACCAAAATGTTGTATCAGGCCTTTAGAGTGCAATGCCCAATGATGTGCAACGGCCATATTTTTATTTTCCTGTTCTAATTTCTAAAAAGTACAGTAATTACGGTTTTTCATGTTTGAAAAAATTACATGCGTATTTATTTAACGAATTTTCAAAACAATCCATTTATAAAATTAATAAATTCTTAGTTAAACAATCAAAATACAAATTTCACCTTCATTGGCCTAGTATTTAAGAAACATCAAAACTTTGGGAAAGGAGGGGGGATCAGGACCCCCCACCATCACCACCTGGCTGCATCACTGGTGTGTGGAGAATTTTTGGTTTCATTAAATGAATAATTTTATATTTTCAGTAGGCTTAATTCTCTTAATTTTAAAATGTGAAATACCTGATTTTATATTTACTTACTGCGTAAGTACGTTATACCTGTGCCTGTTTTTCCTCAAGTCGCTACACTCCTCATCAGTAGGTTATTGATAACATGTATGGTATTAAGACTGCAACCATGTTAAGGAAGTGTTACTCGTTAAATGGTGTAAAAAGCGTTTTAATGATGTTTTTGTCATATAAAATGCAGTCTCCTTGGATTAGGAAAAATATTTTTTCCAAGTATCTTCTTCCAACGCTTGTTGGTTCCCTGACTGTAATTGGCTCTTGCTGGGCACTTAAGTTTTATTTGTAGCGATGGAGGATATCAAGAGATCGCTTATGACCTACATTCGACTCTTCAAACACATCGATCCTGACCGCAAATGGCTGTTGGATAATAGTTTATTGCTGTGGGTTCGTGTGATCTTGAACGCGCGGAAGATCAAATTTTTTACTGTCAGACCAAACGAAAGGCATGATCATTCAATATATAGTGAATTATAATCTTAAGTACCTAAAGGTCTCCTTTATGAAAATCACAGTGATCTCTGGAGCCGTCCCACCGGGTGTATACTTTTGAAAGTACTTGGCTGGGACCTAAATTCTCAAAGCGCGGGACACAAATGACCCAAAGAGAAATGACCTATCTTCTTCTGTCAACGGGAGTAACATTCCAAACAATCGTTTAACTATTGTTTATCTAAAAATGACTTATAACTGTTGATGCCTTGTCTTCCACTGAGCGGCAAGACGCGCTGTGTACCTCTTTAGAGTTCTCTTTGGCAATAAAATAAGAATGCGGCTTGTGCGGTGAAAAAGGGTTATAAAACGCGCATATTGGCTTTGCATGCAAACGGTCGACTATAACCCGAAGTCGCAGCAAAATGTAGGCAACGCTGTACGATGACAGTTTAAAGATCGTAGAATGGGCTTGGACCGACTTGAACGTGTTACACTATACCAATTAGAGCTTCCCACTGTATGGTAGCGTTTATGGCACGTGGAAAAAACAATTTTTTAATTGCTCAAAAAAGGTAGCTTCTGACTCAAAAGGCGTCAAACAAGTATTGGAAGAAAGTTTAAAACTCAGTATTGGCAAATGAAGATAATTTAGTTACATCTCATTGAAACCAATAAATTATAGAAGATAGATTTATTTTGAGTGCCTTCAAGCCGTCTTGAAGGAGAAAACGAAGAAAGTTTTGGTGAGGACGCTCCTGAAATTTTTTTTCGTTGTGTAAGGTGTTAAACCTCTGTTGGAGGACCATATTTAATTCCAGAAGCTCTAAAAGTAATGAGTACCGGGTTGGTTAGAAACGGCAATGACTTATAATATGACGCTTAAATTAAATATTGATATAATCTTCTCAGTCAACTTTATTACTCCCCAATGGCATATATGTTTCATAGCACTAGATTTTTCAATTCTTTTAAAAACTTTAAATAGTTGTGCAAACAAGGAAATTTTTATAATTGACTAAAGACTGAAATTATCCGTAGGTAGGGCACTCTATCTTCCTGATGGAAGGGAACAAACTTTGCGAATTTCACATTAAGTTTCGCAAAGTTTGTTCATTTCCATCGTGGAGAAGTTTCACATAGCTACCGATGACATTGTACGATTTGTTACTCTGCAATCCAATTTTAAAAATTCTGTAAATATTTTCTAGTGATATAAGTCTCGCAAATGTTGTAAAGTGCAGAATTTTGATAAGTGATTATTTATAAGCTTGAGTAAGTGACGATCCCCAAAATATCTTCTACATATAAACAACTATCGGCAGTCAACACGTTACCCATATGTCGTTAAATATCTGATGAGTAAAGGTGGCTAGCTACAATGGAATTGGGCTTTTATATGCATTTGAATAGTTTTACTTTAGATACTGAGATGGTATCTTAGAATTTCAACACCCCCAAATTTCAGTAATTTTTTTCGGCGCCGAAAAAAATAAAACAGAGTAGTCGTCTAAAGGTTAAGGTCCAAATTCTCTGGGTTTCGTCCGCGGCTACTCTCTTTCTTTCGCGTTCCATGGTTCAAAATTGATCTTATCCCGATGGGAAGAAGGAAAATCGTGGGGTGGAGTATGAAGAGCTAAAGCTCGGAGACAATGGGAGGAAATGAGAATGCGCACACATGCGCAAGTCATCGAAGCCGCGCAGATTCCACACTTTCCGGGCGCGCGAATCCCTTGAGGGAGCAAGCCGGGATTCCTTTATTCCTCTCGCCAGACGTTCCCCCTTCGCTTTCTTTACTTCCTCTCCTCATTCCGGCGCCCGCCGATCCTCTTCTGTTTTCGCACAAACAAAGCCGCAGCGGCGGGCACACCCTATCATCCCCCCCACCCCTAGCTCTTAAAAACCTCCCCTCACTCCTCTTCCGTTTTAATTTACTCTCGCAAAAGAAGCACCAGTTCGCCATGAACCCTCTTCCCCCCTCAAGAAAATTACTCCCCTCCCCTCACGAAGAAGGCTCCTTGAGATGCCTCCTCCTTTGCCACGTGGCCCTCTCTTAAAAGCTGCTTCCTTAACCCGTCGTCTTACCTTTCTGCTCGAACCACACATCCGCCCTCTTTCTTCCCACGGAAAAATCCAGCTCCTTATACCACCATCCCTTTCGTTTCTCCACCTCAAACCATTCCCTCTCTCTCTCTCTCCCTCCTCCAAACCCAGTCCCACCTACTTTCTCCCAGCCTATCTTAATTGCCATCTCCTTAAAACTGCTTCCTTTTCCCCGCTCCCCATCCAAACCAAACTACTTCTACTTACCACCACTTCCCCCCCCTCTTCTTTCACCCAACCCCTCCCCCAAAAACTCCTTCCTTCTTTGTTTCCTCTGCTCTGAATTCCATTTCCTTAAAGTCAGCCCCCTCTCTGTCGCCAACTCTCTCTCTCTACTCTTAGGTATTTTTTCATCCCCTCTTTCTTCGATTTCAATTTTTTTCGTGCGACTCCACTCCGCCGCTGGATGAAGGGAACTCGAAATTAAGTAGGTAAAGCTCGTACAAACCACACCCCCCGCCCCCTCTTGCGTAGCTTCTCCTCGAGGGTCCTCAGGGTTAATTCATTTCATTTTAAATGGATATTAGTGGATGACATTATTTGTCAAATTTAAGTGCGTGCGTAAACATCATTGTGGTTGAGGGTGTGTTTGAGGTTAAGAAGATTGTTGAAAAAAATATGGATAGGAAGGATCAAAAACCTTTCATCATAATTGTAGAAGATTCAAAATGATATTTAATTAGCGATAGCACTGTGGAAGTGGATGTGATTAGGATATAAAATCTCCATTTTATAAGAAGAATGAAATAATTTCGTTTAAAGAAGCAGTAGCGACGAAATCCTTCTCAAGTTTGCACCATGAACAACTTTCCTTCATTGATCTCTGTTCACCTGTGTTCCAGAGGGCAAACCACGTAAGTTTATTGTGAACAAGGAGCCATGTAATTTTATTTTTATTCTAATCCCTGATTTAAGCTCTCGATTCTCAGTTTTTCGAAATACCACGACAGTTTTGAAGTTCAAGTTGTTACAGAACAAATGGTATACTTCTTGTACCTTCTCTAAATCATTGAAGTTTTTCTTGTAATTAAGTCTCTTATTTTACCATCTGTAATCAATAAAACCTAAAAGGAAAAACATTGGTTTGTTGTTTTAGTGAAACATTTTTTATATTATAAAGGTATATCTGTATTAAAGTGGGTAAAAATTGCCTTAAAATTATCCGAAATCATAGTTGAACTGTGGTTGAACATCAGAATACCCAAGGCCAGTGAGGTAAACAGTAAAGTGTCTTCTTGTTAAGTTTGAAGGTAGAGGGTTTTTTTCCCTCAGGATTGCATTAATGTATCCAGTCAGTTGAAGATCTCATGATTATCAAGAAAGGTGTGGCTTGAAATTGAAGGAAAAAATATAATTTTATAATGCAAATACCATCGGAGTTTGAAAATTTACATCGTGTCAAAATAGTTGGTCAAATTATTTGACGGTATAACCTTTAATCCTAAGCCAGTGATAGTGATAGACACCTTGGCACCATAATTGTAGTCGCAGTGATACGTTCTCAACGTATGAACTAGGACGCTACGAGCGTATGAATTTTTTTTTCATGTGGCGTATGTACTAGATTATAGGGTCCTCAATCGTAGAAGTTGTAGAATTGTCTCTCATACATTTTGCGGTCTTTAAACGGTAACGCACGAGTTTAGCATTTCATGGCCCTTCTCTGCGGAGGGCGCAGTTGCTTTGTATTGGCTTTTTATCGAATGCCAATGTTGCTATAACTCATAACGGTGGGGAGATGGGAAATTTGCCGAACATGTTCAACATGCGCGTGCTTGAAAGTGCATTGTAATGGATCCTCTGAAGTTGAAGTAATAGCTGTAGTTACGCTGTGCGAATAATTAGACATTCCAAATCTCTCCTATAGTCTTTTACATCATTTTACGTATTTGTCCAAGTTCGCAAAATTATGCTGACCTCATTGAGGATTATGTTAATTAAATAAATAAGATGCACATTAGCTGTAAAGGGGTAACAGTATGTCGTGTGACCATCATGTAAACTTCATTATTTATGTTGTACTTAGGCAAAAACTTTGCCATTTTCCCGCATCAAATTTGTTAATGCGGAATACCCAAAACTCAGAAGGCTATATCCATGCTCATAAATTGCTAGACTGACTAAATTACCATTTTTTAAATCTTTAGGCGTTAATATAGCCCTCCCCAAAAATGGACGTGAACGAACGATTATGTTAGTAATGATAAATTAAGACATTTTAAAACTATTTAATTTAAAATTAAATAAAATTTAATTCAATCCTTTTTACGGCCAGATTGTGAGAGGTATGGAGTATACGAATTACCTCTTGGCCCAGCTAGTTCCTTAAATACTGAAACACTAAAATATGGTTAAACGGCATAAAAATCCGGATTCACACCAAGTTACCTTTTGGGTGTTTACGACCGCAAGGAAATAGACAATTCAGCATAGAGTCCCATGCTGGCCAATTTTTTTCATTACGAATTTCCTCACATTCCTTGTGCATTATATCGCTAATGTTCGTGTTATAGCATACAGTGCATATTAGTACTAAAACTAAGGGTGCGCCGGCAACAAAGGCCAGTTTGCACCACGAAAAAATTCAATTAACTGAAAAAATTCTGTTAACTAAACCCATATTCCAAAACAAAATATATTTTCCCCGTTAAAATTTTTTATAAAATTACAATATGCTGAGAACGCCAGTTTAGCGCATTGAAATTAAAAATTGACAGCTATCTTTAGGCTTTTCACATAAGATTTGTCCCCAGATCCCCCCCAGATGTATATTTTACAGATCTCCCCAGATGTTCAGCCTCTCGATTGCATACCGATACTTGACACACTCCGTCAGAAGATGTTGCACTTAGCCAAGGGTGAGTAGCTATCATTACATCGGAGCTGGACCTTCTCTTCACTAAAGAGATGAGAGAGCGTAAGAGTACGTTACCTTATCCTCAACCGAGTGATGGCGACTTACCCCTTCCTGACGGAATTAGGCCACGGTGATATAACAAGCTTGATTGCAAGGGATTAATCGTTGGCGGTGTTTTCTCGATAAATCCTTCCCATTTTGCTGGACTACGTTCTTCAACTAGCCCTGAGATCGTGTGCAGTGTTTTTTGTGGAAACTTTCAACTGATTTTTGTTTGAAATGATCTCCTATGATGCATTCTACATGCATTACTTAACAGAATTATGAACTATAATATGTATTTTAATAATGACATAAACAGACCGAGGATAGGGAAGGCTGAACAATGAATTATTATTATGAATACATTTTGGCGGAGTTCAATCATTCACAGGAGAAGAATTACATTAACAAGAGCGGCAATTACCAACTGGTGATCCATGCGCTAGACTCATTTTATTTAAAATTTATTTATTTAAAACATTCTTTACATACAGCAGTAGCGCCAATTTACAGTGAAACATTTAACAATAAAGCCTTTATGGTGCAAATGAGTTTAGGTAAAATAATATATATGTATATATATATATATATATATATATATATACGAGTTCGTGGAAAATCACACACGCGATAATTTAAATAAAAATAAACTTTGCCACAGGTGGGGCGGAATTAAATATAGAAACACAAAAAAGAAGAACACTCACACACTATACGTTCTGATATTTCGGCACGTTGCCTTTCTCACAGAAGGAAGAATACAGAATGATCATTCTGTATTCTTCCTATATATATATATATATATATATATATATATATATATATATATATATATATATTAATTAATTAATTTATTTATTTTTTAAACTTTTGCCGACGTTTCGGACCTTTATTGATCCATCTTTAGGGCTATAAACAAATGATACATGATGGTATCTCCATGTTTTTCGGGCAAAGCTGCGTCGGTGTATCTTTACGAAGACGTTTCGTAGCCAATGCAGGCCACATATTCAGATCAAGTCCGAATGCCAAACGGTGAAAGTTGGCCTGTATATATACCGTCATCAAGGGGGCCTTCCGTTAGCGCAGCCAATCAGCGTTGAGCACCCTTCTTTTGGCGCGTTCCTTCTCAGGAGTCTCTTCCAGGTGTTGTGGAGTCTATGCCCGTCATCCCGATTGAAATCAGCCTCTACCTTCTCCATTTCAATAACCTCCCTGATGAGTCGAGGAAAATAAAACTTTTCCTTGGCTAAGACTCGTGCGTCATTGATGTTAATGTCCCGGGTTCGATAAGGCATGCTCTGAGACTTCTGACTGGCCAAGGCAGGCACTATATATACAGGCCAACATTCACCGTTTGGCATTCGGATTCGACGCAGCTTTGCCCGAAAAACATGGAGATACCAGCACAAGAGCGCTGCGAAAGCCTCAAACAGAAATGATAAATGATGTTGAAAATGTTTTACAATTCTTTTTTGATTACATTATGGTTAATTTACAGTAATTAAATATAAAAATACATAGACATATTCAAGATTGTTACCTTGGTTTGGTGCTGTTTTTATTTAAAATTTTATTTTGGTTGCTTGGATCCCTTTCTTTGTTGAAAAGTTATATATGTCATTTATTAAATTATGATAAATTTAGCATAGATAAGTAATGTCTGTTCATTTATTGCAACGTTTTTATTTCTGGATATATGGTACATTTCTTTGAATAATCTTTTTGATAAATTTTGTTCCGAGTCTAAAATTTTAGCTTCTTCGCAATTAAATGGTGACTATTTGTAAATAAATAAAAAAAATTGTAAACAAATATATATATTATTCGACCTAAACTCATGAAATTTGCAACATATATAAATAGAGGTCGAGAATAAATACCGTTTGAATCAAGTTTTTGTTAGCTATAAAGAATAGAAATGCGTTGTGCGATGCTGTGTAGACGTTCGTGTAAGACTTTGATGTAGAAATTCACGTTGTGTGGTTCTGCCACATGCTGAGGAGATTGATGAGAATGGAACATTTTTAACTGCGAGAATTGGATGTAGTCTTATATTGGAAGTGTTTATAGGTGTCAGGGAACGTATCGAAATATTTTACGCCCATTTAAGCTCATTTTTGACGGTAAGAATACCTTTGAATTCAGTAAAAAAGTCAGTACAATTCATTCAAGATTTGGGTATATTTGTGCCATTTGTTGATGGTGGTATGTTTTTAGTATTTTTTAAAGATGTGTTGATGAATATTAAATGCATTGATAACTTAAGAGAAACAGATATATTTGAAAGTAAGAAGCTAAGCTGCAGGTTCTACTCCACCTGTTACAATAGTCATTCCCGAATCTCCAAGCCTGTTATACACAAGCATAATTGAGCGTGACGCGGTGATGACATAGAGAAAGCATCCAAGTTTGCTCAGCAAGTATACTAAATATTTTGCTGTGTACTATACCCTGAGGCTAGATGCTAGGGGTTTCGGCAATCTTCGGAAAATGGAAAGCTCACTCAAGGTCATCCGCGCTCTTCTGAAGCATGCTGTGTTCCCGTGAAGCACCTATTTTAGCCATGGCTAATGTTTTAAATGATATATATTATCTATTCATCCACATGCACTCCGGTTTATCAAATTCTTCTGCTGTTGCATTTATTTTTCAAGTACTCTGCCCCATCATCATTCATTTATCGCGTAATTTTTCCATATTCAATTTCTTATCTTTATTTTTGACAATTTTCTGACTAACGGAAATATTTAAACAGACTATATGGTATGTTCGCATTGAAACCAAGCCGTTATACCTCGGATTCTATCAACTGGATGAGAAGAGACTAATTATAACAGCGGTCCGTGAATTACAGAGTAGTTTTTGAGATTTACGAATGAGCGAGCTTTATTATAATTCCATATAATTATAATAATATAATTATAAACACACCCAGTATAATTTTGTGAATCCAATTCATTGAGTTGTTATGTTCATAAATTTCTATTGTGCCAACCCTTTCATGACGAGTATTTTTAAGTAGTTTCCACCATGATCAGTATTTCTGTTGCAACAGTATCCGACTTGCATTAATGGAAGCGACACATTTGTTGGATTAAAGATACTAGCTCATGTAATATTTGGGAAAAATCACAAATTTTATATTTTTCGGAAAATCGAATTATCGTATGTCGGTGAATGTCTAAAAAGTCGTGCCATTCTCATACGTGGGGGATGTTCTTTTTTCTTTCCCGGGAGAAAACTCTATCCTGTTCAAGTAGGTGTAAAGTAGGTCGAGCTATGTGAAGGGATTTCGAGGCCATGCGCATTCAGGAGGCCTTCTCATTCGATACCCCGTTCCACAAAACCCCTAACTTCTGCACTACCATCTTTCCCTCTCCACGGCCACGCGAGGGTCGTCTTTGTCTTTAATCTCATCCCATCCGCCTCTTCCTTCCTCTCAAACCCATCTCTTATTCTTCCGCTCATTCCTTCTAAAACAGATTCTGCCCTTCTCGCCTCTCCGCTAAGGCTCTTTCCACGCTATAAGACCTCCCTTTCTTTTCTCTACCCCCTCCATTACATTTTGTCTCCCCCAATCTCATTCTCTTCACCCGGTTTTTCTCTCCCACCGTCTAACTACGGAAAGAGACGTGCTGTATCCTACCGTCCTTGGTTTCTATCCCGTAGTTGTACCCCAGGTGTTGCCGAATGAGGGTGCGTGGCAGGGGGATGGGATCAGAGCCCTCTACATAAATGCAGCTAAACTACTAACAAGGGGAGGTCCCGGATCATGGACGGCCGGTTTCACTGGAACTTGGGAGTTAGATTTACCTGGACTCCCCGTTATCGAAAATACCCACTTCTGGGTGTTGACGGCCAATGGTCTATGAGATGATACGAAGGTTACCGCGGGATTTAATTAGTGGACCAGCTTTCGGGCGTTCCTCCGCGTGATGTACATGCTCGACAACAGTTTCTCCAGCATCCCTGCTGGCGCCTTCAACCTGAAGACGCCAGCAGGATGGCTGGAGAAACTGTTGCCGAGCATGGGCATCACGCGGTCTATGATATATTGGCGTTTTAAAATACGAGTATACTCGTGTTTGGTGATTTGGTAACGTGACGTATTGTTTTACCCGAGGTGCCGAATTCCATCCCAATACACGGGAAATATTTTTTCAACGGTATTGTTGTATTTCCCACCAATTCTATTGTGAAGTCTTATAAGTTTCTTTTTCATCACTTTTCAATTTTGCCACCACTCGGTTGTGACAGCTCAAGTTCATAGCCCTTTTTTTACATACTGTAGGGTATTACCATATCTATAATTCCTTGAGTAAATGGTGGAATTTCATATTCTTGCATCATTAATATTTATTCTAGCGTCATATAGTGTTAATTATTGTTAAAAAACGAAAAGAAAAAGAGTTTTATTTCCTTGGGGCAATTTGAAAAACTACTTCCCGCAGCTACATTTGCTTCTTATAGCGTTTTCAGGAAAAATCGCCAGATTTTCGTCGCAACGAAATTATCTTACGTGTGGCAATGGTGAAGCAAACTACACATAGCAATTCATTGCTTAAAATACCAATGCAGGCAAAATATTGAGGATCAGGGCAGGGACTTAATAATGGCCATTGACTTAATATTATGGTTGTATGGGAAATTTATTTCAGTTTTATTTCATGTTTAATTTTTACGCTATTGTATTGACAACTTAGTAGTTGAGTCATGTAGAGGACTCTGGGTAAGACATTGGAAATGTTTGTGACATCGTCAATGGAAAATATGTGTTACATATTTACATATATGTTACACATGCATTTAGATATATGTTATATATGCATGCTATAATTATATTTATGGTCGCTTTGCAGTGGTTCTGTTGCGGTCTCAGATTGCACTAGGGACACGTTTGATCACGCATAGGGCTAGATACGCCCTCAGTATGGTCTCTAGGGCAATTTCGAGGTGCGTGACGTCAGGAACGGAAAGTTGGCCTATGCAGCCTGGGAAGCGTACACTATTATGTGTCTGAAATGATTTGCACCGTAGGTTACCTTAACGCAACTGAGTACAAATGTTCAATAAAAGCGCCTTTACTCTAATAGATAGTAATCTATAAAGCGATATTAAGAAAAGGATCACCTTGAACTGCATTGAGAACTAAATTGTTCATCATTCCCGTTCGGTAATACCAACGGTCAGTATGATTTTAAAAATTTCTCACCTTTGTTAAAAGAGCTTCCGAAGCATTCGATTATCCTAAGACAGTCTAATACGAATTTTTTATTAAACGTTTACTTACGTGGTGTCGGCAGCCCAAGTACAGTGATTTTTACTCAGCTTATTCTAGAAAATAGTACAAGTGCAGTTCCTTACGACAGCATTTGTACTCATAGTATCAAAATTCATTCCCACAATATTATCCATCACTCCCCACTCGCAAAGTGCATCTGAAACCAGATCAGCCTGAGTATTTCCTGAGCTTCGAATGGCTCCGGATACCTGAAGTACTTTCGTTTGTGACGTAAAGAACTTGGAAAGGAATTGGGGGAGGGTAAGGAAAAAAAACCTGATTTAAAATATTTTGTTAAAGGTAATAAACAATTAAAATAGACAATAAAATTAGTATTATTCAGGTCATACCCAATCGTCACGATGACTGAACAAGGAAGTAGTCGTAATTTACAAATTATGCATTATTCTGTTTTATTACCCACCATTTGACGACCCACAGATTCACATAGAATAAACACGCAGACTCCTGGATTCCCTCGAGATTCTCTTCGGAAAGAGTGAAAAATAAATATAATTTACCCCGTAACTCCATTTGGGAAATGACACCGTAAACCCTATATCCATTGGCCAATAAATGGAAAACTGGAAAATCGATTATAACAATTCAAGAAAGGAAGACTGCTATTCCCCCAAATCCGACGAAGAAAACACCGCCGTTGCGCTTGACAAATCCACTCGAGCGCACAAAAAACCCTATCACGGGAGGCCTATAAATTGTATTCTACAGGAAACCAACCTAAAGAAACGAAAAAGAGCGGAAATTGCATTTGTCATTGCACCATTATCGCAGACAAAAAATTTCGCCCTCCTTTGCAAACGGATATCCAACACGTTTACAAACGTCACTTCTTACGTAATGCGCGCGCAAACCTAGTTTGAAAAGGCGACGTATCTTCTTAAAGAAAGTCGTTTCTCTTAATAATATTTAGACCCAAAAACATTTAAGCATGAGACCCGATAAGAATAAATATACACGGTTTGAAACAGCCGCATTTTTTTCAGGATTTGAATCCTCTTTTGAGTCATGAGCATGCATAACCAGCTGAGGTTCATTCAATGTTACATGTAGAACTTTTGCTGTGCAATCCCTCGTTTATTAATTACAAAATAATTTTGACTTTATTGTTTGTGGCCTTACGTGCTTGATATTAATGCTTTTTGACATTTTTTCCTCATCTCTATCGCGTTGTTATGTAAATATATATTTTTTATTCATTATCCAATATTTCACCCAAAAGTTCAGAATATTTATTTTTTCATAATTTAAAATGGTGATGTAATGCATTTAAATGAGAATAATAGCATTTATCGAGAAAAACCCTTTCATTGCGTGATTTATATGCACCAATTTTTTGTGAAAGCGCATAAAAATAATAATTTAATGGTGAGAAGGTGAGATAAAGGACAGCTTGCGTGACTCATTCCGGCTAACAATCATGATGGCATGAGCGTGCGACCATTTTATTCTCCGCGTTGCTTTAACCACTCATAATGAAGCATAGCCTTTGGTAATTTGTTCTTAACTTTTCATACTAGATCATGACGCGATGCGGATTTTATGGAATAGATGACAAAGACTCCCTTGCTTTCTTCAGACGCGTAGCGTTTTCAATTTGCGAATTTAGAAAAAAATCGAATTAGATGACTTTGGCAAAAGCATAAAATTGTACTTATCGAATATTCATGCTTCAAAATTTTTGAAGATCAATTATATACCCATTGCTGTGATCGGAAGCTTTTAATCCTATATATTTCGAGAAGGAACATCAGCAAAAGTTATTAGCAGTTTTTTTGTTTTCTGCAAACTGTGTCAGAGTATTGCAGAATTTTACTGGGTGAAATCTCTTGAGAACATATTTCATTTCAAGCATTTTCTAATACGTTCAGAAAATGCAAAATATGAGCTATTGAGATGCTGGAAAATCATTATCGACGAAAAATTTTGTTGCATAGCTTATCTTCGGTTTCCCTAACTCACATAATTTCTCCTGGTTTTGAAATGTGGACTAGGCGTGGAAATCATTAATTTCATTTCGGATGATTCTGCCCCTCTCTGCATGTGGCAGTCAGTAATATTGACTCATATTATCAAATGACGTTAGGCGTTCAAGCTCATAAAGCATAAGTACTGTCTCCTTTAGGTAAAACAGGCGAGGACTAGTTAGGAATCTCATGTATATTAATTAGGTAGAAAGCCATGCCAAATTTAATGCATAATAGCCTTTTTAATTAATCAATATGGGAAGTATTTCAATGAAAACTAATAAATGAGTGCTATATTTCCCAAAAGGCATAATGATTTTGGCCCCGCTCAATAAGCATTATTCACAGGCGTGTCATTTAGGCAGTACAATTTTAAGGGGAGAGCAAGTTGGTTGGAGGTACTTTAAATGTTTTAAATAAAATAATACGAATGATTATTTTTTACCACCAAAGAAAAATGTAATGCGTGAACGTAACTGCCCATATAATATTTAAATTAATATACTTTGGTCTCAGCATAAGAAAAAAAGGCTTCCTTTGTGGGCTATATAACGCTTGTGAATATTAATGTCCACCAAAGGACTTTGCTTCCACTCTTGAAACAATTTAGATCCTACAAAAACTAAAACAATGCCTTGATAGCTTATTTGTGATGAATAGTATTTCCTGCCATTGTCAAAATGCAGTGATATTGATTTATTCACATAACGGCCAGACTGTGGTGCAATATTAATTATTGAAATTGCTCTGGCAAATGGAAGGAAAATGAATGGTGTATTATAAAATGGACGAAACAGCGTTAAGTAGTGAAGGCAAATGGAAGCCCATTCTACTCAGGCTAAGATTGGAAGGAAAACCAGGAAGTTTTGTATTTTTCATTTTTTCTTACTTTTCAGCTTTGGAACTTTCTAATGCTTACTTGTGTGCTAAAGAGGAGTATTATAGAATACTTATATACAAGGTTGCAAGTATGATTTCAGAAATAAAAAATACAATGTGAAGAATATTAAGGGAATAGTCCAGTACAGTAAGAGGTAACCCAAGGAATTAGTCTGCCGGTTGAGTAGTTTCTCCGCTTAAATGTCAATAGGTTACACTTGAGAATTAAATAGTTCTATCAATAGTCACGTGTAAAGGAATATTTTATCTCTCCACTGTACCTGACTGCACATTACGCAACCTTGTCTGTGTTTTCCTTCTGCTCACCTCTTTTGATTTTGACCCAATTTAATATTTCTATGCTCGGTCACCAGTTCTTGCCCACTGATGCGCCTTTTACCACATTAATTGATAACGTTTTCATTGGCATCCTTATCTTCCTTATGCGCCGTTTGTTATGGATTCCAAGCTCCTTAAGGTTCCCCTCCCTTTGTGGTCCTAGGGGTTGCGCATCCACACCTCCTCTTTCTGCTCCCATTTTCCCAATAAGCCAACTTCACATTATCGCCTCCCAAACATTTTTGCCGATTAAATTCACTGCCGCGCCATCCGTTTGGCAAATATTTTCTCCTTCCGCCTCTAATCCCGTGGCGCCACCGGTTTCCCCTGTCTCGCTACCAAACCCACCCTTACTGAGGCGTTTCCACCTCCGCACCCCTGCAGTCCCCTCCCTCTCCCCTACGCCCTTTCCGCAATCCCGTCATCTCCTCCGTGTTCTTATTTTTTTTTTGGTCTTTAAGGTCGTTGCGGGGGAAGGGGTTATGGAGGCTTATAGAGGAGTGGGTGGGAAATGGTGAGGAGAAGACGGAATGAGAACAGCGGAGGTTTTACCTCAAGGAAAAAAGGGGAGATCCCCATCGTTTTCTCTTCCAAAACCTCTCTTTTCTTTCTTTTTTTTCATTCTCCTTCTCATCGCCGCCTCTAAAGAGAAACGTTAGCGATTTCGTTGATGAAGTAAAAAATCCTTCCCGTCGTCCGTTCGAACGTGGCGTGAGTTATGGCCTCCGGGAAGAGACGCTCACGGCTTTTATTCGCCACCAGGAACGATTTTTGTGACGAATTGCAAGTGGAAATAAAAATATCTCTCGCGTCCTTCCTTGCGTTTTCATCGTTACGACTTATTTTCGACCTCCGTTTTCATTCCCTCTCTTGTATATTTTTCTTGCCTCCTTCAGGACCTTGCTCTATTCTTCCGCTGAGAAAGGAAAACTTTGAGCTGTCCCCACAAATATTATTCATTGGTGTCAGGATAGGGTTAAGAGCGGGAAAATATCCTAACCGTCGATATATAGCGTCACGCATTGTGGCTTAAATGCATCTTTTTAGGTGAAAATCAGGAGAAAGTGGTTCGCATTAACTTATAATAATACTGAGTAAAACACTTTATTAAATGACTTGGTGGTTTTTCATTATTAAAAGGAGTTAATAAGGTTAACTTTTACAAAACCTTTTACCTTAAGTTAGAAAGAAACCAAGTAAGTAAGAAAAGGAGTTAAAAAGGTAAAATTTTGCATTACTTTTTACCTTATCAAATCCTTTTCATAAAAATACTGGCTGCCCCAAAATATTTCACACTCAATACAAAGCCATGCCTTCATTGGTTGGATTGAGTTGCTCTCTACCGATATTTCTGCTGTAAAAAGCGTTGGGATAAAAGCTAGTGGATATTTTAACCTTTACGTAAGATTTGTATATTATAATAACTTACACATTCCTCGTTAATTTAGGACACTTGAAGAAAAAAACACTTTTCCAACACGGTTCAGTTTTAAATACTTTTCGCATCCTTCTTTTCTGAAAATGATTTGATCTGAACACCCTTATTTATGTTGATATATCTTTAAACCGAGTATAAAAATTTCTCAATTTTAAATCAGCATGTTATTGCCTGAGACTAAACGTATGGTCACCTATGTGGAGAACGTCCTTCAGCCCTATTGAAAGTATTCAGGGGTTCTAATGTTTTGGGACAACTTTATTTCCTTCTAGTCAACAGTCTCAAGAATCCATAATTTCAACGAGGAGACAAAATCATGCATAGATTTTTGCTCTCATCTTAATATTTTATTGGCACCTCTATGAGTAAACATTTTCTCTTAGGTTTTCTCGCGCCTAGTTTATAAAAATAAGTTAATTTATTCGTAAGCAAGGAACCTCAGGGTTCATACCTAACCTTTTTCCCCCCAATTTTTTATGCATTCTGGGAAAGAAAAACGGGGATGGTAGAGTTAGTTTCTGGATGGTGCTATCGCTTATTCTCGGAAGTACCCGTCAAGCCACGACACTCTTGAGTTTATGCTCTCTATTCATGGTACAACTATATTTACCTCTCCGGAATTCCAGAGCCTACCACATCAGTCTCCTCCTAAGATGTTTATCTTCGCCGAATATCGCGCCTTCCTCGACGTTATTACGCTTCATCAAAGGTCAAACCACGCCGCTCAGCATCCTCATCCTCATAGAAGTCACAGTTGGTGGCCTGCATCGCAGCGTTTAGTTGGTTATACTTTGATGCTTAATGGGAAAAATTTCGACTTGATAATTAGATGAATGTAGATCACCCTTCTGTCCTGCGAGCTTCCGTAGCGGCGCGCGGCAGGGGGTGTTAGGACACCAGCCATTAAATGGGGATACACGTCTTTATTGGGGCGAGATTGAGACTTTGAAAGTCCCTTCTTCCATGTAACCCCTCGTCAGTATACGGATACAGTCAATATGACAAACACTGCAATACATAAATCAAAGAAATAATACTAAAAACTACAGAAATAGAATATTAACGCGACATAATGAAGTATCAGAAATAAGTGTAAAAAGATATGTACAATTGTGGGAAAAACGTGTGGATTTTGGCCGTCACGGTAAAAAACCACTGCAGGAAAACACCCACACGTGAAGGGGGTTGTGAAAAACCTGTGAATACCTACTGAGAGAAGCTTATGCGACTCATGATAGTGAATATTATAAATACAAATTAAATACCAGCATTGAATGTTTTATGTGAATTTCTTGGAACAGAGAGTATTTTATGTGTATTCGGCATATTACGGTGTGTGTTTTACTATCCAACCTGCTGTTCCTTGAGAATTGTCTTATGTAATCCCTTTGGAAATAAGACAGTGATGGGGAGGGACTAGAGAAAGGGAATCATTTATTTACTTTCATTTTTTATAATCACGATGATTGTCGTAATTTTGCACAAATTACTTCCAGACTGATACATGAAACACAAAGGTGAAAATCTCAGCCAAGTTCGTTAATGGTCAAAATCAGACCAAGGGGGTTGAAATGGGGAAGTTTTCAGGAAAAAGCTGAAAAATTCCTTAATTTGAAATATGTTGAACTCGTTTAAATTTATAACACTACTACCAAAAACATTTGCTTGGAAGATTTTATAGGCTTGAGGGGTGGAAAAAATGGGTTTTCCGGACCTAAAATCATATCTTCATTAGTAGGAACAATTTCAGATTCGTTTAAAGTTATTTTAGATATTCTTAATATTATCTATAACAAATTTTGATACGGCTATCCCATACTGCAAGTGGTTATCGAAATGAGCTGTCTATATAAAATAAACTTCGAAATCAACATGTGCCTCTAGGTCGGGCCTCAATGGATATTTCCATTCTCTATTATCATTCTATGATATTTTAACTCTCTTTCATCGGCAATATATCTAATAATGTACATACCAAATTTCATTAAAAATAATATTTTTTAACTCATATAAGAAAATGTATCAGTATTTTGTGGGAGACATAGCATCATGATATTAGCATTTAATCTATTTATGATCCCCTAAAATGTCGGAGGCAGTCTTAAATCTACTGATACTGTTTTTTTGTTTTATTTTTGTGATTTCTACCTACCGACGTTTGGGCTTTCCAACGAAGAGTCCGGAAAAAGTCATGGAATGCTTTTGGAGGGAGTAGCGCTATCTGTGAGTCAAGTCTTGCATTCAATAATGTAAATTCATGAAGCTCTCCCATGGGAAATATATGATATAGAAAATTGATTTACAGCTTTTATGCTGGATATGCAAACCCTTCCCATGCCAGAAAAATGGAATTATGACAGATATATTATACGAACATGTATTGAGGTTTCAACGTAAAACGTTTTCTCGTGGAAAATAGATGAAAAACCAAGATTGACCAAGAAAGGTTTTTGATACCGATCTAATGTTTTAACAATATGATTTATCAACAAATTTGGCCCAATAACCGAGTTTAGTCAAAAAATTGACAGTTCATTCATGTATTACTGTAATTTTATTTACATTTATTATTCTTAAAAAAAACACTCATCCAAATAAGAACGATAAACTCGCAAAACTCAGAAGCATTTGAAATCCGACTCTATGTCGGCAAAATGACTGAGTAACCAAAATGTCTCCTCATTTTTACATATAGACGCTTAGTTATGCTTTTTTTAGGAAAATACATAGGTTTTTCTCTTTATTATGGCTTTTAGTTTAAGTGTATCCGTACTAAACCTACCAACAAAACTCACGATGCATCAAGTTCACGATAGACCATTCCTGGATATTCACATCTACCGGAAGGAGGATGGACACAGAGTTTACAGGATGCCCACCCACACGGACTTGTACTTGAACAGCCGGAGTCACCATCATCCGTCACAACGGAAGGCAGTAATTTCAACGCTGGTCCACCGAGCACGGTCCATTGCCGATCCAGAGAGCCTGCCCACAGAGTTGGAGTACCTGAAGAAGACCTTCCTACAGAACGGATACTCAGAGAGGGACATTAACCTGGCCCTGAGAAGGATCTCCAGTGACCAGAAAGAGCCAAAAGAGGAATACGAAAAACCAATAGCCAACGCCTGTCTCCCGTACATCACCTCGATCTCCAGGAAAGTTTCCCGAATCCTAGCTAAACACAACATCCGGACCATCCACAAGCCACCTGAAAAACTCAGAAGCAAACTCATAAGAGTAAGGGACGTTCTCGGGCTCAAAACTCCAGGGGTGTACCGGATCCCTTGTGAATGTGGCGAAGTGTATGTGGGTGAGACGGGCCGGACCATAGCAACTCGAATCAAGGAGCACAGGACTGTGCCGCCACCCCGAGCAATCCGCGCTGGCAGAACACAGTATTAGCAAAATCCATAAAATATTGTTTGACGACGCTAAAAGACTAAGCAGATCCAACGGCTATTGGGATCGATTAACTAAGTAGGAAATTAAAATCCGGATGGAGACGAAAACATTCAACCGAGACACGGGATACACGATAAGTGGGAACCAGCGCCCCGAAAAATCAAGTGGGAAAGAGAGAAGAGGGGCAAATCACATCCGACAAGACCTTTTGGTGGGAATCCGTCCAGATAGATACGGAGGCAGATTCCCTCATGATCAAAGACAGACTTAGTACTTTTTTTTAATTTTTTCCTGTACCTGACGATGACGTAAAGCGGTGAAACGCGTCGTACAATTTAAAAAAAATGTTGAAAAGTACTAAGTTTGTATTTAATCATGAGTACTAACGTAATTAACTTCTACGAAGTGAAGCCTGCCACTGTCAATTTTAACAAACAAAAAGTAATTAAATAATGATTCACAGTCATTATTATATTACCCCGATATCATAGTAGTAACAAATTATATGAGATTACCTCGAGATGCGGCTTTTTCCAAAATTCTGGGCGATATTGCTCCACTCAATAGTCATATGGTTGGGTGTCAATCACCTTGTGTGGCTGAATATTCATAATAAGTGAGGCTCAAGTCTTTATAACTATTTTAAATCACAAAACAACCCCACACATGTGCCTGTTCCATGAGGCTGTTTTCAGTGCCTGGATTTCTGAAAGACTCGGGGTGCAAGGTCCAATCACTTAGGTCTAAAGTATAAACAAAACAAATCGTTTGCAAACAGTTTCTCTTTCATCTGAATATATAATCTCCCGAATTTAGTCCTTATGGGCAACAGTATGTCTCAATGTGTTTGGTGTCATCAATTCATTGCCCTTAATTTATAACTGCAATGGAACTCACCATTGGAATTCGCATGTTACGCAAAGGGGCTATTCAAGTATTACGTAAGGCGATTTTTACCGCTTTTTAGCCCTCCACACCTCCATGCAATACAACGTAAGATTTCAAGAGCCCTCCCCTCACAATCTTACGTAAGTTAGGTATCAGACATTTTTGAAACCATGGACATAGATAACTACTGCAGGGGATTCTTTGTCAAAATGCGCAATAACTGACCTCATCACGGATATCGATAACAGTTTTTGATATTTCGCAATTCGCTGTAGGTATTATAATCTTTGCTGTAGGTACAACTTGCAAAACATGTGATCTTTAAGAATGCGACACTCCCAACCATGAACGAAACGAATTAGTTGTACCTTTTTTACAGTTTAGCATACGTTCAGCCGTACCGCCGCGGTGGTGATCGTAAAAAGTAAGATTTTTCCTACGAAAATAATTTTAAAAAGTGATAAAAATACGAATTCAGAAGTGACTTACATCTTACGTTACGCGGACACAAAGAACGCGGGTTTCCTGCTTGCCGGCTACCGGCTCCGACCGGCGCGTTAAGTCCAAGCTGGTAGGCACACACAAAGAAAGCTGGTTGACGCAGGTTTTTTGATTCGGGTAGGCATATCAGATAGCCAAATGGCTTTAACATGAAACCTTTTTCTTCATTGGGTCGTGTACTGTCAATGTGACAATATTCTCCATTATTTCTCATGAACCCCATCTGGTTGACAATTAATAACAGTTAATTAGTAATATATACCGCGATAGTCCTCACTAGTTTACTAATAAAAAATGCTCATTCTATAATCTTTTGATTATAATAAGCGAGATACAATTAGTAAAATTACTAAAAAACAGAATGAATCACAAATAAGTTCAACGAGTATCACAATTTATTACTCTTATTTTAAACAGACTTATTTCAGAGTGAAACAAAATAACTTTCTACTTAAAAAAACTGCCCTAAAATTTATAGTTTCTTTAGGCAGTTTTTTTAGCATTTCGCAAACAATGTCTTCGCATTTATTTCTTCCAAATGGTTCACCACTCAAACATATTTATGCGATGAATTATTACGAGTTTTTTAACAGTTCTTTGAACACTTTGAAAACACAGACCGTAGCGGGTGTTCAGCAAGACTTTCGTGATAATTTGTCGCATGGACTTAGTTGCAGTAGGTAAAGAGACACGAAACATTATACTACAAAGATAAAAATGAATGCACGCACAAGTTCCATCGGATAGCGGTATCGATTTCAGCAACAGTGAAAACTACCATTGAAGACCATTCTTTCATTCGACAAGGATGTCTAGCCTGTCTTCTGACGAAGAGTTTTTTCTCATCGATAGTGCTTTCCCGAAAGTGAAAGAAAAAAGAACAGGAATACATACCATTAACAAAAAAAGAAGAGACCATGGTGAATATCATCATTTGTTTAATACCCTGAAAGTCGATGAAGAAAGATTTCGTCAGTACACGAGGATGAAACTGGATACGTTCTATTATATTTTTAAGAAGATTGAGCATCGTCTGGAGAAAACGTGGTGCAACTGGCATAAGAATCCTATTTTACCAGAAGAAAGACTGGTGATTACTTTAAGGTAAGTAAAATATCTTTTCTCACCATACAACTATTAATTTTAACGACATAGATGCATTATGAATATTCTCAACTTTCATGTTAATTATAAATATTTTATCTAATAAAGTACCGCCTTAGAAATTTTTTTTATGTTTATTATAATTTCACAAAAATATCGACTCGTGCAAAAATGGTTCAGAAAATTCCTTACCAAACGTTGGTTTATATGCTAAAAACTTAAACTAACTTTAACTTAGCTGTGAAAACTATGCGTAGCCTAACAAGCTATTTATGCACACCGTTATTGACTGAGTGGCATTGTCAATTGCCTTGGTTAAAGTTGTTTTTAGTACGAGGATAATAGAAATAAGGAAAAAGACTTGAATGGCTTTAATGCTCTTTAATATTGCGTTTTTTGTGTAGTTACATAAATGAATCAGGCTATAATAAAATTTTTCACACATTATGGTTTGTCATAATTGTAGTCATAACTTACAGAATGAGGAAGATCAGTGACATTGCTCTCGGGAAAGGAGGAACAATTATGAGTTTCAGGGGTGTTGCGAATAGTATTTTCCTGCTGATAAGCAAACTGCCCCACAACTTCCTGTATTCTGCTCCGAAATGACAATTTATTACACTCGGGAATTATTTTTACATAAGGTAATAAACTTTTGAAAAAAAGCAAATCATCATCTTCCTGCCCCCTCGTCAATTTTCTTTCTAAATACGCAATCTTTTTTTTCTCTTTTTCCAGCAAATAAGCATTAAATGTATCACTCCCTAGCTTTCTTTTTTTAGCGCTTGATGCTGATGGCAAAGGTGGAGAATCGACGTTTACACAATCTCTTGCTTCCCCTATCTTCTTATCCTGGTCAGCAGTAATTATGCCACCAGGATTCTCCATCTCTCCCGTTTCCTTTGCTGCAGTGGCATCTTGAAGGCTAGCAGATGAAAACTTAGATAAATTCCCCGTCGAGATCCGAGGCTTTACCGTATCTTTTAAAAAGAGTAGCGCCTTGAAGTATGGCCACTTCACCGTTGGCCCGTCAACGGCTGCATCACCCGAACGTGAAGGTGGGATTTTTCCCAGCTCAATTGAAAATTGATCCCGCAAATATTTCCACTTTTTTTCAACACAGCGACTGAAAATAGAAATAATTATTCGTTAAGAGCTTGATCAATTACCAATTTTGTTTATTCTGGTCTAAAATTATTGCTAAAAATTACACACTATACTTCAGAACTTTTTTAAATACCAAGGCAACTTATTTGATATAGCTAACTACAGAAATGGCGTTAGAGATGACAGCCGCAAATACAATGTTACTTTGGCGGGATTTAGAGAGAAAATAGGAAGAAGGTAAATTATGAACCAACTGAACTAGAGAACAACGTTACTGTAGCTGTATGGTAAGGTAAACGATGAGATTAGTCGTGCTAATGTTGGCTGAAAATAGCAGTAGCGCGTGAACCGTACTAATAAAAGAAATTACTTGAGATTTTTTTCGTGAAAATACATGGGTAAAGATTGGAAGTGAATCAGTTATGAAATCATTTAAATACATGTTCCTTTAATTGACGAAATGTATTAGGTTACTTCATGGTATGTCCATGTTAAGCGAAAGAAAGCCCAACGAAGAACGAAATATACACATGGTATCAAACTAAGGGGAATGATGGAAGGGTAGAAAGGGTAAGGGAATTTTCACCGGGACAATCATCAGTGACCAAAGTGAAAGAGTCTAGAAAACTTATGTATGTAAAATATCTTAAGAAAATGGGAGCTTTATAAAGCATAACATGCATACAACAGGCGTAATAATTGAGCAAGGAAATATTACTGTGGAAGAAATAAGTGAAACTGACAATGAGTCTTTACCTTGAACTACACAATTAAAAATATTTTTAACCTGTATTTCTGGAAACGGAATGGCATTGGAATGTGTATGAAACATAAAATTTTCTTTTTCATTGTATTCTGTTTGTTACAGGTATCTGGCTACAGGATCGTCCTTCAAGACTCTTGCATTTTCCTTTCGAGTTGGCGCTTCGAGTGTTGGAAAAATTATCGCGGAAACAGTTGCGGCAATATGGGAAGAATTGCAACCAATCCATATGCCCATTCCAACGGAAGAATCTTTCAAAAGAGTGGCTGAGGGCTTTCTTTCGAATTGGAACTTTCCTAACGTGATTGGGGCCATTGATGGCAAACACATTCGAATTCAATGACCCAAAAATACTGGATCTATGTTCTTCAATTATAAGAATTACTTTTCGATTGTCTTGCAAGGACTGGCTGATGCAAGCTACAAATTTATAGCTATAGACGTTGGTGGTTATGGCAAGCAAAGTAATGGTGGTACGTTTCAATCCTCCGACTTGTATAAATTGTTAAATGATAAACAACTGCCGATCCCTAAACCCGCCAATTTACCTAGCACAAATGTCAAAGCCCCATTTGTATTTCTGGGGGATGAAGCTTATCCACTTCTTCCCAATCTTATGAGACCTTTCAGTAGAAATGATTTACCAATTGATCATGAATGTTTAAATAAACACTTGTCGAGGGCTAGAAAAGCTATTGAATGTGCATTTGGAATCATGAACTCCAAATGGCGTTTGTTAACAAAATGTGTTGAAACTGACATTGATTTAGTGGAATCTATTGTAAAATGCATTTGTGTTTTGCACAATACCGTTATAGATAAGGAAGGGATAGATCGTCATCTGACTGAAGTAAACAGTGAGTATATTCCAAGGAACAACATTAGACCAGCTATGGGACGACCTGGAAACCTAGCTAAATCTATTAGGGATATTTTTGTGACATTTTTGACAAATAACCCAATTTTTTACCAAAATAAAAACTAAATTAAAATATTTGAAAAGGTTTTAATTACTCACCATCAGTGTCCATCTCCTCGCTGATTTCTTTCCAGCAACGGTCCACAACGATCCTATTGGCGTGGGTTTTGTCCACTTTATCCCACACTAGACGTCTTTGGTGTATTGCCGAAATTAGCAGTTCCACGTCAACCATTGCAGGTCCGTCCGATGCGCGTAACCAGCGTGAAAGAAGTGTCCACACATTCCGGTAAAATCGCCCGCGCGGGGAACCTGCACCTGCTAGCCGGAATCTGCTTTTACTTTGTCCGCCTCCATTTAATTATACGGCAACATTTTAGACGCCGATTGTGCGGGTAGCCGGCCAGCAGGCAACCTGCTTTCTATGTGTGCGCGCACCCGCTCAGTCTGCCGCAAACGCCCGCGCGGGTAACCTGCACCTGCTAGCCGAAATCTGCTTTTACTATGTCCGCCTCCATTTGATTACATAGCAACATTTTAGAAGCCGGCCCCCGCCGCGCCGGTCGGAGCCGGTAGGCAGGAAATCTGCTTTCTTTGTGTCCGCGGCCTCGACTGTCTCAGATCCCCGGCACCGTATGATACAAAGGCCCTTTCCTCCTCAAAACGTCTTACGTAATACTTGAATGGCCCCTGGCGAATAATTATCTGTAGGAGTCAGTAATGGCTTATAGCGTGCCTATTGTATTGATATCCAAAAGTAAGCGTATACTACAATTTACTTTTTTACTATTTTACATTCCTATTATATTTTACCATGCTGCTTCTGTTTTCTATAATCTAAATTCATTAAATAATTTGAGGCCAATTATAAAAAAATGTATTAGTTGATTCCGACCAATGATCTCACTAAAAATAATTAGTTTTGCCGGCCAATATCAATTTTCTTTTTACGTATTAATTTCATTTGACTCACTATGTAATACAAGCAATGTTGATGAATATTTAGAGGGATAAATACCTTTTTTTATCTTATTTTAATCAACGATGAGGTTCAGTATTAGATAGCGCCACTCTTTGGTTAAAATTAGAACCATTTCACTCTCCCGCAGTTTTCAAAAGGCTGCTTACGGCATTGCTGATAGGTCGATGTTCTATAGCTCTATCATGCTTTATCGCCGGCATTCGTGCGATTCAGGCAATGTGTCAACAGCTCATATCATATTTAATGTTTTTTGATTCCCAAAAACTTGAGGTTTGCCCTCGGGTTTAAATACCAACATTTTCTAGAATTATATTTCTTATGTAATAAGACGATTGAAATGTAACGGATTAACATCAAATTTACTCTCTAGGACTTTTAAACTTATTGCCAAGACACTCACTAACTTGTAAACTCGTCCGAAACTGTGTCTTAGCAACCCCTTGTTTGCTCTAGGCTACGCCTTATATTATTTAGGGAATAATCGACCATGGAAGCTGTGGCTTTAGGAGGGATACGCTTGGCTCTCTACGGCATTCTGGTTGGCATTTTGTATGTTGGGCATCAAAACAAATAATGTAATGTGGATGTTGCCTCACTCTGAGGTTTTTTAAAGGACGTGATAAGAATCAATCATGGATACTAGACTTTAAAGATGACAGACTCCCAACTTCGGCGTGATACCTGATCTGAAGCTGCCAACCGCGGCGCCACTATCATAAATGAGTCACTTGTATCAGATGATCCCTACGTATCACACGTATTTTCTCTTTTTTCAATTTCAAACTTAAAGAAATTACGGCTAGTTAGGAAGAAACCAATGGTTTTATTCGTCAAATGATAATTCATCCTGATGAATTATCATTTGACGAATTCCTGACATCCTGAATTAAACGAAATGATAATCATCATTCCTGGGAGATATTTGTTGTGCTTTTAGTACGGCCCTTGTGATTGCATTACTCATTTTGAGGATTGATATATTCAGTGGGTGGCAGCTCATGATGCATAAGAAAGGAAGTGCGTAAGAATGATGAGAACTTGAGAAGTAGTTTGCATAGTAACTCTTTGGAATAATTTCTTGGGCTGACATTTTGGGTTAAAATTATGTTTCCCATGCATATTTCATGAGTTGGCAGCCTTGCAATTCTGTAATTCACCATGCGATATAAGATACGTGGGGTGGAGTGCAGTTGCTCAACTTCCTTTCCTTTTCACTCAGTTGGCGTAAATTAGGATCAGGACATGTCCTTCATGCTGTTAGTGAAAGTACACGATTTTTATCCCTGTACAAAGGCAACCAAGCTGTGAATATTCTTGCTTCAGGGTTTTCTCGTACTAGATTGTCTTGTGATGGTGTTATTATTTGAACAGACGATCCCTTTATTGTGATAAATCGACTATAATGTGCTATATTCATGGGATATGGCATTTATATATTGCTACTCCCGGATTTTTTATCCATCGCTTTGTTGTATGAGGCAGTATGTGTTGTTTTGCGATTTAAGACATCATTTTATATTGCGTGCCTTTTGCCATGGTAACGTTGAATCCCAATGCAATATTGAAATTCAAAGATTTAGTTCAGCTATCTCTTTGATTTTATATCAGTAATTGTTTCACTAATCGAGAAGCGATCGCCAGGATTTTATAAACCTCATGTATCGATTTTTTCAGTTGAGTCCTGAATGCTCGAGAGCAAATTTCAAATCGTTTTGGTAATTAAAATTATATTAGTTGGTTTGAAGTGAGAAGAGGGGAATGAAACAAACTTTATATCCTATTAAATAGATAATCATGATGAACAGTTCGTTAAAGAGGCGATGATTAGCGATGGTGGTTTATACTCGAAGCTATAATGTTACTATAATAATTAAGATCACTACAATGTTGGAGGTTACCACAATGGATATTGTTTTACCTTCACACTATATCTAAAGAACAGACTCTTACTCCTGTGGCCATTGGAAACCAAATTAGTTTCCAATGGCCATGTACTGCCTCCATCTTTTTCAGTCTCCTATCGTCTCCAGATCTACCCCAAGCTTCCTTAGATCTTTCTTTACTTCATCACTCCAACGCATTCTGGGTCTTCCTTAAGGTCCATACTCCATTTGGTTTTCCTTCCGATGCCTTACTGATCATTGTGTTTTCATTCATGTGTATGTCCCAGGCACCTTAGTCTTTTACTTCTAATTATTCCTATAATGTCTGGTTCGTTATATAATTCTATTAATTCTTTATTCTTCCTTATTCTCCAGGTGACATCTTCTTGAACTGGTACATATATTCTTCGCAAAACTTTGTTTTCGGATTTTATGTTTTTTTCGGAACAGACAGGGGCGAATATATGAGAGATCTTTACTGCCAAATAGAGTGGTGTTATAACTACCTTCGGAGCTACTGAAGAATCTAGGTAGTATGGGGAGAAAATCGTTTTTCGAACTTATTCACAGGATCTACGAGGAAGGAGTATGGCTAGAGGATTTCGTGAAAACAGTATTAATACATATCCCGAAGAAGAAGAAAGCGTCAGAATGCGAGGAGTATAGAACAATCAGTTTAATTTCGCACGTGGCAAAAGTCTTGCTTAGAACACTAAATAGAAAGTTGGAGAGCAGAGCAAACTGCTATTTAAGCGATGACCAATTTGGGTTCAGGAAGGGGAGGGCAACCAGAGACGCGATTGCGGTAATGAGGACACTTATAGATAGAAACATAGAGCACAATCAGGATGTTTTCGCTTGCTTTGTTGATTTCGAAAAGGCGTTTGATAGAGTAAACTGGGGAAAACTAATGCAGATACTGGGGAAAATAGGAATAGATTGGCGCGATAGGAGACTCATCCAAAACTTATATATGGGGCAGAGGGCTCAGGTAAGGGTAGCTGAGGGTGAATCAGGGTGGGCAGTTATAGGTCGCGAGGTGCGGCAAGGGTGCCCGTTGTAGCCTTTACTTTTTAACATCTATGCTGAGGAAATGGTAAGAGAGGCATGGGATGAGCTAGATGTGGGAATGAAAGTAGGAGGCCAGTGGATAAAGTCGGTTAGATTCGCAGTCGACCAGGCGTTGGTCAGTCGGTCATCGAAGGGATTGAAAACTTTAGTAGATGCACTGGAAAAGCACTGTGAGAAATACGGAATGAAGATAAATAATAAGAAAACAAAAGTAATGAGATTCTCTAGGACAAAGAAAGCGAAGCTGGTGATAAGAGTAGGAAGTCAAAAACTGGAGCAAGTAGAACAATTTAATTAATTGGGTAGTACGCTAGAAGAAACAGGACATAGTAGCAAAGACATTAGGAGGAGAATAGCGCTAGCGAAGGAAGCGGTCAATAATAGACGGGAGCTGATGACGGGGACCTTAAGTAAGGATGTAAAAAAGAGGCTGGTGAAGAGCTTGATATGAAGTGTGGCGTTGTATGGGGCAGAAACGTGGACCTTGAGAAAGGAAGACGAAAATAGGCTGAAGGCTTTCGAGATGTGGGTGTGGAGGAGGATGGAGAAGGTGCGTTGTACTGAAAGGAAGACAAATGAGGAAGTGCTTGACATGGTGGGCGAGGAGAGAAAACTTATAGATGAGATTAGGGGAAGACAGGGTAGGTGGCTGGAAGCGGTAATAAGAGGCGATGGTTTGCTGAAGGCCGTGATAGAGGGCAGGATGTTGGGTAAGCGGAGAAGGGGAAGGAAGGTAATCGGTTTTATGGTAGGGATGAAGAAAGGTAGGGCTTATGCTGAGATAAAGAAAGAAATACTAGAGGTAGAAAGGGCACGGCACGTGTAAGAGTTCGTTGGATATTCTCTGACTTTCATCACAACCTACCTCTAACCGGTAGATTACTGTAATGAATGAATGAATAATTATTATTTCTCACGCTTCATTCGCGGCTATAGCAAAAGCAGGGTGAGACGCAAATCCATCAGTATACACCTCTCATTCTGGCCCCTCCCTCTCGAAATTGATGTTTTCCCTTCAGTATCTCTTCGTTTTACATGGCTGGTATCCTAACTCATCCTGCCAGACACCCTTATGGGGGCTCACATTGTAGAGTTTAGATGTAGATGTACGCTGTATTAGGGGAGGGGTAGAAAAAAAATTTCCCACAATTTTCTTTGTCACTTTTTTCGTGTCTTTGTCCTAGGAGCTACCTATTACTCCATAGCGTTTAGCTCTTATCGTGGCTGTTTTAAGCTTTTTAATCAATTAAAAGTCATGGATAACTTATAAAGCAATTGGGCCCTGCTAGATTGACGGATTTTATTTAATCTTCATGTAAGACACGATGGAAGGCATTGGTACTGGAACGTATTTCATATATATAAAGTGACGGTTCATAAACAAATTTTCAGTCATGGTCCTAATTCTTGATCTCTCTTTGTAATCTTCACTCGAGTGAAATTTTTGCATTTCTGTCTGCGTCTCTCGGCTAAAAGTGCTTAAATAGTAAAATTAAAAAATATCTTTTATCCCTAATATGCTATGATTGGCTCGTCTGATTGTTGATCTGAAATTTTGTAGAGTGAAAAAGAAATTATTTCTGCATGCACGTTGAAAGCGCCCAATCCAATTTGATACAGCGGTATTTTTTAGTTGCATTGAATCTGGGTGAAATACGAAGTGCCAAGGGTTTATTTATTTTCAGGTTAGATAAAACGTTACTATCTGAAAACATTTAGGGCTCTTTAGTTTAACTTTGTAGTGGATAGCATATTGAAATGGTGGGTCCAAAGGGAAGTTAACCATCATGATGAACTACTTTGGGCTAGTAAACAAAATATTATAAGGGAAGTAGAGCAACTACATTCAACTTATTTGGCAGCCTGTTAATTTCAATATTATAGTGTAATATCTGCTGGAGAAGGACTCTTAAAAGTCAATGTAAGAAAAATGAAATATTCCAATTAACCGACCCAACCAATCTACCCGACTTAACGGTAGAGTAATTTCAAAGTTTATGATATTGAATGCAGTTTTAGCAGTGCTAAGCGTATTTCATGTTGAATTTTCTTTTTATGCAATTTTAATTTTACGCAGCACCAAATTCAATTCTCTTAAAATGTTCATTAATGGCCACTCCATTCCGTTACTTTAGCAAGATGCTAAATTTCCGGGAAGTACCCGGCGATGTTATTTCAAAGTTCTTTCTCAGATGTAAGGCAACTTAATCTCGGCGCAAGAACTACAGCGGTAACAATTCATTAATCCAGCTAAAATTACCATTCGCGGAGTTGAGAACTTCTTCATAATGGGCAAAATAAAGCGCTTTGATTCTTTTCAGGACGGGGAGGCTATGAATTCTGCAGAAAGTTCCGTTACAAGCTCTAAGGTGCCGAGTTTTGAAATAAGTATGTTTCTGCGCCGTTTAAAATGAATCTCATTCCATGCCATTAGCTGCGTTGATATTTTATTTGCTTAGTCGTGAAGTTCCTCCGATAATGAGGGGAATGCGCAGTCAAATTGTTTCTGTGTTCTGCAGATATGCATTTCTCTATTTCAGCCATGTGAACAGAAGAACGCAGCTGGATTGTAATTTCGTTCTCAGTTACCAAAAAGTTGGATATGTAATGGTAGGAGAGAAAGTGAAGATGAACACCATCGCTTTGGTTGTCGTGATTTTCGATCCTTCTGTTGATGGATTCATGTGCTGTAGTAATACTGATCTAAAATAACTATCCAAATAGTATAATGTATTAACTCTAGATAAATTACTAAAATGTTTAATCATAGCGGAAAACTATTTTTAAAAACAATACAAAATTCTTTGTAACAATACGTATTGTATGCTTACACGAAATACTCCTATGTTGAAAACGTATGATTATTATGATTTATATGGCCAAAGTTTGGCCAAATTTACTATACCAAAAACCTTTAAACGCAACTACATAAACTATAAGGTTTGGCAGAAATGAAGAAAGAGGTTGAAGAATGGTTAGTTAGCGAAATTAAGAATCTGTAATTTATAATAATAATCTGTTGTACTCATGGTAAAGATATATTTTTATTTATTTTTGTTTCACAGTTTTGGTAACTTTTTTCAATGTCATATTGATTTAATTTTTGTTTTTTTTTACTTAAAATATGTTAACTGCAATGAGATTATTCTATTTCAATTGGTTAAAGGTACTGGATTTGTAACATGCCTCTTTTTATGAAAATAATGGATCTTGAATGGCCTTCTGACAAGCCATGTTTGCTTAGAAGGACCTAGAATGTATATACATATATGCAATAAAGGCATTATGTAATATTTAAAGTCTACTGATCATATGGAAACTTTGTTACGCATTATTTTTTGCTCCTTCTGTTCTCATAAAACATTTTAGTCTTTGAATGAACCAAAGGTCTTTTTCGAAAAAACTCATTCTGTCATCCGTCAATGATTGTATATTACTTTACTATGCCAATTTTCAGTAAATAAAGCAGTTATCAATTCGAAAATTGGTTTGCTTCTGCTCTTCAATCCATTTGATTTTTGGCTTAACCGCTATGGTAGGTACTTCATAATTCTTAATGCTGACTTCCGTCTTCAATATTCTTCATACCTGATTTCCTTGGGTTGCCTCGGTAATAAATCCCATTTGTTGAATTATTCATTATTATTTTTATGAGACAATTATGTCTCTGAAAATATTGTCTCATTAGTTTGTGTTTTCTGCTTCGCAGAATTATGGGCATCATTGTTTGCCTTAATCATCACATTACCATTTTTTTCCTATATTATTCGTCAATCTTTTTCAATCTTCTTCTGTTGTAGTCCAACCCTTACGTTTAAATGAAATGGTTCGTTTCTTCCAAGCTTGTACTGTGCCAAGCTGTCAATGGACTGTTCTCAGAAAACACGTTCTTTACTTGGGTCACTTAGTTCACTCTGTAATATTTTCTTCTATCACTGGCCATCCTAATTCTCAGATATAAACAGTCTTCCATCTCTGCAAGTTTTGGCAGGTAAAGCATCATGTTACATTGTGTTACTGATATCAAAGCAGACCAATAATTTGATTTTTACTTAAAATTTATATTGAAGTTGTATTACATGAAATAATTTCAACAATTAACCGACTGAGTGTGCCTGTCGTCAAGCAATAATGCAGTGAAGAGAAGAGTCAGGTGAAGAAAACCCTCATATTCAATTTTCCTGGTTACCTATCATATTGTTTCATTTTTCCTAATAGCTTCAAGTAATATTTTTGTTTATCGAGCTTCGACGGCTTCGGTCATTTCGCACGTAGAGTCTGCCACGTGCAGATAGAGGCAACAGCACTCGAACGAATCGGAGGATCACCCATCCAAACTCGAGCCTTGCCCAACGATGCTTAACTTCGGTGACTGATCGGGAACCGGTGTTTCCATCGTGGCAGGCCGTTGCGCCTAATAGCTTGAAGTAATTTATCTAAGAATCATTCTGAAAAATTTCGAACTTGATATAAAACGGCTATTGATAAATTAATATTAGAATAAAGTCGATGGATCTTATACAACTGCTGAAACTAATTGGTTTTTATTCTTCTCCTCAACATTCAGAGTAAGGCATATTTCTCCATTTCTACTTCCGCAAATCTCATTACCCTCCACACCCAAACATATTTTCTTGCTCTCTGTGTCTAAAAATGGTTTTTAAAAGTTGACACTCCTGATTGTTTACTTGGCATTCTCGCTCCTTTTAAAAATTGAACAGGTAGCTGTCATTTCATTCATCCGTGGCATTTATTCATCTTGCATACACTGAAAAAAAAATTGATCGAATTTATCATATTTTGATAAATTTTATCAAAAAGCACAGTTCATATGGAACATTGAATTTCTCAGTTATTTCTATCTAGACTGTTTGGTAAAAAAATGATGAAAATTATAAAAAGGTACGATCAAATTTATCATGAGAAACTAGACTTCTCGGTTCATTTTACCAAACTTGTTCGGTATTCTGGAGGGTATGATTAAATTTATCGAACAAAAATTAGCCTTTTGCGTTTATTTTACCAAACTATTTGTTACTCAAGAAAAGTGATAGGGGTTAAATTTATCGAACAGAATAGTCTTCGTGATTTATCATACCTAGCTAGAATTAAACCTGAAACAATGCGTTGTTGTGAATTTATGGAAACGGAAAAACCCTCCTTGTAACAGCTATTGCATAAACAACAGAAAATTAGAGACTGTAGAATCGGTTAAATACCTCCGAGGTAAACTGACTAATGATCTGTCGTGGAGTGAACATATTCAAGAAATTATCGGTCAATTTAATCGTAAATTGGAATTTGTTATAGGGGTGCTTTGCAAGTGCGACGATAAAGTTATGGAAATCAGCTACTTCTCCCTCGTTAGACTCCACTTGGAATATGCTGCCAGTATTTGGGATCCTTATGAGATAGGCTTGGAAACGGAGTTATAACGCGTGCAACGAAGATCGGCAAGATACGTTAAAGGCCGTTATGATTATCTCGTTAGTGTTACTGACCTTTTGCAGCAACTGGGATGGGAAACGCTTTCAAACCGTCGATTAAAATTTAGACTCAATCTATTATGTAAGTTCCAAACCGGTCTATTTTCTGACGACTTTGATAATATTTTACGAAATCCGACATACTACGGTAGATCAGATCATGAGAATAAAATTAGGAAACTAGCCTGCAGAACGGACAGATTTAAAATGTCATTTTTCCGACGAACGATAAGGGACCATGACAGCGTCCAATGAGACTTTTATCTAGGTTTGTCGATAGGTAGTGTAGCTCTTAGTAGTAGTAGTACTCCCTAATACTTGAATCCTTATCTGTTACCTAGTACATACTAGCAGCACGGCGTGCATGTGTTCTACATAAGTCTTGAGTCTCTGTCCATTTGTGTAGTTGCAAAATACATACATACATACATACATATATATATATATATATATATATATATATATATATATATATATATATATATATATATATATATATATATTAACAGTCCCACTCCATTGTGATATTATCTGTAGTGTAGTGCATGCTTGTGAGGCTTCGCCTCGTGACAAGCATTAGCGATCTATGCTAATGCATAATTAGTCGTAGTTACACTAACTTTAGGGTATAGTGTAATGCATGTTGGAGAATACTCACCCCCTGCCACATACCCCTGAGGTGGCTTGCAGGGTATTTTGTAGAAGTATATGTATGCCAACCAGAAATGCACTTCTTCTTCATCTTCGGAGGCACCTTCTTCCAAATTGCTGTACACATCATCATTATGTACTTCTCCTTATTTGCAATCAGAACCATCATTGTCGACGGCATCATCTTCCTTTTCCTCTTCGTCGGAGTACAACAGAAGCCTCGAGTTGATAGTTCCTCGACTTAAATTTGGCACAATAATAATTTCATAATCAGTTTCACTAATGCAAATAGTGTTTATGCATAATTACATAATTTCTAGGAACTAAAATGAGACTCATTCTATGATATAAATGTAAGGAACACAGGTAATTGTACTTAGGAAGATATTGTTTTCATAATCACAGCAGGTCTCCAAAACACACGCAATATTTTGCTTCAGGCGATAATAACTGTCGCATAAAAATATGAATAGATAATCAGTAAATTGCAATATTTGTCGCCAATTATTGTTAACAATAAAAAAGTCAATATATTATAGAATAACAAAAAATATACGAGCAGACCTCGATCGTTCATTGATTCAACGGGCCTCGCAGCGTACAACGTACGGACTTCACGAGGCGCTTCGAATTCTTTTCCCCAAAAAACTGCTTCTAAGAAATTAATTTCTGCACACTTTGAGGACTATTTGTACAACAGAGGAATAGCAAAGGGTCCCAAGTTGATCCCATTACGGTGAAATGGATTAAAACGCCGAAAACCGACCGCCGTGTACTCAGTACACGTACGCGCCCACCGGAAGGCTAAGGGTGAATATAGAATAGAATAAACCTTTATTATACCCTGGAAGAGGTTCCTAAGAGCAACATTACGATACAATGAAATAACGGCGAGGTAATTGTCAAATTATTTTGTTCAAATCAGCAAAAATAGAGCTTAATAAAAAAGAAATGAAAGGCAAAAACAAACACCCTCCGTGAAAAACAATAACAGTATATGAGGTACAATTGAATTAAAAGATAGGTATAGATATGATACAAGATAATCGAAAGGTAAAAATCGTTAAGGTTACATATATGAATATAATTATAACATGGAAGAGATTGTAATTAATTTTAGAAAAATAAATACTTAATCTGAAAATAGTTTATTTGCATATCTATAACGTCCTAATAAAACCGTATTCATTCATTCAGTGAATAGCAACTGGCAACGGACAGAAGGGTGTCAAATGTCAAAATCCAAGGGAAGGGTGTCAAATGTCAAAATCCAAGGGAAGCGCCTAATGCGGTAATTAGTATTAGGGTACTAGACAAGTAAAGGAACTGCTCTTTGGGCTTATGTTCCCATCTGGATACGATGATAAGAAAGATTGCCGATATCAAAATAGCGTCACATTCTATTCCAACTCAAAAGTCTCCGTAAATGGTGAGTTAATGCTTAATTATTAGTTAAATGATAAAGTTATGATGATAAAACTAATTTGCTGAGCTGATAAATTATTTTGGAAGCGTATAAACAAATTTTGTGTTTCGTAAAAGGAGATTTAAAGATGTGGTTGTTAGTGTTTATACGTGAATTAATCTGGGAAAGAATAAATTCTGCAATTAATTGGTTTATAATTGCAATACAGCTCGCCTGGGTATACAGAACGATCGCTTGCGGTCGTATCTCATTGGGAACGAAATGTTTTGTATTCACGAGACCCCAGAGTCTCAACGAGATAGAGAATTAAATTTTCCGCGGTTTTGTGAGGCATGATTGACAGGATTATGTGCTACAGTGGTCGTCAGCGGAGAAAAATGTTCCGGATGCTACAAGAAAAGCGCATAAAAAGTGCTTCATAGCCGTTAAATTTAATTTATCGCTTTTAAGCTCCTATTACAGTCGAGAAAATCAAATTATTCTGTTGATGAACCGTTTTGGATGGACCCTAAATGGATCTGGAATAAGATTTATTTTGTCCTTACGTATTCATACAATAAAGGCAAATTTCTCGGCAAAGAGCCACTAAAATCGCAATAATTCAGTGGAGTAGAAAATTGAAATTCCATGCGAGAAAAAAATTGCTAGTCCCATTGAATTATTTCGTTTTAATGAATTTATCTCAGAATAAGGCATGGTTTGAATCATTTTCTGCTCCTAAGAGGTTAAATAAATGTAGTAAAAAGTGTTACCTTACTACAGGGGTTACACAATTGACACAAAGTCGTATATAGGGGTTAACATTATTTTATCTTTGCTCTATGGCTGCGGATATGTTTCACAACTAATTCCTCCTATTATATACAATGGTAATTGGTAATTTGTTCACCACATCATGCAAAAAGAATAAGTTCTGGTAGAATAGTCCATGTTGTGCGTGTTAGCACCACGTGTTTGGAAACACTTGGTTTTTATCATTCCTAACAATGGAAGGAAGTCATGGCAAATGGCAATTGGTATGACCTTAGGGGGAAGATCGTAGCTGAGTTTGAGCATTCGAGTGCTTCCGCTGTTGGTGACATTTAATTCCTTTACCAGTTATTTCCATTTATTTAACAAACGATGAGTAAAGAGATAATTGAAATTGAATTAATTTTATTACAACGTCTAAATTGAAATGTTGAGCAATGCTCATGAATTAATGATTCGTGGAAAAAGCGATAAAGTAGACTCAAAAGCCGAGTGCATTATAAATTTTCGAAAATGTCATTTTAGGTTGTTGATTTATATTTTTCTAAACCTCGTAATTTCGCCAAAAGTCTATGCTTACTAATAGTTGTGCGCAGTATATTTTGTTAAAGCGCAATGTTTCATGGAAAATTAATTAGTTTATTTGTACGAATACAATTTGGAACAGTTTTGTGTTTCTATTTCCATGGATGAAGTTTTTAGCGACTGGAGTTAATGTAAATAGTATTCTGGTTCAGAATGTAGCTGAAGCTATAATGATGTCTGTACAAACAGGATGATTCTTTGCACATTGCATTGAAAACTGACGATTTTTAACTATTTCTGGTTTGAGTTCTTACATAAATAAGAAACAGTGATCCGTTCTAAGTATGATCTAGCGTTTGTCTACGATATTCAGAGCTCACAGTATGCCGTGCGCTAATATGAACGCATACGCGGCTATCAGGTTATCTCTCCTGTTAATTTATAATATGTACAAATGTAAAGTTCACTACGGCTTTTTAACTCAGCATGTCGTAGTGTCATAGGCAATTTGTCGTTGAATAAAGTATCTGAGGGAACACTTTATTTTATCTGATCTCACCGAAACGTTTTAATAACAACAAAAAAATAGATATTTTGATACATGCTAATTAACAATATTCAATTCATCGCTTGACTAGTGTACTAGCTGGCAGCATGCCTTTATGTTTATGGTCATAACCGGAAATATGTGTACTTTTGTTCTGTTTGTTAAAATTCCTCCAAAGAGTGTTTTTTGTTCTAATCTTCCAAAGGTGTAGAAAACCCCTCATTGCCTGATTTCCTTCGTCGAGCATCGATGATGTTTGTTGTATTTCCTGTAAGTTGTTTTTTTTCCAATGCCTATAGATATAATCTGGAAATGCGGATCATTATATCCCTTGCAATCTGTAAATAATACAATATCTTCCATTAGATATTTCTTCAGTTGAAGTACTTGAGCTTGAGAAAGGCGACGTTCTATGAAATTCATTTTTCGCTTATGTGAAATGTCTTTGGGAAAACTCGATGATTGAGAAAGTTCGATTTGGTCATTTCCGACTGCCCTTGAGTTATGTAGGTTGAAAGGAGTTGGGCGCTGGGATTTGGAGATATTGCAGCTCATCTGATGTATCTGCTCCGTATTAATCTTTGCTGAGGAAGTGACGGGCATAACTGCGACGCATTTCTCTAACATTTTTTCGGTTCTGTCTTTTTTGTATCAGATGATGATGTACTCTTATCGACCGTTTGAAGGATACGTATCCAGTTCAATTTTCTTAATTCAGAACCAGTTTAATCACTTCGAAAGTACTTTTGCACTTTCTCACTCGTACGTTTCCGTCATTGTAACCTATGTGCAGTACATATTTCCCACAACTTTCACAACAAATACCACGACGTTCGCTACACCTACTTGGAATATTGTTATTTACCAGCCTCTGTTAAAGCATTACAGGTTTAAGTCCAAAGTAAACTAGTATAACTCGTTTACCATATGCTCTTCATTGAGCTTAAAGTGCATACTTAAATATCATCTACATCTACAAATATATGAGATTTAATTGGTTAGCACGTTACTTAACTTAATGCTAATAAAACTGTTTCTAAGATTTTGCCACCTAATTTTGTTTTCAGTGTTTTATATGGAAACTTTCGATATGTTACGATAGCTATTGTCTATTATAATAAAAACCTTAAAATCACACTTAAAATAATTTAATCAGGATGTACAGGTGTGTAAAGGTTTTTGTACAAATTTTTGCCGGGCTTCAGGCTCCATTTTCAACCCTTTCTTTAGAGAAGGACAAAGCAGGCTATCAAAATCTATGAGCGTAGTTTGGAGTAGCTTGCACAAAACGAATTTGCTGACAAACAAATTTGCATGAAACTTTTACTGACATTTATTCTTTCTGAAAATTTTACTGATTTAAGGATATTTTGGATGGATACATATCACAGCCATATCTATTTGCTAATGCCGCATTTAGTCGTTGGAAACTAACATTTTTATCTATTTTCCACTTTAGTCCGTTATAATTCCAAAAGCGCGTCACCCATTACAAAACATCCCTTCTTTACCCTGTATACAAAATTCGCTCGCTAGCATTGCCCTCAATCGCGGCGTTCAAAACCGCCGTGCTCCCTATAATATTGTGTACTACTGATTTTTTCATTTTGACAATCGAAGGTTCATGTGAAAAAAGAAATTATGATGACATTGGCGTCATAGGTAAAATTAGCTATAGACAAACTTTAAAAGGATTATATTTTGAGGCTGAGCTGAAAAATGCACGCCACAATGTCCATTTTTGTTTTGACGCTCCAAGGCAGTAAGCACCGTATTTTATCACTTAAAATACGAAAACTATCTTTTAAGTGATACGTCACGAACTTTTCCGAACTTGTCGTATATGAGGATATACCATGTTGAGTAACATTTGATTAATTGCAAGTTTGTCTTCACTTCTACATTCTCGGAAGCGTGCAATATTCAGCCTTGTTTTAGGAACTCCGTTGCAATGAAACTAATTTTAGAATATCATTAGAAAAGGCTTATTCCCAACCATATTTCATTTTCCTTGGAGTCATTAAACAAAGCCCTGGAGAAATTATTTAATTTTTGCGTATTTCGTGCTAGTCCCGACTGCTTCGTTGTTAATATTATAAACAAACCCTGATACACGAAACTGCCTCGTGGTGTCATCAAAAAAGGCACCCGTTTTATTTAAACTTCAAATATTTGAAAGTGCTGCAATTGTTTTCTTGAATAAAAATGTCTTTCGCATTGGAATTAACGCTAAAATTAGTAACTAGACGCTAAATTTCTATTTACAGTCTATTACTTCCCGCATAGTAATAACTGGTTTACCCTCCTATTACCTGCTCCATCCTTTTCTCCTCTTACACTCTAACAACTTTCTCGTCATTTGTGTTCTTTTCTGTCCGTCGTACTTTCTCCATCCTTCTCCTTGCCTACCTACTCCTTGAATGACTATAGTATGTGCATTCTCATTGTCTTCTCTTAATATACATTTTAGAGCAACACATATACGTGCTCCATTTTAAGCTCCTCGCTAGTAGTTTCTTGGCATCTTTACTGTGGGTTGCAGTACTTTTTCTATTACTGGTCAAATATTCTTTGCAATCGCAATCGTCCTCCTAACGTCAGTGTCACTTTGAAAACCTTTGCTCATGATGCTGTTCAAATAGCTAAAATGTCCCACTAACTTCAGATTTAGCCATCCTGCTTTGATGCCTATTTCGGCTCCCTTCGCTCTTGAAAATCTTATCACCTTAATTCACCATGAAAAACGTTAATAAGACGATATCACCCGCACCAATACTATAATGCATGTTACAACTTCATACTTTGGCTGACTGGCATATCAGCACTCAGTCATTCCCATATCTGCCGTACTTTTCCTATTACGTTCTCTCTAATATCAAAGTCCTCTGATGCCTCTGTCTTTGTTCATCTGAAAAAATGTTGAAGAGGATTAGCAAAAGCGGACAGCCCTATGTAACTTACCGGTCGATTACTACTCACCATGATTCTTATTCCGAGACCCAATAGCGATGCCGGAGCCCGATAAAATGTTTGAATCAAATGTTTTTCCCTCTAATGAACCCAAAAGCTCAGTTGCTTATTCCTAAAATTTTCTCACAATACACTTTAAAAAGCCTCCTCTAAACTGACGAAACAAGCTAACATTCCCTGATTTGGAAAAGGTTATTTCCTACAGATTTCCTCATTACTGCAGTGTCAACTGTAGTTTCCCTCTCCTTCCTAAATTCGAACTTATGTTTTCCTTATTAATCTTTTTCCCAATTTGCAAACTTGTTGTTATTGATGCTAGGTGTAACCACAGTCAACTATCATATATTTGTGAAAATAATGGCAAAGTTGCAGGAAGGTACGCAATAGCGCCGTGCGGTAGAGAGCCACTATAAGCTTATTATAAACCACAGTCTATCCTTACTCATGGTGGCCTAATTTGGATTTACAACTGTCATTGCATCCCTGAGGTTTATTTAAATACAAGTATATTCCGTATTCATATAGCTACAGTATCTTATCATTATTGTGGTATTACAAATGAAATCATGTCACCGCAAGTCGGCAAAGAAAAGAGTGCGTGGGTAGAAAAATAATCACTTGTATCAGAATGGCTCAAGATATATGTACCTTTACATTCTTGTTTTTAAAAGTGCAGTTTTTATCGCGTGAAATGAATTGTTTGTTGACATGTTGCTCACATACCACTATCTATTTTTTATCAGAGTATAAAGTTGGGTTAGTTATAATTGGTGTCCGATAGAGGCGCAGCCAAATTAGGCTGAAAGTCAGCGTAAGGGAATTAAAAATGAGTGTCGCGACTGTAGTACAGCCTTTGCCACGAACAAAATTGGGCTTTACGAGCCATGTTGGATTCCTATTCTCCCTGTCCTTTTCAAAAGTCTGGTGATATCGCACTGAAGATGTTTACGCATGGGTGCAAGCATGCTATTATGGGAGGTTTTTTCGCACTTATTTTGGTAGAAGATCACAGTAAATTATACTAACACATGCTGTATAGTTCTAAAATATTTAAGCTAAGTATTATCTCTGTAAGAATGGAGGAGTTATTCTTACCGAGCATTAAGATGCAGTATGCAGACCAGAGTGGAAATTGGGTCAAAGTTTCCGCATGATTGAATTTTGATCGGATGTGAACTCGTGCATGAAGCGTAAATAACGTTGTAAATTATTGGATCAGATTTCTAGTCTTGTAGGAAATTTTGCCATGCATACTAATATATCTGATCTGAAATGAAGAAGGTTTCTTGTGGCGTACCCCATGGATCAATCCTTGGCCCTATTATTTTCATTATTTATATTAATGATCTTCCTAACAGGCTTAGTAATGTATGTACTAAGAGGCTAGACCAATACTTTACGCTGATGATACCAATAATATTGTGTCTGCAAGTAACCTTGATTATGCTATTTCCAATGGTCAACTTATCTCCCTCCACTTATCTGAATGGTATGCGCAGAAACAATTAACTTTGAACATCAGCAAGTCTCAGGTTGTTCAGTTTGGGTATAAGAGGAAAGCTTGCAAAAGCATTTTAATTGATGTGAATGGCTCATCTATACCCCAAGTAAGCAATGTAAAATTTATTGGTACTCACCTTAATTGCATGAGCTGGGAGATACATGTTAATCACTTGTTAAGTAAATTAAGTTCTATCTGCTACTTAATTAGATTCATTAGAGATACTATTTCACCAAACGTCCTCACTACTTTGTACTATCGGGAATTATATTTCAAAGTACTAATTAGTATCCTTTTCTGGGGCTCTTCCCATCTTGCGAAGAATATTTTAAAATTCAAAAAAGAGCAATTCGACTAATGGCCGAAGAGCCCTACAATGCCCCAATGCCGTCCTATTTTCAGGACGCTAAATATTCTCCTCATTCCTTTCATCTACATTCCATCTGCTGTCATGTACATACATAGTAACCTATCATCTTTTTATGAAAACCAAGACATTCACCATCACTTCACGAGAAGCTGTAATGACATACGCGTGACATATGCTAGGACCACTAATTGATTAAACGGTTTGAGGAGGTTGGGACTTCAATTATATAATCATCTGCCCATTCCCATAAAATTCATGAGTGGTGATGCTTTTAAAAGACAATTGAAAGTTCTTCTAAGAAAAAATCTCTACTATGATGTCAATGAGTTTATGGCACATCCCTTACAAGCTAATCATCTTTTTATTGATAACAGATGAATTAATATTTATAGTTTTGTGCAATTTTAACTTTTTTGTAGTGCTGTCCATCTATGTATACTTAGTTTACTACTTTAATTATTTCCTGACGTGCCTTATATTGTGTGCAAACTTTGTAACTCGATCTAATAGGCAAATAAATGTCATTATTATTATCATGTACTAATGTTTCTGGAGAAAGATTGCTTTTTAAAAAATCTATCCGAGAAAGGGTTCGGTATTCATGTTGGCTGCCAATATTATTTACGTTTTTCCTTTTTTTTTCCTGGTGTGTTTGTGGTGGAGCTGTCATCACCCTTCCCTTCCTCCCTCTCTCTCTAAGGACACAGTTAACGAGGACTCGGCTGTCATATGTCCCTTCCTCTTTCCCCTCGTGTAAACTTCTTGAGCAAGTCGTCTCTCTTCATATAACTCTCCGCTGCCCTCTCCTAGCTGTTCGCGTAAACCGCCAAGGTCTGCATCTCCACACGAAATCAACCCATCTGCAAGAAGTTCTCCGGTGTTTCGGTGGCCACTCAAGATATTGTTACATTTATTGCCCTGTGCTTATGTTAAATTAAATTGTTATTAAGTTGAAAAGTTTGTTTACTTACGACACAGAAGGATTAGTTTTTTTTTATTTTCCAGGATTTATTTGCGAGTGGATGAACTGATAGCATTTAGGGCAGTCAGAAGTATTGGTATACTGAAAGAGGCAAATTTATGTATTTTATCGATTATATTCGCCTTGTAACAAAACATTCATGATAATGTTGGCTCTAAAACGTGGAATTTGTAATTTTCAACATTTTTACAGATCGATCCTTTTACAGCTTTTATTAAATATGATTTGACTGTTCAATTTCTTCGGAGAGACAATGAAATACGTAGAACCCTAACTCGGTTGCTTAAGCCACGTCTTAGGTACCTCAGTTTGTTCTGGTAAAAGCATCTAGATTACGAAATAATGACTTTGTTATTTCATAATGATTTGCATTCCATATGGCTATTGAAGTTTAAGACCAAGTATCAATTTCCTATCTTGAGAAGATTCATTAATAATTGGTTATTTAACCATACTATGCAGCGCAGGTTCATAAACTTGGTCGCAGCGGAATTTAATCTTGTGTCTTTCGTAGGCTTTTAAAATTTTGGTGAGTAAAATAATGAAATATTTAAGTTGGTTGGAAAGGATCAGAAATGAGAAACATGATAGAGGTATAGTAGAGGAGATATGGGAGAGAAAAAAGAATGGGGGACAAAACACGAGACAGCATAAGCAACTGAAGAGGATTATAGAGGATATAATGATAGGTTAATATAGGAGAAGGGCAGGAATTTAGGGGTCATGAACCGTACTTACGTCCCCTTCATTCCGTGCCGTTCTATTTCGGAGCAGGCACGGTCAAAAGAGTGTATTTCTTGGAGATAGGCCTGTGAAGCTGACTCTGCTTTAATAATTTCCTCCATACTGCCCTATCCTTGCATATCTCTTTAGCTCCAGTTACACTCGTGCATTGTAGCGCTTTGTACGCGCCCTCCTGTTTTTTACGCTCCAAATATCCATTCTCTTTGAAGTATCTTCCACCACATTGACCCATGAATTTCTCGACTTACTCCTTCCTTTCACACTACTCAATCATGACTCATCATTGACTCTCGCTCCTTTCATAAACGTACATCACCAGAGAATCCAACCCACATTCTTTCACGACCCACTCATTTGTAACCATATCCCTTCTGCTTTTACCGCATGAACTGAGAAGGTGTAGAATCTTTTATACTGCAATTTTCCCTCATCAGACAAAAAAATATTGCTTGATTTACATATACGAACTATGACTTTTCTTCCAGCATTCATACTCCTCTTTATCTCCTCAAGCATCCTCCGGTATTTCATAAACATTGCCGAGGGGAACAAAATCATCCACTATCTCAATTATTTCACCGTTTATCCTCATAATACGATTATTCTTCCCATTTTTTTAATTACAATTTTAGGTTTATTTTACGATTGGACGCAGTTACAATCAATTCTACTCTCGCTGCTGCTTCACAGGAGTTATCCAGTATCCTCTGTAATTCCTATTGGCTCTCAGACAACGGCGCAGCAGCAGTGTGGTGGTACTCGCAAATTTACATCTCGACGAAAAACTACGATGAGTTGAAAGGGATTTAGTGTTGCAAAATGGGTTGTTGTGCGGAAGAACCTTTAAAGAACAGCCAACCAATTATTTGTAAAATTATCTTCGAATATCGTATGTGTATTAAATGTTGTCCATCAATGTAGGATTTGATACTTTCCCGGTGAATTATTGCGGTGAAATTCTCTCTGGCTTCTGACCGGGTCAGGTTCTCCATATCCATCTCCTCCGACTCGACGTTTCGATGGAACACTTTGAAATCGTCTTCAGGGCTGTTGATGATGCTGGCTGTGCTTCGTGATCATCAACTGCCCTGAGGACGATGGAAAATTCTTCCATCGATACGTCGGCGCAGAAGGATATTGAGAACCAGGATGGAATCCAGAGAGAATTTCACTGCTATTGTCCATCGACATGAAATAATAAAAATGTGCAAGTTTTACAGACTATCATTTTTCACGTTAAAATTTTATCTATAATTTTTAAATTCAAATTTGTCTAAACTTGACAGTGGCAGGCTTCACTTCGAAGAAGTTAATTATGTTAGTATTCATGATTTATAAAAGTAATTTTCCACAAATTGTTTTTGTACGGTGCGCTTCAACGGTTTACGGCATCGTCAGGTACAAAAAGTTTGTTTTAAGCGTTAATGTTGTTGTAGTTACTGGGCAGGAGGAGAAAAATAAAAACATTCGGGAAGGATTGAGAAAGAATGGCTAGTGAGGCGGGAAAAGTTAATTTTATCGGAAAGGAGTGGAGATGGATGTGGAAATAATGATTCATTACTAAGGTTATTGGATTGTTTGATAATTTCTATTTGTTCAAGTGCGTTTTCATTTTAATTTTCAAGCCATTGGGAAGAACGTGTAAAATTTGGGGTATAGAATCGCTCGTATGGTTGTTTAAATTTACGTATGTAACAAACTTTATGTAGACACCTTACGATGCCGTAAATTAGTGAAACGCGACGTAAATGAAAAAAAGTTTGTAGAAAGTATTTTCATTAATCATGAGTGCTATCATGCTTATTTTCCCACGCAACTAAAACTCAACTTGCATTAAGGTATAAAGACAACACAGCTAACTCTACCCCACGCCAGTTTTGATGCGCTCGATATTTTAAAGCGAAATGCCATCGGATGCGCAAAGTTGGTGTCCCGCCAAAACCACCATCTTCGGGAGTCGGATTGTCGAAATAAAAGTTCAGTCGCTTTAAATTAATTTTCTTTCAAAGAGAAGAACAAAAGCATCTTTTGCGCTCTTCACCTTTAAATTTAACTTTTCGCTCGACTTCGTGAACGAATCACACTCGAAATCAATTTTCATCGGACTAAGCATGAAAGAGGCTGTTTCAAAAAATGTTTCCATAATCGTATATAAGTTCATCTCCGCGTAAAACTTGCAAAAATTGATGCAAGTTCCCCACTACATAAAATTAAAAATCAAAGAAAACAAAAGTAAATTTGATTGTTTCTGGCTTGAATTCGTGGAAGTGATAGATATCCATTTTGAATAAAAACTTCGTACTTTTTCACACCTTATTTATAACTGCGACCGGTTTCACCTTAATTAGGCATCTTCTGGTACATTCTGAAGCTTTGAGCATTCGATATGTACTCAGAGAAAGACAAGTTAAATCCATCCACTGCCATCTTTTGCTAGTAGGGAAACATTTCGGCTAGCTAGGTTGACAGGAACATTTGAATGTTTATTTTTACATAACATTGGATTCTAAACTAAGTATGCTAAGCCTCCAGGATATAGGGAAGAATTTGACCGACCATGGTTTTGAAAACATAGACTATAATCAACCTTAATCCTGCTGTTGAGGAAATGATTTTTAACAATTGTTTTTTGCCAAGATGCTTTTTCAAATAAAACATTATTGTATTTTTATTATGTTCATGACAACCATTATATCCCTGACGTCTTTGCAACTAGATGTGAAAGGCGCTTCGAATCGCTGAATTTCATTGACGGAAATTAATAAAATTGCACAGTTTACAACTATAAACGTCTTTTTTACTTTTTTATAGTACCACAGATATGAGAAATACGACTTTTTATAATACATCACTTTGGGAGTTACAGTTGTTATTGTTTACCGGTGAAACTTCATCTAGAGAATAAGTCAGTTGGATTTGACGATTCTAAAAGTATGTTTCTATAATCAGTTTAAAAAGCTGACTCTTATCTTAGAGATATGCGTGGAGACTGCATTTCTATGATACTTTTTTTATCGATTTATCTCGATTTTTCTTGCATCTCAAAACAAATGCTCACAAATGCAAGTTACGTAATATTGTTAGGGAGTAATAAACACATATTATTATTATCATTCTAACTGAAAATATTATGAAAAGGGCAGGGTCCCTCACACTATTAAATGATACTAAATTTAGTGGAAGCAAAGATACCTATAAAGGCTGGATTTTTTTCATTTGTTCATGTTCCTAGCAAAAACATTGTTGCGCTACTGATTTATATCGTCTCAAATCATAAATTGCGGGCTAAGCAATACGTATACCTGCTCGCAGAAATAAACCAAAAATACCATACATTTTTGAGTATCAGGTGATAACTTGCGGAAATAACATAATCATATGAACACTTGGTACATTTCCACACTAAATTAATTTTGCTGGCCCAGGTTTCGGAAAAACATTTGTCAACATTTTGCCTTGATAACTGAAACTGTTCTGCCGAAATCCAGATCGGTTAAATAAAGCTAGTGAGGAAGTTTAAAAAGTGTTTTTTGGTGATAATTTTATAAGAATACTGGAGTGCTGGTTTCATTGCAGCAGTAAATGCTGTTGAAGGAGGGGAATAAGATAGAAACCTTTTCGTAAAAAGGATAGATTTATCATCGGTTTTCACTCACTTCAACCTTAAAATTTCCTTTCCGCTACTCGTGTCTTCCGTCGCGATGCAGATTATTATTGAAATTAATTTTCTAAAATCTAGATTAATTTTATTGGCCAAGGATTCGGCAAAACATTTGCGGACATTTTGGCTTGATAATTGGAACTGTTTTGCCGAAACCTAGGTCGGTTATATAAACTTAGTGTAGAAATTTATAAAGCCTTTTTTGCGATATCGTAATAAAAATACCATTTGGAGTGCTGTTTTCATTGCACCGGAAAATGTTGTTGGGGAAGGGGAATAAGAGCGAACACTTTGCGTGAAAAGGATGGATTTCTTATCGGCTTTCATTCGCTCCACCTTAAGGGTTTTCCTTTCCGATGGTCGAGTCTTCCATCGCGATGCAGATTATTATTTAAATCAATTTTATAAACCCTAAATTAATGTTACCAGCCTAGGCTTTGGCGAAATATTTAAAAAAATTTTGCCTTAATAACTGGAACTGTTTCCTCGATACCCAGGTCAGTTAAATTAAGTTAGTGAGGAAGTTTAAAAAGTGTTTTTTTTTGTGATAATTTTATAAAAATTCCATTTGGAGTGCTGGTTTCGTTGTACCGGTAAATGTTGTTGGGGAAGGGGAATAAGACCGAAAAATTAGCTTAAAAAGGATGGATTTCTCATCGGCTTTCACTCACTCCAACTTTAAATTTCCTTTCCGCTGCTCGCGTCTTCCGTCGCGATGCAGAAGTGGCGGTGGCATGGGGGTGGGGAGAAGGGGGTGGAGGTCTGGAAGGGGAGAGGTGGACGGGGGAATGGTGGCTCCCCTACATACTCTGGGGCACGAGGTCACGCGATACGCCCCGATGTAAACCGCCTCATCTCCATTTCATTCCGCCTTTGCTCACACTTTACTCACTCTTCTCCCTGAGGTAGGAAGAGAGGAAAGAGGGAGTCGGTGGTAGTACGTCCTCCTTTGGGGAAAGGAAGTGAGTGGCATTGCGGGTCCATGTCGCACAACCCTCTCCAGCATCCACCTTCCTCCCCCTTCACTCCCCCATACCCTCCACATCCCCTTTCACCTCCCTCCACTCATGCGGGGGGCATGGTGCGTCTTTCCTCCTCTTACTTACTCCCGAATTCGGACCTCCTCCTCACTCAATTCCTCCTCTTCCCTCCCCTCCGTGTTCCACAAACACAGCCCTGCATTTCGGAACGGAACCACTCGCTTCAACGGCGGAGACAATTTTACCCCGTCTTTTATTTTTCCCTTCTTCTTTTCGACTCTTACTTGAAAAGACGTTGGGGTGAAATATTCAGCTAGGATGTGTGCATCTTGCAGGTTTAAATGCATACCAAATGTCGATGTTGATATAGCATATCGAACGCGTCGATGTACTATCGATGTAGGAGCAGTGCAGCATCACATTAATTTCTCTTTGTAATACCGTGCTTACAAATAAGTTTACACCAAAGGGCTACGAACAATTTATTTTTATTAAAAAAATTATAAAGTTGAGTATTAGCATTGAAATATTAAGCAATGACTTCGAGATTGTGTCATAGTGTTACGTTTTTATTTGATTTCCATTTTTTAAATGATGAGGATTTATAATTGTCACTGTGCTTGCAAATAAGTTTGCAACAAAGTGCTATGAACAGAATATTTTCATTTAAAAATTATTAAGTTGAATATTAGGATTGAAGTATTGAGTAATAAGTACGAGATTGTGTCATAGTGTCACGTTTTCATTTGTTTCATTTTTTTTAAAGGATACCTTGAGTGAAAGTTATTTTTTTATTTTATTACCGGTCTCCAAGTATTAATTAAGTTGAAGCCGTTGTCTCTATTAAAGTTATTTTCTTCCACCAGTATCAATAGGGCTTCTTAAAAAGGCTACTTTCAAATGAAGTCATATTGTTACAGGTAGAACAAAATAACATTAATGGTGGCAACGACTTCAACTTAAGTTATACTTGAAGACCGGTAATTGACGAAATTCAAAGAAATCGTAACGGATCCCACAACAATGGGGCATCTGATGCTATATATAACCAACAACATCCTCGCTCGATTCATTATCCTGATGACGATGGCTGAATCAATCATAGAAACGTTGAGGAATTTCAAGAATCTCACACGGTGTCAAACCCGAGAAACCTTTACGTACATAAATCGCTGGGAAAACCTTAAATCCTTTATATCTTAGCAGATCTCACATTAAATAAACTCTTAGGTACGGTACTTCCTACATTACCTTCAATATACCTTTTATCTACAAATTTGTAGATGATATATTATTGGCATTACCAGATAAAATACCAGAACGCACTATACTGCATCATTTTAATAATTTCCATCATAAATTACAATTTACAATAGAATATGAGAACAATCACACACTCCCTTATCTAGACATTATTACAAAAAGAAATCCTGATGGCACAATAAACATTGACTGGTGGAAGAAAGGTCATAAGGCTGATAGGTACTTGAATTTCCAATCCCACCACCCTTTAATACTAAACAACACGGCACTAGCTCTCAAATTCAGAAACCTAAGTTTGAGTGATAAAAATTTTAACTGTAAAAATTCAAAAATAATCGAGGATATTTTACAAGAAAACCATTTCCCCAAAAAGCTAATTCACTCCATAATCTTTTCTAAAAAAACTTCTTCATCCCAGAATAAAAAATCCATCAATGCAACTAACATGTCAAACACTAAAACATCTCATAATCGAGGAGTTATTTATATTAAGGGTCTACCTGAAAAAATAGCCAGTCTTAAAAAACACGGATTATGAAATAGCACATAGGAACCATAATACACAACACAAACTCATTTATTCGAAATTAAAATCTGAAACTCCTAACGAACTGAAAAGGAAAGTCGTTTATTCAATACCGTTTGTACATGGCAACATGACATGACATGTCCTACATGCAGGACAACTATGACAATATGTATAGGTGTAGCGAAACTTGGTGGCACTCGCTTGTTAAGAGTATGACGCAAGGAAGGGGAAAGCATGCAAGTGATGTGGGATAAATTGGCCGAGTCTTCCTCCAAATGTCAATCCGGGAGTCCTTCGGTACCATTGCCCGCTCATCAACGCTTGATTTACCCTCAGTGATCTCTGATTCTCCGCTGGTAAGTGGCACCAAGTTTCGCTATACCTATATGTAGGCCAAGCATCCCAATATCTGGAAAATAGAATCTCCCAGCATAAAAATTCATAAGACTCTCGGCCATGTTATCAAAGGTACCTACTTATCGATGAGTCCCTACCTCAGTAGTTCCACTAACTATATGAATGTGATTGACGCTATAACGTAAGTCGTTTTAAGTCAACGTTTTCAAGACTGCAGCCGTTGAGGGTGGAGAATTGCGAATTTTTATGTCTATAAGTTATTTATCAAGTATATACTCTCGGGGTGATTTTACTTAGAACAATAAAGTTTTAAAATATTATAAAATATTTAAATGTTGACGTATTTTTTACTTATTGGTTCCTACATTCCTACTTCACCCCGATTTTTTCAAAATTCAAAGCGATTTTTGGTAAAAGATGTATGTTGCAGAATTTGACTGTAGCAACTTCATTTACCAGCACACCTTGTTGATTTAAATGTTTGCATAAATTGGCATTAAATATCATTTTCTCCGATGATATCCTTTCATGTGGTTGCATCGCCCTAGGAGTTTCTTTTTAGTGAACATTTAGGATTGGGTCGTCTTATTTTTTGCTTTAAGTACAAAATCAAGCAGCACAATAAATAAATAGGGGAAATATTTCAATCTTCTTTCCCTCCAGAAAGAAGATAAGCGCTAATTACTTCCGCTACAAAAATAACATTGTTTCAAAATAGTAGCTTTACTAACTATATTTTTTTAGATACCTTTTTGGAACTAAGTAAAAAATTTTCCAAATATATATATTATAAATTTTATTACGGGGATTTTAGAGGATTTTATGCAAACAACGTTTATTAAAAGTTATACTTCAAAATCAATTTGGTTCGTAAAAATTTCAAAGGCACTGGTCAATTGCTTTTTTTGGAATGGATGGAAGGAATTTTTTGGAATTCTGGAAACCAGTGGGTTGCAGTGAAATGAAAGGTATATCCCAGAGAAGCGATTGACAAGTGCCTTTGAAATTTTGACCCAATATATTTGAATTGAAGAATATAGGTCAGTGAATGCTAGAAACGTTAAAATTCTCTTCTGCAATAATATTTCCAAAGTAATTTTGGAAAATATTTTTATTTAGTTCCTTTACTCAATGTTTAAATTGGGCTGCATCGATAACCCTAGAACTAACCGAACTTTCAGCATATTAATGATTTGCTATGGAAAATGAATAACAAATGACTGACTTCGATTTTAAATTATCTTATACTGACCAGTGTTATTTGTGCTGAATTTGGTGAGCTAATGATAGGTTTAGTGATATATTGCTGCACTAGCAATTCAATTAAGTTAGCCTTATTATGATATAATAATATCATATTTCTAATAGTACCAAAATATTAGCCCATTTATTCTATCCATGATCTGATTTTGGAGACTCATGTCCAAAAATAAAAGCTAGTTTCCATGGAAGGTTGCACGTTTAACAGTGACGTGACAATAAATTAAGCAGATAAGTTGCTGAAATACCGTCAGAAACTTCGCAATTTGTAGGTATTTTGCTTTTATCTCAAACATCTGTGAAAGTAAATTTATTACTTGCCGTAATACTTTTTATGAAATTTTATAATCATCAGCAGTGAAGCTGTTTTCAGCTTAGCGCAAGGAACACATAAGTCAAGTGAAACTTTCATCAAAGTGTCTTACAACTGAAATTTTAGTCATCATAATCTAGTCATTGAACCTATCGTGGGGAACACATATATGAAATATTTGTAGCATAGCTCTGATGAAGCTAGGATTCGTCAAGCGTATTGTGGGAAGATTTTCGGATGAAAAAGTAAAAGAGAGGTGCTATTACGCACTCGTCCGGCCACACCTTGAATATGCAGCGAGAATATGGGATCCGGTGCAGAAAGACTTAATCCGGGAACTTAATAAAATACAAAGGAAAGCTGCGCGATTCGTCAAAAACTGCTACGGGCGTACAGACAGCGTTACACAAATGTTAAACGAATTAGGCTGGGAGCCGCTAGAGACTCGGAGGCTGCGCGCTAGGCTTAGATTGCTTGAGCAATTAAGCATAGATATCTTTAAGAGCGACACGGAGAACATCATATTAGAACCCCACTATATTTCCAGGTCTGACAGAAACGATAAATTAAGAGAGATATTTTGCCAAACGGATAGGTATGGGAATTCTTTTTTCCCCCAAACAATAAGGGACTTTAATAAATGCTAGGCGTAATTTCATTAGAGCGTTTTCTTTTTATATTTAAACGGCTGGTGTCCTAACATAATTTTATTTACTTCATGCTTCACTACACTAACTTTACTACAACTTTAACCTTCAAATGAAGTTCGAACCTCTATTATGAATAGAGAAAAATGTCGCTCAAACTACCCTAAATATAGAGGTCTTTTGATTTCGTAGGGAGAACTCGGCTGAGTATGAAATCAATTACCCTCCGATCCTATTGACACCAAGGCAAACTACGTAATATCGACCTATACATTACTCCCCCGCTCAAATCCGTCGTTATCGCGAAACTATACTCTTCCGTGAGTCCCATCAATGGCCCGCGTCACGCCTTCTGCCCGCGTCGACACTCCCGGTTTCCTGTTTCGCTTTCGCTCTTTCTCTTGTTCCGCCATAATCTCCGATCCCCCGCGGCACGGCGCCAACCCGTTCCCGTGGTTCCCCGCTCTACCCACTCGGTTCCCCCTCGCCCCCCCTTGCGTGGGACTCACAATTACTCGCTAACGAGATACACCCAAGTGGAGATTCTCTTCCATCTCGTTAATAAGCGCCGCGTCCTGGATCCCGAAAATCTCAAATCTCTGATCTTCTTCCCTCTCAATCACACTCTCTATACGAAACCATGACTCCCGAGGGTCCGTATCCTGTTATTTCTCTCGAGCTGACGTTCCTATTGTGACCCCCTCAGCTTGATACCCCAGGGAACGGTCTTATAATCCTTGGTTAAATATTTCCACGGCGCAAACGGAAGTTGATACGTTGACTCTTAGGTTTCTTCGTTGGTCGGTTGATCTCTCAATTGTTTATGGGCTTTTCTCGCCGTTCGATTTTGTTGATGAATATTGTTTCGCTGGTATTCGAACCAGCGTAACTGTCGTCATCAACAAAATCGAACGCGGAGAAAAATCTAGAAACATGGAGAGATCAACAGAAGTTAATACGTTCACCCATCGACAACGGTCACCTCAACTAACCAACAGTCTGATGTGGTGTACAAAACAACCGGCATTCGCAGTTAACATCAAGTAAATGAATACTACGTCATCCTGCGGTTAAAGTTAAACAGACATAATAAAACCGTGCGAAATCATTTATTCCCGTTCGGTGGTCTTATTCGGAAAGGGCTCAAAATTATCCAACTTCGACAATATCGAAGATAGATATTGTGACGTGACATCTTTTAAAAATCTCAGATATTTTGACGCAACACTCGAGATTTTTTGAGGCTGTGACGCCATTTCATCCATCAATGTTCCGGCGCAACAGATCGTATCCTTCCCGATTAAGGGTGGGATATTGCGGTAGACGTATTCTAACGTGACGGAAACGGACCGTGGACGTTCACAAGTTTTGGTCCTTATTCTTATGATGTAGTGGGACCTGACAAAAAATATTTTGAGAATTTCATTTCCAGATTGTCTATTTCATTTTTTTCCTTTAAAGTGATAATTGAATAACCATCTTGAAGCAGTATTTGTCAGTATTTTGTGAATTATTTAAATTTTGATTGTAAAATATGAAAATAATCTGTTAATGTGTTGAACAGTTTAGAATTTTGTTAGTACAAACGGTAAGTAATTAGTGTTGGTACTCCCGACAATCATAATAAACTCCTCCTTAAGGTGGCTGGTCTAAAAAACCAAATGAACAGATTTACTTAAAAATTTCCAAATATGTTCCTTTTTTGATATTCTATGAAATATCGAAGAAAAAACGGGAGATCATCGACATACCTTTTGCGATATTTTAGATTCTTTTAAAATGGAGCCTTATGGCGCTCTCCACTCCAATATGATAAATTACGCACTTTCTCCATTCCTACTGAACAGATTGTAACAAAAAACCGTTATAATTTAGTTCTAATAAATTAAAATCTATTCTGAAAGTTATCATTTAATATTATCGACCGGAATATTTCGAAAATACGATTAAAAAATATGTATGCGAGAATTTCAAATGTCGCGCGCGGTTATGTGGTGTAAAGTTGGCAACGTGGCACACGAAAGTACGGGAAAGTATGCTAAGCAGAGACACGTGTTGCAGCGTGTTGCAGAATGGACGCTGTTGCCGGATTAAAAACGAAAGATTAAATAATTTATAGAAACATATTTTAATACTAGTTCGCATTCGAGTGACAATAAATCTTCATTAAAATACTTATTTTGAATTCTATGGCCACGGGTGTGAACTGTTTTCGGAAAATTAATTTCGCAAGAATGACTTAAGAAATTAATCAAGTCTGCATTTAAGCAAATTTTTATGGCAATGTGTAAATTTAAAGGACAATATTTCAGAATGTACCTAAGACATAAGTCATTTCTACTGAATATAGTATATCTACGACCTATTATTTAAATTTTAAACGAGCATAAAAATTTAAGTAACTAAATTTCTCAATGACTAACGATTACCCGACCAGCCACCTTAATGAGAAGACAATGTAAAACTGAAAGCCATTGCCCATTTTCGTCACTTCGGGGAATCTCAAGCGTAATTGGGCCCTTAAAGAAAGACATTTCGGGAAAGCATCGGCTGCTCCAAAAAATATATTTTTTGTTCAATTTTATGGAACATTTTTGATCTCGTTTCAGTGAATATTTTAAATTTATTAGTTATTTGCCTCATTTGTTTGTTAGGAGATGCAGCCTTGCATTCACCAATATATGACGCGATGGCATTCTTCCCGGTTTAATTTTTCGGAATTTAAATAGTCCCTCAATCGTATCTCCGGTTGGGTACTACTGGTAGGGAAACATCAGTCAGAGTGAACAAATGCAGGATAGAAACATGGAACCTTAAGTATTCAGGAGTGAGTGAGAAGCTGGAGAATGCTAAGATGGAGATGGAGAGGCTGGGGGTAGACATCCTAAGAGTTAGTGAGATTAAGTGGACGGGGCAGACGACCACTGGAGTGAAGAATATCGAGTAATTTATTCGATAGACGAACAGAGGATCAAAGGCGTTGGCATCATACTGAAGAAAGAATGGGACAGAAGAGTGAAGTCGGTTTGGCAGTACAGCTAGAGGATCCTGATGGTGAAGTCGGAAGGAGTGTCTGCGGGCACCGCAGGCTGGTCTACATGCCGACGTCCAGCCATGTAGAAGAAGAATTAGCAGAAGTTCATGAGCACATGGAAGACGTCCTCGGAGCAGTGAAGAGAAAAGAGATCCTAAAAATAGATAGATATGTAGATAAACGTATTTATTGGGGCGAGATTGAGACTTTTAAAGTCCCTTCTTCCATCTTACGTTAATACATCAATAAAGAGAACATGACAAACACTGCAATATATAAGTCAAAGAAATTATACTAAAAATATAGAAATAGAATATTAACAATACATTATAGTATCACATAAAAGTATTAGAAATAAGTGTAAAAGGATATGTACAATTGTGGGGAATATGTGAGGATTTCGGCTGGCATCCGTCACGGAAAAAACCCTCACAAATTGGAAACATAATGAGAGACTGGAATGCAGTCGTGGGCGAGGGAAGAGATGGAAGCAGCGTAGAGAATGTCGGGCTGACGAAACACCAAAGGAGTAAGGCTAGAGGAGTTTTGCAATGAGAAGAATATGGCAGTAGGAAAAACTTCTTCTTTGAACACCATTGGCGCAGAAGATACATATGAAATATGCCAGGGGATAGAGGCTGGTACGAAATCGACTACGTACTTGTCAGGGTGAAGCAGTGCAAGAGCTACCCTAGTGCAGATATAAATAGTGATCACAACCACACAAAAGTCATTGAGAGTCACCTTCGATACCAGAAAAAAAGAAGATAAAACATGAACCGAGATAAAACAGAAAAACTGCACGCGGGAAAAGATAATAGAGAAAGATTCTCCTCAGCCGTTGGCAGGAAACTAGAGAGTGAAGGGGAAACGGGCACTGAAGGAAGAGGACAATAGGAGATTAGCAACTGGTGAGTATGAGTGCCGACACAATTTTATTGATTTGATAATTACATTTCTTAATATGCTGATGAGTTGCTTTCGGGTTTCCCACCGGGTCAGGCTTTCCATGATTGCCGACGTTTCAGCAGGAGACTTTACTGCCATTTTCAAGGCTGTGGATGCGGACGGTCTTAGTGTTCCAGTCCTTATACTCTGTTCCACTCACCGTGGTCTCCGTTCATTTACCGCATACCTTGCGAGTGTGGCAAGGTCTATATTGGCGAAACAGGAAGAACTATAGAGACAAGATTGAAAGAACATCGACGCCACTTCAGACTCTGCCAGAAGGAAAACTCCGCTGTGGCGGAACACAGCCTAGAAGAAAATCACTCCATCCATTGGGAGGAAACCACCATTATGGGCAGAACCAGAGGATACTGGGATAGAATTACTAATGAGGCCATTGAGATCCGGCTCACGACAAACAATCTCAACAGGGATCAGGGTTTTCGTCTCAGCTGTACCTGTAACCCTATCTTGAAAAAGGCGGGAAATCATAATATTGGCGGGAACGGATAGCCAATGAACGGAGACCACGGTGAGAGGAACAGAGTATAAAGACTGGAACACCAAGACCGTCCGCATCCACGGACTTGAAAATGGCAGGAAATTCTCCTGCCGAAACGTCGGCAATCATGGAAAGCCTAACCCGGTGGGAAACCAGAGAACTACACTCATCAGCATCATTCGCCGGGAAAGCCTAAAATCACACATCATTTCTTAATATCATTAGTGTCAATAAATACCAAAATTATAAATGAATCAGAATGCCTGCATATAATTCCTGGAAATTGATACAGAAAATTCGTCATAGGAAAAAGATCTGATGGGAATGTGTGCTAATGCAAGGAAACAAAAAAATGGTCCTTGGAGAAAAGACCAGTCGTCAAAAATACAAATTGACTCTGAAGCATTGGTATTAAAAACTGGAAAAATTGAACGAATTATCTTATCTAGAATGTATCACCAATGATAATATTGTGAAAGGAGTTACTACAGTTAGATTTCCTTGAAATTAAGAGGGTTCAATCATTCTCGAGCATATAAGGAATGCATTTTTTTAATCTGATGAAAGCATAGTTAACACCCAAAAGTTCTTCCTTAACTTTGACTATTTCGTTGACGTAAAGACTTTCCGAACTTTCAGTATTCGATTAGCTTCATAGTGAAAATATGACGCGTTTGAAACGTAATTTTAATTATTTGAAAAAATTCCCTCATAAATATTTTTATATAGTCAAACTTAAATTTTAGGTAAAGAGGTTAAAAAGATAGTAATATGAGTAAGACGTAAAGATTTAACAGCGCAACGGTTAAGGGCCCATCATTTACACCCTTAATGAACTCCCTAAAGTTTTTCCATTAGCATGAAGACGGAAATTTTAAGTTTTTTAATTGGGAACTCGAAGATAAACAACCAGTTATCAAGTGTGCACATTTTACCATGTTGTGGCAGGTTTTTGATGCCCAAAGGTTGTTACTTGACTGAAATAGAAGAAGCGTTGGTGTAAATGACAAAAAATACCTTAAAGAATAAGGAATTTTGGTATAGGATCTCTTTAAACCAAGATAAAAATTCGTATTTCTTTCAGTTGTATATCCTGGTTGTACCACGCATGCGTGTGCCACGACTCTAAGTACCAGACTGCACATAAAGTGTACAATGGCGGCTATTTGTGGGCCTAGAACGAAATGTAATACTTTTTGTTTGTCAACTTTAAATAATGAGGATGACTAGTCGGGTTTTATCATATATATTAATCAATCACCAATTCCTTTAATACGAAATACTTCTTTTGCGTACATTCATCTACATATATGGAGTAATGTGCAAGCCACCACTAGGGTATGTGGCACGGGGTGTTTCTACACCAGGCATGCAGCACTCGTCCCAGCACAGATCGTAACCTCGCGCGTTCCCCCGGCTGCTAGGCGCAGACCAAAAAGCAGTCAGTAGAACAGTGCGCAGTCAAACTAGAAACTTGGAGAGTGCTACATAAATGAGCATGAAAACATATAGTACACTGGTAAAGAGACAACTACTGGTTAATATTACTAGTACTAATTGTTTTGAATGCTACGAGATACTATTTAATGCAGAGAACAAAATAATGCTGGACATTTCAAGCGGGTGGAAGTGTTAGTAATAATGTTATATGAAAAAAAACAAACGTGAAAATTCTACTTTAACTAGTGAGGGTGGGAGTTTAATATGGTTGATCTATCGCAACTATTAGGATCCCTTATTGTTCGCGGATATATGACATTTTAATCTATCGGTTCTGCAGTTCTTTTATCTTATTCCTGTTATTGTTTCTAGCGTAACACGTTGGCTCTAACAAAATATGTTGAACGTCCGAAAAAAAATAGCCTACTTCGAACTTGCGCGAAAGATTTAACCTATATTTCTCCCTTCAATCAGTTAGAGATTCCCACCCTATTCACGGTGTTATATATGACTTTCTCTTTAATCAGATTGTTAATGGCGGTAATAAAATTTTATTGCTGATGCATGAATACGCGTTACCCCATAGTTATGTGTGGACCCTCATTGTCGAATCACCCCTAGGCTCAACAATGGAAGAAGCAGCCAGCTACATCAATGAGAAGACTTCCTTTCTCTAATTGACACGTTCACTACCCATGTTCTTCGATCCATTGGTTCTGTAAGGTGGTCGTACACACTGAGATTCCTTTGTGCGGTCGAAACAAAGATATTCCTAGTCCCTTTGCTCACACTGTTTGTTTACCCAGCTGAGGCCACCTCTGTACTCAACATTTTCACTTGTTAACGATCGCCCGCAGTAAGTCTTGTTCATGTGTAGAATATACTTGAAGATAAGAAAATATAACCTTCACACTTCAGTAATTGTTACAGTAGGCCTTCCCTCAAAATAGTTATGTTCATGAAATAGACCACATAACATTTCAAATTGACAAAACTTGAATAAGATACAGTGGATAACGACAGAAAAATTGTAGCTTTATTTAAAAAAAAATTATATCTCTAAATTACATTTCCTCTTTAGTAGTCAACTAACTTAATGGTAGAGCTAGAGTATTAGCTTCATGTATCTCTTTCTGCTTAGTCTTTCGTTTTGAGATAGTTTTAGGAAGACATAAGAATATAAAAGAAGTTGGTGTTAAGTTCTGAAAAAAAATCTTTCGCGATAAAGCAAATATTTTCTTTTGCACGCTATCTTCTTTTGACACTCATTGTTTTCGACCTCCTTAATGCTGAGCAAAGTGCTTGCTTTCTTCTCCTTCCCCTAATGAGTAAACCTTTTTTCTTTTATCACGCCCTTTGATGTGCCGTCGTTTCCTTATAACTGCTCTATACACTCCTGTCGTCCTTAATTTCCTCCTCCAAGATTCTCTGCTTCCTGAATCATGCAAAAGACTTCTTCGTTATCCATTATAAATGTTCAGCCTATTACCATCTTCATTTTTTTACGGTCATCATTTCGGGTTGATTAACTGAATCGTCGATTCAATTATTTTTACAATTGATCGATTATTTCAGTACATCGACGTCGATTGTGGTAGTTGACTCGATTGTCAACTTTTTTCAAGTGTCAATTGTTGTTCAATTCACAATTAATGTCCGGTAATCGATTAATTGACGATTCTTGACGGTGGTGACGGCCACCACCTATCCCTCCCTCCAGAAGTTAGCAAGAAGATATCTAGCTATATCCCGGCAACAGCTAGCACTGCGTCCGAGAAGTTGTGTTGTCTCGGTGGGAACATTAACATCTACACACGCCAGTGTCTGTTGGATGAACACTCTGAGGATCTCATCTGCCTGTCTTCAAATAGCGATCTATTCCTTAAATTAACTAATTAATGAATTATTTCGTTGTTTTTCAATTTAGTCTTCTCATTGCCAAAGAAAAACCTTTGAAAACCCCGATTCCATTGAGTCCTGTCAATTAATTGGTTGATGTCAATTAATTGAGCAATGAGAATTAATTGACATCAATTTTGATGTCAATTAATTGGAATTTGCCAATTTATTAAATTACTTCAATTAATTGTCATTTCTTCAATTACCGACAGCTGAATCGACCACATTTCCAAATATTCTTATAATTGATCGATATCGATTTTTTTCGATGATCGCACAGGCCTATGGAAGGCTGTCTTCCACCTGAAGCTACCATTAGTTATTTGAGGGGATAATTTATTGCTATTTAATTTTTCCAACAATATCTGTCTTCTCTCGGTTACTAAAATTTAGTGTAGGTATGAAGTAAAGAAAAATATTGTTCATCATCGATGTATCGGTAGTTTTTCAGACTATCGATGACTATCGGCCGAACATCATCCATGTATGTCATATCTAACAATGGTTTTTTAACGACATATGCAGGTAGAAAACTAAAGATATATGGGCAACTAATACATATTATGATCTGAAGCTTGTATATGACTACGTAGTGAAGCCAATACGTTAGACTCTAGTCAATACGTTCACTATTCCATTGCTCTTATAGGTGAATTTTCCATAGCTTCGTCTTTCGTAGCTTTATAAGATTCGAGACGCGGAACATGAAAGTAACAGAGGGAAGAAGATTGGTATCTATGAACATAAGGTGTCAGAAGAATGATGGAGATCAATGGACGAATCGAATCGACGAGGGAAAAATCCCCGTTGGATATCGGGTGAAGAAGATAAAGTATTTTTGAGACTCTAGAAAGAAAAGGGATTGACTTATCTGACACATCGAGAAAAACGACGACTTTTTCAAGGAAAAGGCGAGTGGGAAGTACTGTTCAAATAACATTATCGAGAAAATACAAGAGACAAACAATGGAACCTGAATACACGAATGCGAAAGAATCTGAATACGGAAAGGGATGACTTCAGATTGCAGAATTTCATCGAACTATTATAAAAAAATGAGATCTGCGCTCGAAGAAGACTAGATAATGATAGCTGGTGTTGGAGAAATACGGTTGAAGAAATGTGTATGTGCTATAAAGAACATTAGAAGTATAAAATAAGAAAATTGAGCTGACAGGAAAAGTGGCCAGAGACGAACTGATAGGCAAAAGGCTTCACTTCTAAATAAGAGTAAGTGGTTGGTGAGAGGGAGTTACGGAGGGAATGATAAAGGATTTTGAGGAACGAAGAATGGGATGAAGAGATTGCGATTGAGATGAAGTAGGTCACTTGTATTGTGTGAGAAGAAAGACCACGGGTGTTCCCAGACAGAGAGTTGACGCCAGGTAGGAGCTTTCACACAAATCTCCTGTTTTGTAATTTGTTGGTTGAACTTCCCAGATAACAGGAATTGCAATCCCGTCTTAGGCGCTTGTGTGATAAATCGAAATATACAATAATAGACCTTTTTAAAAGATAAGGCTCTAATATATGTGACCAAGTTTGTTCAATGCGACGTGTTTTCTCGCAACTAATTCATCATCTATGTACTTGAAAATTTCTTGCTGTGCAGGGTCTGAAATGATGACGTAGTTACGTCAGTTTCCGTCATGTTAGAATAACTCATGCTTAAAATTATCCTAAACTCATTTAATATAATTAACAGTACTTCTTGACTGAAATCGACAATTTTACTGGTTCTTAGTCGCGATTGCTTGAGGAGGATAGAATCGTCTATAACTGGAAACTATTGCATCAAAGGTTAACAAACAGGAATTTTACGGAAAAAGTTTAATCGCTTGCAAGGATAATTTAGTAAAATAAGCTATTTTGCTGTAAATTTCTAAATTAAACAATGTTTCTCGGATATTTTACCACGAGCAACTGAAATAGGTAAGTAATTCTTATTCTGGAATCAACAGCAATTTCTCAAGTAATGTAAAACAATGCAACTAAGGTGGTTCCACCGGAAAACGTCTTAATTGCCATTTCATCCATATTCTGGCCACTTACAGACAAATGTGTCCACTATCTGATATGAATAAAACTTCCTTTTTTCACAAATCAAACTTGAAATTACATGGTGTTAAATGGGAGATTGGGAGATACTAGGAGAAAAATAGTATTTTTCCATTCATTATATAAATGCCATTTTGGCAAAAAACTGTGTATAAGACGGGAAAACTGCCAAAAAATGAATAAAAATAAGTTATAGTTGCCTTACCACCACATGTTTTTAGCTATTAGCGAATTAGGGAATTACTGCCGCAATTGAAGTCAAAATGCGGTAATTCCATACAAATGGTGCTGCAGTCGGCTCCTATGGCTGGTAAAAACTGCTCATTTAAAATATATCCGAGGAATAATCTGCACATTTTGCACCTTAACTTTGGTTTTCAATAGAGAACACAGGTCATGGACCAACTGCAGAAATTTTTAAACCAAATTAACAAAAATGTGGAATTTAGTATTTGTTTTCGCTCACACAGTCGCCACGGAACCTCATTAATTCCCTCCTTGGAATCAGTTAATCAAATCTTATTCATCGTCTTAATCCCTCAGTCTATGCGCCGGCTGTGTTTGGTAGCTTGTGCCACCTTTCTTTTTCCTGATAACAATGAGAACACACGGATATGACTTGAATACTTATATTTTTATTCGCAATTAACCTCTCTCTTGGGTCCCACTCCCCCCTTGGGTCCAGCTCCTTTTGTACCACGCGTGCGTTTTCATCTCCATTTTCTCTCGCAACCCACTCGAGATGAAATTGACTCCTGCGGAACCCATAGCATTAAATATTTTGTCTTCGTGGCTCATTCTTTTGCCGTCCTACACTATCTGCCATCGAAGTGGGATGGGCGGTGACTTTGCGGTGAAATTAGAGCGCTCCTTGCAGGAGCTACGGCGACTCAATTAACTTCCTTTCCCCTCCCGGCTCCTCCGCGCTGAAACGAAAATAAGAATCCATTAATTCCCACTCCAAATGCGCTTTGTTCCTCCTGTTGAAGGGTTATGGAACTTATCAGAAGAGGAAGAAAAAAATGTAGAAGTGGGGAATAATTATTCGTTCACATCGTTCTAATTTGCTTTGCTCATATCGACTTAGTTCCACAAAGAGACGCTCCCTCCTTGTGCGGCTGAAAACGATTTTGTTTTCATATCACTATTCTTCTAATTAAACGTAGCGAGGCAAAATTGGTAATGGAGCAAATCTTCATTTTTATGCTATTTGTGATTCTATTTAAAACTTGAAAATGCGTTGTGTTCATGTGCTGCTGTGATTCCCTTTTAAATGGCATAATAGGGGTTTTCCTGCTGATGACACCACCCGTTTAACCGTTGGAAGATAAAGCTAAGGATTACGGTTTGAAAATAATAAAAATATTGTAATTTTTTTGTGAGAATGTTGTTCGTTCAATTTATTCCCACCATAAATGGCTTTTGACAGCAATGCAATTTTTAGCATAAACGAAAGCTTCTTCACCATTTCACTGTGAAGTAGCGAATATCTGTGTGTTGTCATTGAAGTCCTTCAATGAACAGTGATGAACTGAAGAGAAAGGAAGGTTTTAAGGGAACTAGACACCTTTTAAAACGCCTAACCGGAGTGAAGAAGTTACATGAAAACCTTACCTTTTCCGGTACAAAGGTGATAGTAATAATTCATAGACTTAAAAATATCACTTTTTCACGACGCGTTTGGAAGTCTGCGTTTTTCCGCGATCACCAAGCGAATTTCCTATTAATAATAGCGCCAAGTTACTTTGGGGATTAGGTTGGTGCGGTGGCTAGAATATTGGATCCCCATCCCGTGGGCCTGGGTTCAGGTTTGGCAGTGACGCATATGTTTCCGTGGAATTCCGATCCGTGCTTGGATGTTATGTGGAGAGTGCTTCAAGACTCTGCCCTTCGGATGGGACGTTAAACTCAGCCTCCCTTGACTTCCCTCCTTGAAAGCTGCCTTATACCATCGCCGGGTTTCTCTCCGAGCCTCAGATAATCCTTCCTCCATACGTCATGTATTCCTTTCTTTGTCAACGTGCCAATCCGTTCTCAATGGCGTACATAACCTCAGTGGTCGGTTGCCTACCACTACCAAATAAATAATCTACCAAATTAATTTCCTACTGTTTTCACTGTGCTATTTTATTTTTTGCTGTGATCGAAGTGTACGAAAAAGCCTCAAATGTAAAAATGTGCAGTAAAATGGTGATTCCACGTAATTTTAATACAAATTATGAAATATAAAGTGAGTGAAATAATAAACATCTTAGTTTTCAATAATGCAACTTTTTGATGCCTATATATTTTCGAGCGGTCTTAAAGTAGCTGGCATTATTTTTGTATCCTACGTTATTTACATTTGCAAGGATCCTCCTATTACCCAACTTTATCTTAAGCGTTTTCTTGCTGTGATTACGTTGTCCAATCATTTCTTGCCTCTTGTTTCTTTTTTTAACCTGTCAAGAACTTAAGATAAAAACGTGTTTCGTACCGTGACGGAAAAAAATCACCCCACAGCTTCCCCACGAAACTCGCTCGGATTCCACCTCTTCATGGTGCACGAGATGTGTTTATTCCCTCCCGGAATTATGCGCCAAAACTTTTAAGAGCATCCCCTTTAGCCTTTAAAGCCCTTCGTGCGAGTCGGAATTCTCCTCCTCCGTGAGTGTAGTGCGACCCGAACTTCCTCCTAAGTATTGCGCCCTTAAGGTTTATGCATTCTAAGATGCTGTAGTTAGATGGGGTTTGATAATTCCCGACAAAGAGCTCTCCGCTCCTGATCCACGGGGGAAAAAGGGGGTGGGCTTGGTGGTCGCTCGGGAGACGGTCAGACAGGTAAATAGACGTTGGGCCGCGAGAGCTTTTGAAGTGCGGGAACTGGGATAGGGGCAAGTGATGGATCCAACTGCGTCATCGAGCAAGATCGTCCTTTCGGCGTCGGGTGGCGTCGGCGTCTCATCGTTTTCAAAAGCGCTCACACATATAGAGCTGGGCGGACGACGTGATCGCTCTTAGGGCTTCTTGCTATACGCCCGCCCCTCTAGGTCCGTCTTGCTTCGTTCCTCCTTGAAGGGTATCTTCTTCCACCGTCGCAGTTCGGGGGGATTCTTAGTGGGGTGAGTGGCGAGGGAAGGAAGGAGCTTTGGTCTTGTTATGAATACTCCTGCGCTCGCTTAATGACCTTTCGCCTGCGACACTTCAGTTCGGGGCACTGTTCGTTAAGATCCAGACGACAAAGTGGGTCGATATTGAGTTCAGAGTGCAGCTGGTACTACATCCACGTCTACGAAGTACCGTGCAAGCCAACACTAGGGTTTGTGGCACGGTGTGATTCCACACTAGGCATGCAGCACTCGTCACAGTTCAAATCAGGACCCCGCGCGTTCCCCCAGCCGCTAGGCGTAGAATAAGATGCAGTCAGGAGAACAGTACGCAGTTAAACCAGAATCTGGGAGAGTGCTACGTAAATGAGAATGAAATCATATAGTACACTGGTGAAGAGATAACTACTGGTTAAGATTACTAGTACTAATGATTTTTGAATGCTAAGATATAATAATTCTTGCAAAGAGCACAATAATGCCGGACATTTCAAGCGAGTTGAAGTGTAAGTAATGATGTTATGTTATTAAACACAAGTGAAAAGTCTTCTCTACCTAGTGAGGGTGGGAGTTTAATATGATTGATCCATCGAAACTATTATGATCCCTTATTATACGTGGAAACAATGACATTTTAAATCTATCAGTTATGCAGCCTATTTCCTTTATCCTAATAGCCGTTGCACTTAAGCGGAATAAGTCATGCGCTTAAGGCAGGGATTACCCACCCTTTTACATTTGCGTTACCCTATAGACTGAGATTACAATGTTGGGACACCCTTCTTGGATTTTTTTAAATTTAAAAAATATTTATTAATTAAAGTGGAATATGCATCAAGAAAATATTAGCCAAACATATAACTAAATACTTCCTCAATTTTATTTTATTTATTTTAGCAAGGTAAATAATTGTAAAATCACCAACCAACATATGCATCTACATCTAAAAAATACCCTGCAAGCCACCTCAGGGGTGTGTGGCAGGGGGTGAGTAGTCACCAACATGCATTACACTATACCCTAAAGTTAGTGTAACTACGACTAATTATGCATTAGCATAAATCGCTAAGGCTTGTCACTAGGCGAAGCCTCACAAGCAAGCACTACACTACAGATATGCTCACAATGGAGAGGGGGCGTTAGCATATATGTATTTTGCAACTACACAATATAATATGGTATAGTTTAGGTATATTATGCTACTGGAGTCAGGTTGGAAGATGTTCTTCGATTACTGTCACCATCTGCCGGTGTGGGAGAGTAATCAATTCATACGTTGGTCACAATAAACATGATTCGTTTTCCTGCAATAATCTCGCGGCACCCCTAGCTGTTTTCCCGGAACCCTAAAGTGCCGCGGCACATCGGTTGGGAACCTTTGGTTTAAGGTGACACGAGTCCCGAGAATTCACTGGGATTTGAACCCAAATCCCATCATTCCAAGGCGAGTAAGTCCTTGAAGTGTCCGGTAGTGGAAGACTTAGTAGATTTTAAGGGTGGGGTCATTTTGCTCCCCTCCACAATGGGCTGAATTCGAAAAAAGCTGGCCAAAAGTCAAAAAGTGGTTTTTTCAAGCCAGGAAGCTGAAATTTGCATAAATATTGCAATACAATAAACTACCCTTCACCGTACACCCAACCACAGTGCAGGGGGCGGGGGAGTTGCAGCCGTGCGACACCAGCTGTGGGTTGGTGGTCTCGAAGAAACAATAATCCTGTGTGGTATGCATGCTGTCTCCGTTAATAGTGTACCTATTCGTCAGTAGGCGATATCAAGCTGCTAAAAAGAGAGTCGCCCGCGGCGAACCCGAAGAAAGCAGTCTTTCAATACCTCCTAAACCTTTACTCTATGTGACAAAATGCGTAATTTTTTCCGCGATATCTCCAAAATATAATAGATGGAGGCTCTTTTTAATGTTTGTATCTCGAAAATTTCCAAAGCGGAGTGGATGCGCTACAATCCATTCCACACACTTACAGGCGGGTTGCAGGTGGGTTGCAGGCGGTACACAGTTGCAGGCGGGTTGGACTAGACTCGCATACTGCATTTGACTGAAACTTTGCATAAATATTTTAAAATGACGTATACATGCGATGACGCAAAGCATTTTCCTTGCAACACTCAGCAGTACTCTGCAATGAAAAATTTGCATGAGGTCAAAGTTGCACAAAAAATCGCAAAAATGGTCTACACTCAATTTTCTCGCGAAATCTTCAAAATCAAGCCCTTGCTAAGCCTTTATGGCTAAAGAATTGGAATGAAAAGTGATGCAGTAAAATTAAACTTTTTCATATTTTTTAAAATATAGTCTACTTACTTTTTTGTCATTATTTACCAAAGATATTAAACAAAATGGCGGACCCTCAATTTTGGTCATTATTTTAATGCATGTAGAGAAATATTTACTTGCATCGCCGAGCATCGCGAAGTAACCTACATGGGGAAACTTAAAAAAGCTTCCACAGTGCGAATCCGATGAGTTATGCTGCGACCGTTAGTGACGACAAATTTCACATCAGTTTTTCGATCGCGCGATCGAGTCTAGTCCAACCCGCCCGCCAGGGGAGTAAGTGTGTGGAATGGATTGTAGCCGCATCCACTCCGCTTTGGAAATTTTCGAGATAAAACATTGAAAAGAGCCTCCATCTATTATATTTTGGAGATATTGCGGAAAAAATTACGCATTTTGTCACATAGGGTAAAGGTTTAGGAGGTACTGAATTTCAGCTTCCTGGCTTGAAAAAATCACTTTTTGACTTTTGGTCAGCTTTTTTGGATTTCAGACCACTGTACCTTCGTCTGTTATACCAGGCACATATATGACCACTATGTCTCCTGTGCTGACTATGCGGTGAATTTTAGGAAATAAATGGATCTGTATATAGTGGGAGTAAAACATGGTGGAAGTTGCGCATAAGCACCTTTTTAGAGGAAGAATCCATTACCTATGAACTGACTCAGCACGGGAGAGTGAAGCAGCCCCCGCGTTTCACTGCCTGGGTTTCAAAAGTCGCCAACCTTAATTGCAAACTTCAAAATGCCCAATCTGTTATTCACACCAACTTTCAAGCTCTCTACGGCTCTTAATCCAATTGTTTGGATGGGCTTCCCTCCGATAAGTTGCGAACAATATTAGCGCATGTTTGCTTGGATAGTAAATATTGTCATGAAATGCTCTGCTTACAGGGTCGTTCGATGTTACTCTATCGATATGGGTCGTCGCAACCATTTTTTCCATGGGACAGCTGACCGCCGCTATTAATGTGTTTGTGTAGTAGTTACTGTTAAAGCAAAAACAAGGAAATGTGTGGATATTAAAGGTGACCTGGCGTAACATGTTATTTTAACCAAATAATTGGGTGTATATTTTAAGTTTTGAGATTGCTGAAGAATAACACCAAAACACTACAAATTTGTGAGTAAAAATGTTCGCTGGTGATAAATGTTTACAAAGTTATACCTCCATTACACATGGTTATCATCGACGTTTTAAGCTCAAAAGACCTTATTGAGCTTACTTATTTTGGTGGCACATCGAAATAATGTGCCCAAGTATAGTTATATGAATATTGTCGAAAGAATATAATGTAAACAACGTCGTAATAGGGTAGCATAAGAGAAGGCTACGTCGAATGTATGACCTAATACCGGTTCTTACTACTGAATTTCACGACTTTTAATTACAATATTGAAATGTAGACACTGCACTAGAAGAAACACGGGGAATAAAGAATCACCGAAGAATGGCATTGGAAATTACATTCGATGTGCTAGTGCCGAATCACTGGTTTTCTAATCATGACTGCATCGTACCATCATTTATTACGTTTTCACTGTAGAAGTAAAAGGCGATAACCAATTTACCTCCGAACTACACAGAAATTGAAGTAACCTTATCAATATTCTTACGCGATTCACGTTTGTGCACCTGAATTCTCCAACATTCACATCATACGTAAACAAAATTTGCATGGGCTAACTTTCTGAAACAAAATATAGGTACCTAACTTTCGTCGAAATTATCTTGACTTTACCAGCAACCAGCAGGCTTTCCATCAGTCATAGTAATAGGTGTAAACACGGAAAAGGAGAAGACTTTTGGGATCATTCATTACAAAAATATGCTTGACAATAATATGTGTTTCACAATAATACGAAGAATTTTAGTAAGCAAACCATTTGAAAGTACTATAATCATACATTTCTAGCAACACATCTGAGCAACCTCTCCGCTAAATATTGGAAATTAATTAATTCTTGTTAGTTCCAGAACATAGTTTTATTTTTGTCATACTAAAGATTCTTTTTTGTTGGCCTTCAGTGTTCACCAGAGGATATTACGAAATTATGGGTATGAAATAGAAGAAAATGCTTAATAAGTTACGTGTGTTCATGGAATTCCACAATTTATATTATTATTATCTTTTTATCATTATGCCCTATTAACCTTCTACCACTGTTAAATAAAATTAAACATGGAATACCAGTAAGAATATCAACCAACTAACTATTATTAATGTTTAAACATAACCTCTCATACCTGAGGCTGAGAAATAACAATGCACATCACTTCATGGAAATTAAAGCAGAAGGTTGACAAAACATGATAGCATCCCACTATTAGCATCACCACATAATCATAGGCTATTGAGCATCCATCAATTGAAAAGAAGCCAGTAATCCATAGCTAACGGATAAGGAAATTAGCATACATATTACACATAACTGCAGGCTAAAAATTATATGAATGTTACACGAATATAAAAACCAAGTATTTGCAGCTCAAAAATACTAAAAAACAACGAAATCTGTAATGAACAAATAAACTCCATTACCTTTGTTGGACCTCAAAGATAATTAAGCAAAATCTTATCATGTCAATGAATATTGTTGCACATGACGAGAACCCCAGGATACGTTCTTCTCGAAGGTACTTTCACAGTCACATCCTCTTCAGCTTAGCCATTCATAATCCCTGCAAGACAATCCCAATAATATCATATCCAGTTATACACAAGAACAAATCCCATAAGCATTCAAAATCTAACTCTTACCTATGCACTTGCAGTATTTAAGATTACTGTGGATGTAGTTTCTAATGAAACAGAAAGACGTTTGATGAATAAATACAATCCATTGTCTTCCTCAAGTAAAGTAAAAGTAAAATGTGCTCATGTCAATTAATATTGTTACACATGACGAGAAGCCCAGGATACGTTATTATCGAAGTTACTAAAATTACAGCCACATTCTCTTCAGCTTAACCATTCAGAATTCCTACAAGACAAACCAAATAATATCATATCCACTTATAAACAAGATCTAACTTTACTACATTTAATTGTTAATCTTTAAAAGTCTAATCACAGTTAACTGTTAAATTTTATATTTGCCTAATTGGCCTAGCGGGGGTTTATGTGGATTTCATCTCACACGCAGGTGAATGCCGGGTCGATACCGTTCACAATGAAAAGATAAGGAGTGTTCTATATACGAAAACACACAGGAAAGACATTTCATGCAAGGCCATGATGAAAGAAAGCTGTTAAATTTGTGCAATTTATTTACTTTTACATATATATGTAATTCATTTAGGTTAATTCCGTCCCTTGAATCAGACGATAGCACCAGTGACATGCAACTAAAGCATTTTGACTGCAATGATAGCGATAATTTTTCTGTCAAGAGGGTTTTTGTCCTTCAGAAAATTGCCATTCTTCTCCAAGGATAAACTCTGTACTTTTGCCAGTTTGAAAACAATGGTTTAACATTAAAAAATTGATGAAAAGGAACCTTATTTTTACTTTATGTCCATTGTTTCACCTTTGCCCATTCAATTTCCAGATATATTAGTGAGAATACCATTGTGAGATAGACATAATTCAGTTTATGTTAGTTGATAATATTCATTAGGTCTATGAAAATATGAAATATTCATTGCTTAAATGTCTTCAAACTAAAAATGCCCAAAAAATAAATAACAATGCTTTCATCCCACGATTTAACCTTCATCAACTTTACATGATGTCAACAAGCCTCTCAGTGGATTTGAAAATCGACTCTTCCTCTTCCCATCCCATAATTAATGAAATATTTAAGAGAGCTACATTTCTGTAAATGGATGTTGCTGAATACTACAGGTAGTTATTCGTTTTTGTGAAGAGTGGCTAAAGATGAATTGAGAAATCTGTGGTCTGGAAAATAGGAACTGTTCGCGAAGAGAAAACGTTGGAACTCAGCTGGAGATAAATTATATAACTTGCCTATGCTGCGAACACAATTACCGCTTAAGCTATGCATGGAAGAAAGAGATTAAGAACGTGTAAATTAGATTGGTACTATGTCTCGCTAGTGAAACACTAAATTTACGTTGCGTCCTGAACGAAGGTGCGTGCCCGGGAAAAGATTTAGGATTTATGAAATGCAAATTAAAATCTCTTTTAAGGCAAACCATGGGAGGGTTTGGTAAACGAGGTGCGAGGAAAAGGAGATGAAGAGGGAATATGTGAACTGAGAACTGGCGTTTTATATATTAAAAACAAATAACGGTTACAATTTCAATAGTTTTTTTAACAGTATTGAAAAAGAAATGAGAAAACAAAGAAAGAAAAAGAAGGGGCAGTATTAAATATGGATTAAAAAATAATTCAGACAAGGAAACAACCGGATAAACCTCTGAAAATAGCAGTGATTAATTACATAGAATTTACATTCAAGTAGAACATGGAGTAGAGAGAAATTTCAGGGTTTGTATTAGGCAGAGCAATTGTCAGTGAGAAAAATATAATAATTGTTCTATTGAAACCATAAAAGATTCAGGGGTTAATAAAATGAAATAACTAGCATTATGTAAGAAATTTATTTAAGAAATCACGGCGTTGTAAAAAGGAATGATGAATGGACGAACAATGCAGGCCCGGATTTACTGGTGCAATTCAGGGAATTCAGTTAGCAAGGAATCGGTGATGAATGGCATCCATGGACACTAGTTTAGATACCTTTGCGCGATTTATGGGCATTCCACTAATCCAAAAGAAGATGAAAATTTCCCGAATTAATTTATGAAATTCTTAAATAAACGATAAGCGGAGATAACGTGAATGGATCACTTTTACTGTTGGCAGAGATCACAAAGCAACATTTCCCCTTTGTTATCGCATTCATTTCTGCTGCATGTTAATGCATTCAAAACGCATTAAAATGTTTGCGAATATTAGTATTGTAAAAGTGTAAAGGCATAGTACGATGTTCGATTTCGGCGGGAGTACTTACGCTTAATATCCATTTCCATTGGGTTTTAAAGTGCGGGTAACCTTGGATTCTAAATGTGGCCAATATCGTACTTCCACATTTTTTGCAGATTCTAGTTTCATGTCATTGAAGGATTTTTGGGCTTTCTTCCGTGTACTTCCATTGCCCTTCATATTCTAGTTTCATGTTTGCCGCTTATCGCTGATGCAGCGATATCTGGTATTATTTGTTAATTGCAGACGGGTGAAGCCGATACTTATTTTTCACTCTAGTATCAATTATTTTACCTTCTCCAGTTTATTTCTGTACGTACTCGTCCTTACCCAGCTTTAGTAGTTTAGTTCCAGAGTCGCAGCAAAGAACGTTTCCGTTTGCGGTCGACTTCTCTGGTGAAATTTTGATAATTTCTCTTTTTATCACCGTTAGTCAGCAACAGAGGCCAACTTGCGAATGCCTTCCTTGAATTTCCTCATTGCATTCCTCCTTGCAGTGGTTCTATGCGGCACTTACTAACATCAAAAAGTTATCGCAATAGGCTAAACTTTTAGCAGAATATTGTATCTTTGCATGGGTTTTGTTCATTCCGCTTTCATAGAGAGCCATTGCGATCCAAAGTTGCACGAATGCTGTCACAAGGTGCCATGGAAAAAACATTAAATTGTTGAAATTAGCGTTGGCTGATTGAAATTGGGTGGTTGTTCTGGAAAATGAACTAAATTTCAGGTCATTTCAAGTCAATTACGTTTCCCAAAGAGACCTCTTTGGAAATTCTTTTATTTTATATAATGAGAGATAATTTATTGTAATAACTAATTGAGTGCGAATGACTAAAGCATAATTTTTCAATTTGATTGGGGATGCTGGGATGAAATATTAGCAATATTCTGTTGAACAATGATAAGCACTTACATATTATGCTTTTTACAGCTGTTATGAAGATTAAAATTTACATTTATTCACATGAATTTATTTAGTTTTAATGAAATGTCAAAGTGTGATCCGAATACTTTTAAACCTTTATCGGAGAAGTTTAAGGATTTATGGTTTTTGGCGGCACAAACAAAAGGTGAATTTTTAGTATCTTGAACTTTTCTTAGAACTAATATCTATGTATATTACTATTTTTTAATCTTCAACGATTGTTTATTTAGAAAATATATGTGATAACCATGGTTATTTCATCTCAGCATCTAAGTACATCATTTATCTTCCAAAGGCCGATTAAACAATGTATCTGGTGTGTAATTAACTAACCACGATTAGGTACATTAAATGTCGGATTGGGGGGAAGTAGCTATGCTTAGATCACCTGCCTCTAGATTTTCATTGTTGATAACTCACTCAGATGTCTCTTCCTGGTTCCTCACAACCATCTCATTTGTCAACAACACACACGCAGTTTGTTGGAAGATTATTATCTTGAGTTGAGTAAGATGCCCTTGTGAGCTTCTTTAGTTGAAAATGTAGTTTATTAGGAGAGGAAATGAAAATCTTTTGATCTATATATTTTTGGCTAAATTTAAACGATGAACATTATTTACGAAATGAGTTGAACCATAAACGGTAGATTTCTTAGATTTTTAAGTCCAAAGTTTTGCCATTACACACTTGTCCGATTAATTTTTTTTAAAGGAAATTAAGGAAAAGTAATTAACTTTAACCTCACTCGCAAAATCACTCCTCGTCAAAAGGGATTAGAACTTAAAAGGGGAAACCAAATTTACTTCTCGTCGTAAAGGTTTGTAGTCGGAATCTTGGGCTATTATAATTTCTTTATATTAAATACAGTAAAAAAATTTAAAGTTATGAGTGCAATATTTATTTTATGCGTCAGAATACACCTTGACTCACGAAAAGTAATTGCTGGGATTTTGAATCTCCTCTGAGAGTCAGGCTGGATCTCAGAATACAACGAAGAGATATAATAATTTTCATTTATTCTCGCTCCTTAAAGCCAGATTTTCCTTGCAAGAGCTTTGAGAGCCCATGCTGTTGCGTTTTATAAGATAGGCCTTACTTCCTCAAAAAATTACCCTACTCTCCCTTGATTATGGAGAGGATAAACGAGTGCTGACCGGTCTGTGTCTAAAGCCTTCAATGCAAGGGCACTTCTGTCCCCTAATCCCTCTCTCTTTTGCTTGCAAAATCTTTTAGGGACAAAAATGGACGCATTCTCCTAATCCAGTTTGCTGGTCAACATCCCTCCACACTTCCAAACAGGCTCTCAACCGGAATTCATTTCCCTCGGTCCCACTTTATCCCTTTATAATTAGCAACTCAGGTCTAAACTTAAGCCGTCACGCGCTGTGCTCGTCACAATGTCGCAAGATCCCATTTGCATGTTGGGGATATTTCTCCCAGCTAATTCAGACTCGGATGATGCAATGGGGCCGTCTGTTCGGGATTTTAGCATAGAATCTTTCATAAACCAAAGTGTGACGGCTTTTCAGGTGTATAGATAGGCGAAAAAGTTGTCTAGTAATTCGTAGTTGCGGCCATGACGGTTAAAGACATGAAAAACATACTTCATTTGGAGTGAATTGATAATATATATTATACCGTTTGTTCTGTCTAATTTTTTATCATTTGAACATAACACGTGTTACGCGACCTGAAGTAAAGGCTAGATAAGCTGCATTTAGGTAAATGAAAATAAATGAATATGTAAAAAAATATGTTTTTTAACTTTTCTAGAAAAAGCGTTTCTTGATTTCTCCCCATCCTACTTCTGCTGTGTCTTCTTCCAATAAACACCTATATTCTTGCATCTGGCACTAGATGACAAAGGTTTGTATATGCGGTTCTGCATAACCATTCCATTTCTTATAAGATGATATAAGAGCCTTGGGTGTCCTCGAATTACAGTGAATTTGGTGGTTAGAATAAGGTTGAATATTAGTATTGGTACATGCATTATCCTCTGAATGTCTTCAAGTAAAAATAATTGAATGATAAACTGATTTGGCAAGAATTTAATTAAGCAATTATACAATGAAGCATTGATACCAAATGATGAGAGTAATCGACTATCACCGAAGTTATTGATTTAATGCCCAAGCATTGCGTGATACAAGCTGATGCCCATTAACTAAATCTGTTCCTAGACCTGAACTATATCAATACCTGATACATACATTAAATCCTAGGCCATTGTCAATAAAATCAAAATTTTAATTGTATTATTGTGCCTAAAAAGCCTTTATAGAGTAGAATAGATTCAGTTAGTTGAACCCCATGAGAATGTCAACTTTTGAAATGCAAGGTTGAGAGGTAATGTGCAACTTGTGGCATGAAGATGGGAATTAGAGATAGATAAAGTTTAACGATAGTTTTGATCAGAGTAAAGATTTTTGCTTATTTTGTTAGCTCTGACTTGATAAGGTATTAATTGAGGTAAGATTTTGATAGCTGAGAAACAGAGTTTACATATATCAATATCCTGTTCTAAAATGAATGAATACATCATTAACATCGCTTCATAGCAACTCATTTACTAGCAATATCAAAGTTTCAAATTGTATACGCGAAACGTTAGAGCCTTGGCATATATATGCTTTCATAGTGGCGTTCAAGTTTGAAGTGATCTTCTATCCCCTATAAAGCTAAGCATAATTATCCCCTTTGCCCTGCGTGCATATCACCGCGTGGCTTTCCTTACACATTTTTCTTAGGGGTGAATGTACATACATTAACCTGGGTACAAGAATTCCCAGAATAAGAATATGGCCTATGTTATGGACATGTATACGAGCATTTTCCCTAGTTGACGTTTTTACATTATGCAATTAGGAAGGAACGTCTATGCACAAATTTATTCGCGCAAGTGCATTTCTCGTGTAAATAGGAAAGGAGTGCAATTTAATTTTGCTGTTGTACCTTTTTCTTCAGAAGTTTACATCCACTTTCACAACTAAAAAAAGAACTTCTCATCTCATAATCTGGCTCTCCTGTGCGTATACACCAAAACGATAAATTAAGAGAGATATTTTTCCGAACGGATAGGAATGGGAATTCGTTTTTCCCTCGAACAATAAGGGACTTTAATAAATGTTAGGCGTAATTTCATTAGAGCGTTTCCTTTTTATATGCAAACGGCTGGTGTCCTAACACCCCCCGCCACATGCCTATTGAGGCGGCTTGCGGGGTAGTATGTAGATGTAGATGAAAACCTTATTTTGTATTTCAAGCAGATAAAATATTTCAACGATTATTTATGAGACTCTTATATGGAGTGCACCAAAGACGGTAAATTTCACCGTCTTTGGTGTATAACTTCGCACCTGTGCACGTGACTGCGTACCACATCATTTGTGCAACCACAATGATTGGAAGTTTCTTATAAAGAGCTTCAAATGAGGGCATTTTGTGATCATAGAAACTTTTAAACACATAGAAATTTCTTTCCCTTGGGGAAATTCAAGTTTGAAAGCAATGAGTTCAACAGAACAAGTATTTAAAAGTTAAATTGATAGACTCGGGTGTTACTTTGTGGAAAGAAACATGATGACCATGAATAAATAGAAACACCTCCCACAAATCTAATTAATTTAACTGGCCCATCGATTTTAACGTCTCTAGCGTCATTTTCAAGACACAATATTTGCAAAAAAATGCTCAGTCTCCATTACGACGGCCAGTAAAAACCACCAACGCAGGTTGATTCACCGGTCGTATCTTTTCACCCACGAATCGCCAATCATTCAACTTACTCCTTTTACGGTTTACTTAGGGTTGACCAGATACAGACGTATAAAAAAGTGGACAAACAGCTTCAAAAAGTGGGACAAAGTAAAAAAAAAAGAGGACGCACGGAAATATATTGGGCACTGAGACGTAAGTTCCAACTCCACATATTTTACATTTTTCTTCGTATACAGCTTTTCCTTTCTTGAAGGCGGGATATTTGTGCGCAAGAACGTCTGAGAATATAGACTTGCGTTTAGGCATTGCCCAATTTTTTATAAAAACTCACTCGTTACTGTAAGCAACAGATCACACATGGAACCACATGGAACTAAGTATAACCAAGACAACGCTATAACGGAAATTAAAATACGCAACCGAATTATAAAAAATGGATAGTTGCACTTCCGCTCATCGATCGATCGAAAGTAGTGAAAAAACGATAAAATCGAAGATCCTGCTGGCATATGTTGATGAGGAATTGAAGAAAAGAGCTATAGAATGGGAATATTGAAAATATGATTTTATTCTGGACAAATTTGCAAAAAAGGAGGACGATGTAAAAATCCGCCCGGACCCTGGACAAAGAGATAAAAAGGAGGACATGTCCGGATTTATCTGGACGTCTGGTCACCCTAGGTTTAGTAGGTTTACCACCAATAATTGTACTTTTTCATGTGTGCCTGTCCATAGAGTTTGAGTCATGATAGGATTGCATGCACGCCTGTTGGGTTACCGAACTCCTTCTGCCCGCCTCCGTATGGCTGAGGGCTTCCATTTTTGCATCCCACTTTCCATTTTTTTTTACTCTCCCGATTCTTTTCCTCCATGTTTCCCTTTATCAAATCCCTTTCTCCGCCAGACCCTCACTGCTATCTCCTTCCCTGTTCTCCTCCCTTGCCACCAATTATCCCCAGAAACATTCCTTTTATCTCTTCATCCCAAAAACCCAACCTTTCCCAAACTCTCCCTCTCTCTTTTTTCCTCCCTCCTCTTCCTTCTCTCCCTCCCCGACTCTAAATTCCTTTCTGAATACGACGCACTTTTGTTATTCCTCGCGGTATCCGATGGCAATCTTTTTGTGCCGGTACGGGAACGGAAGGATTTCTTTGCCGCGGCCAAGAAAGCAAGCGGGTGTTGTTTTTTTTTACTGGGCATAAAATAAAGAAAACGGAAACACGAGGCGCTCAAAAGAAAGAATGTGCAAATAAGTTTATTATTATTTGATGTAAACTTTTGTTCCGCCCGCAGGTCCCTCGTGAAAAAGATAAATTAGTTATTTTTTTTCGGAAAGGGGGGAGGGATGCCCAGTATGTTGATGGTGCTATGATAAAAAGTTTACCCCGATTCCACTTGAATAAACACTACGGCTTGCAAATCAACTTAGAATTTTTGAGGGCATTGGCTTTGTTTTTTTGCCTCTCGTTGAATTCTGCGGCTATCTTTCTTTATTAAGCCGTATAATTTATGAATGCAAATTTTCAAAAGGAATGTCTATATGAGATGCTACTGAAATCTCTCAATTAGATTTGGGGCAGCTTCAAGTTAAGAGGTTTAAATATTTTTTATTCGTAATAGGGTAGAGACCATGTAAAATCTTTGTTCAATCAATGTTAAATTAAATTTAACATGGTTATCTAGGGTTTTATTTAAAAGGGAAAAAAATGTGTTTTAACTTCTTCCCGTTATGATTGCTGATGCGTTTTGAGAATCGATAATGGTGAAGTTACCTCAAAAATCAAAGCTTATTTATTAAATAACTATAAATCAGGCTTCTTTGTTTACATTGTACGTTCTCTGAAATTTGTTACACGTCATTAATTTACTAGTAATGTAAAACTACAACACAATTTAGGAAAGCGTCGCAAAAATATCATGTAAAACCTTATTGATTATGCGAATACGGGAAAGTTGTAACTACCTGGTAAAATATACGAAAGGAATACAGTTAAAAATATTCTACAAAACTTTAAAAATGAAATACATTACAAGTCACTTGGACGAATTCCCATATCTGCCAATAATGTGGAAATAATAATCGTATAGTTCCAAAAGCAGCTAGCCAACATCATTTTGTTATGTTTGAATAAGGCGTTTCGTAAAGCATTGTCTTCGTCTTCTACCATAGTGTTCGGCAAACTCATTATTCAACAGAGACAAATATCAACAGTTCGAGGATTGAAAGTTCTTTTGAGAGAAACATTTTTTAAACTTAAACAATATAGATAGGTACATTGTTATTAACGTAATTAGGTTACTCCTAAGCTGACCTTTGCTAAAAACGACCTCAATCTGATTGAGGTACGTTTGCTGAGGTCGACCCCTTCCAACCTTTCCCATCCACACTCGTCTTATACACTTGTATCGTCTATCTCCTTTCGTTCATCCTCTCTATATGTCTAAACCATCTCAACATACCTTTCTACATCCTTGACACTACATCTTCTTTCACTCCGCAACGCTCCCTTAGATTAACTTAATAAACTTAACTTACAGTTTTAAGTATTAGTTAAACTATTGGTCCGTTGAATAAAACTTCATATAATACATAATGACGATATTATTTGTTGATAAAATGAAATTGCAAGGCATAAACAAAATTAAATCATGAAAATGACTGACAAACACAAATGTGAACAATGACATTGAATCTCCTTGGAAAGTTTGGGTAAGTCAGGTTTGTATGATGTTGTTTTTATTTTTGGGCACGATTCCAGGTTCTCATCAATTCTTCTCAATTTACTCTTGATAAGGTTCATCCTTAAAAATGATTGGTCGCATGAATATGTAGATCTGAATAAGGAAAGAACAGCAAACGCTTGCTTTTTCAGCTGATTATATGAGTCAGGAATATTATTATAGGTGTTAAAAATCAACATATCTTCAGGTCTTTCAAAGCAGACCAATTTTGCTGTGAACTAACAGTAAGTTCACATTTGATTTTCTCCAATATTATTACGTCAGCACAAAAACGTTCAAATTTCGAGCTCCACAAGTCTTTGTTTTTTTAAATCCAACTTTTGCTTTTCAGATTTGCCAATGTCAATATTAAAGGGAGAAAAATTTAACTCTGTCACAGTAGCATTAAGAAGTTTTTTTTAACAAAGGCTAACGTCGCTTTCCTGTTCCTGAAACCTGTTGAGAAAAGCTTCCCTCATATTTAAAAGTTTTATTTTGAAATGGAAAATGTCAGTATCAAAATTATAGTCTTGGCGATGTTCAACAACCTTGGAAAGTAAATCAAAGTTTCTCTTTCAGAATCTTGAGCAAAGAGAGATGATTTGTTTTCGAATGAAATAACTTCTCCTTACATCGAAAAAATTGTGTTTCCTTTCCACTGTAGTATACGATTAAGCTTATTTAGATGAGACGTAACGTCTACCGTGAAATAAAATTTTTGGATCCGCTGATCGTTCGTAAGTTCAGGATAGTGAACACCCTTCTCAAGAAGAAAAGCTTTAATTTCTGTTCATATGGAAGCGAAACGTTTCAAAATGTTTCCTCTTGATAACCAGCGTACCTTGTTATGCAGTATAAGATCTACATACTCACTCTCCATTTCAACTAAAAACTCTTTAAACTGGCGATGATTAAGGGCCGAATTTATAGTCGTTACCCAGCAGTCCCACAGCCCCTAGCAGGACCCTTCGTCAAAAACGGTATTTATAGTCAAATTTCCACCCCCAGCAGCCCCCTTAGCCTCTCCTAATTCTGGCAGGAGATGCATTCTCCACCAGGGGAAAAAAATAACACAACAGATATAACTAAATTGGCTCTAATGAACGTGCATAGCCTTAAATTAATAATTTTGATTTTAAGTAAATAAAACAACGGTAAGATTAGCTCTTAATCGATAAATATCTGATGTGACGCCAGAATCTATTTAAGGATGTTCATATACACTCGCAGCATATTTTTTCCCACAAATTCTTCTTGTTATGGCAGGAAATTGCGTCCGTTTTCTTACTTTCCACTATAACTTCATACTTCTAAACCAGGTCACACAAAATCCTCTTTTCCACACCGTTGAAGCTATTTGCACGTCGAGCGGCCATCTTAACTGTTTTCATGCTGCGTCTGGCTCTTTATTTATCCGTATCCATGTTGATCACGAGCGTCACCACTGAAAAATTTGAGCTGCGAATTCCATTTCCCGCCGTTTGTAGTCCTTAGTTACCAGATCTAACCCCTAACCCTCCCCTACCTAGCAGCTCCCTTAATTTTGACTATAGAACGCACAATTCAAGGGGCCTTATGGGTAGGGGATGGATAAGGGGACTGATAAGTAACGACTATAAATACGGCCCTAAGAGCTTTAGCTAGAATCGAGTTGGTTATTATTCTAATCACCAATTCCAAAAGTTTGCAAATTTCTTCTGGAAATTTCTACGCAAAAAGTGCTTCTTGGTGAAAAGGCAAGTAAGTATCTCGTGATTAATTTTTCCTGACAAAATAGCAAGAAACCCGTTTCTTACGTCGGTCATACGTTTTTCCCAGTCTGTTGAAAATGAGACAATTTTATATCGGTTGGAATATGATGTTTTTTCAATGCAATCAATTACAGCATTTGCTGCATCCTCTCCACGTGTTTGAATTTTGAGTGGAAATAATCCTAAAAGTTCTTCTTTAGAACCTGTAGATGAAATAAATTGTACAAAAAGTGAAATTTCCGCTGTATCATTAATGCAACAAGACTCGTCAGCTGATATTGATAAAACTGAAACCAATTTTAAGATCTTCGACCTGCTGGTTGGTTATATTCGAAGACATTTCTATTTCATTTCATTACGTACAATCTTTCACTGTTTTAGCAGACAATAGTAATTCTTTATTATTTTAGAATATCTGCTTTGTTCTTAAATCTTCCCCTCCGTTCCCCTCCTTCCCCTCTTACGCCTTCCTCTCCCCCTCTTTCCCCTCCTTCCCTTCTTACACCTTCGACTCCTCCTCGTTGTCCTCCCATACCTCAATCACTATCCCTTTCCTCATTCCTACTCTTTACCTTGAGAAAGGTGGATGCCAATACCACCGAAATATTGGAAGTTTTAATTTGTGTCTTTCGCTTGCTTCTATATAATTATCGACCACCCTATTGGCATATTTTATATTTATCGCTCTACTGATCCTCCAAGATGTTATATATAAGTTTCCACTCCATGATGGTGCGTTGCAGTCTTTCATTTGGCATTCTCTGGACATGTCCGTACCATAACAGTTGTTTTGACTTGATATCGCCCAAGATGGTTTTAGACATATTCATTATCACCCGAATTCTCTCATTTCTTACTCTTTCAATCCTGGTTTTTCGAGCTGCCCTTCTGAGGTAGTCCATTGCCGTTGCTATTAATTTCTTTTCCTCACTCTCATTTATTTGCCATACTTCACTTCCATATGTCAGTATGCTTTTGAATATGGTGTTGTAGATATTTATTTTATTTCTTTTCAATATATCTCTACTCTAAAGTATTGAGTTTAACCTTTTTATTGTAGCTCTACCTTTATTTATCCTATCTTTAATCGTTTCTGCGCTCCTCCCACTGTTGCGTATTTTTATCCCTAAATAGTCGTAGGCCTGATGAATCGTAGACCTCTACTACTTCCTTGTCATCCTCTAGCATAATGTCTACGCTTTGTCCTTCAATGCACATATACTTAGTTTTTTACATGTTGATGTCCAATCCCCAATCACTATACGCCTCTTTTAGCTTTCTAAACATAAAGTTGATATCGTCTCTGTCTTGGGCCAGAATTACATGGTCATCCGCATAATGTAATATGTTCGAATAATATGTGTATATATATATATATATATAAAAAGAAACTATGCCACAGGTGGGGCGGAATTAAATATAAACACATAAAAAAAGAACACTCACACCATACGTTGATATTTCGGTTGCTCTAGAACCTTTCTCAAAGATAGAAGGATTAAAAAAAAAAAAATGCCTGCCCTCCCGGACTCAATCTTCGCTAGCTCCCTCCCCTACCACTCCACCCCCCCCCCTGCACTTCCTTCCAACCAATCCCCTTTCCCCAACAACCAACCCCGTACCAAGACATACCCTAAACTTCTAACTCCAGTGTGACACTCCTTAGTAGTGAATCTCCTCCAGCTGAAGAAGGGTCCTTAGCCCGAAAGCTACCCCTAAGCAGTGGACACCGGTGTCGTCATTGATCATCTGCCTGTGAGTGTCCACTGATTTACTTTCCTATCCTTCCCCAACCTCAACGCCTTGTTGCTAGCATATACTTTTATATTTATTTCCTTTCCTTTTATATATATATATATATATATATATATATATATATATATATTCCTACTTTAAACCTTGAGAAAGGTGGAGCTAGTCTTCACCGAAATATCGGAAGTTTTTATTTGTAAGTGTTCTTTTTTCCGTGTGTATATTTTTTATCGGCCACCCTCTTGGCATATTGTATATATATATATATATATATATATATTTATTTATTTATTTATTTTTATAACTTCTGCCAAGGTTTCGGATCTTTATTTTTCCATATTATTCTTTTTAATGACTGTAAATAATATATTTTAACCATTTTGTAATAAAAAAGGATTTTAAAATTATTTTACACTATCATGTACCTACCTATCATTTATTTATAGCCCTAAAGATGGATTAATAAAGATCCGAAACGTTGGTTGGAATTAAAAAATAATATTATTTGACCTAAAATCTCCTGACCTTTGTACCGAATAGTAAGTATAAGAGGTCGAGAAATAAATACCATTTGAAAAAAACTTATTGTACGACGCGTTTCACCGATTTTCGGGATCGTCAGGTACAGAAGTTTGTTATTTGTGTTAATTGTTGTTGTAGTTACGGGGGAGGAGGGGGGGAAACAAATATTCGGACAGGGCTGAGGAAGGAAAATAAAACACGTTGATAAAGGGCTGGTGAGGCGGGAAAACTTTATTTTATCTGAAAGGAGTGGAGGAGGAGGGATACTGAAATAATAATTCGTTACAAAGGCTATTGGATTGTCTGATAATTTCTATTTGTTCAAGTGAGTCCATTTGCAGACCTTCGGAAAGAAGGTGTGAAATTTCGGGTGTGAAATCGCTCGTATGATTATTATCAAGTAGGTGTTTTGCAAAAGGTGCCTCTTTTCTTTATTCATGACCAGGTGTGGTGACGACACAACCCCTAGCTCATGCTCGTGATATTTACCTATTTCCTTCATGTATACACCTAGTCTTCTATGCACCAAAGTTTACTAATTTGAAGTTTTTATTGTACGATATAGGAATTTTTATTAAAACAAGGGTCCCAGTTTCAATCAGTATTTTTTTAGGCGTAAGATTTCCTCCACTCCTATTATTGTTTTCCGTGCACTCGCGTGTCAATTTGCAGAGAGGTTATTCCCAAGTCCTTTTATTTGCAATCACTTCTCTCTCAGCGAGCTTTCTATTTCCTTAACTTGTTATTATATATTTTCCTCCTTTCTCTTTCAATTCTCTAACAGCTACATGTTTTGTAGAAACCAAAAAAGTTAGAAATACTTTACAGGTATATGCATGCCTCCGGGGAACTGCCCAAATACACGAAGCTATTCCAAAATGTAAGCGTGAGCTTATTACAATACATTTGATACTACAATATTTTGATTTCCAACACAGTCCATACATGTACGGAGTTGATATTTGAGCCAAAATTAAATTTATTATTAACCCTTCTCTTCCACAAAGACATTGTTTTCTCGTCGCGGGCACTCCTGTCATTGCGACAAGTGGCTGACCCACAATGCACTGGAGTCTTGTTCACCCGAAGTCGGGAGAAACGCCAGCAGAACAGGCAGCTTTTGATTGAGCATGAGGGTTCGTTTTTCATTAGTATAAAAATGTCTTTTTATTATCAATTTATTCATTTGAATTAAATCCAAATTCCTTCTATTAAAATATTATGACGCTGGGTACCGTAGTCAAAGGTACGTTTGGGAAGACACTGGGACTTCAAACTAGGGATTGGAAATTGAAATCCAGAATCGATTTTCGATTAATCGAATTTCGATTTTGGTTTTTAAAATCGATTTTTTAAAAATTCGATTTTTTGCCCAAAATAATCGAAAAATCGAAATCGATATTTTAAAATAGTAAAGTATTTGTCTGCTGAAATACGGATGTGCTGTTGTAACAAAATGCAAAATATGGGTTAGTGGAAGAACTAAGGATAAGAACTGAATACGGTTAAATTTATTAATACAATATATTATTTTAAAGATATTAATAAGGTATGCAGGGAAGTAATAATCCATGCCAGACAATTACATATAGTTTAGTAGCAATAACAATTGTACCTATATTGAAAATTGGCATAGCTACCACAAAATGAAAAACAGAAATTTATTTATTTTTTGTTTGCAAAGCCGTGGAACCAGTGTTCCTCAGGGATGGACCTTAAAAAAACTAACTTATTTATATGTTTTCCGGATAATCAATTTCGCACCTGTGTTGCAATTAACCCGGCGTGAGAAAATAGTCGCTCACATGGAACGGTAGAGGCAACTATAGATAAAATCCTACTGGCTAGTTTGTATACGTGTGGATATTCTCCCTTAATCTTTTTCCAGGCTTGTAGTGGATTGGGGTTGGACTTGCGGTCGACTGGAGGGCGGTTTACGAACTGGCGCAGCTCGATTGGCAAAATTCAAACGCTGTAGCAAGCTAAAAATCGAAAATTGATCGGCTAGAATTGATTAAGTTGGTATACTACAGCTAAGCTACTATACAGTTAAGTTGGTTTAGAGCGCCTATCTGTTTACGGCTTATTCCGTTGAGGGAATGAATAAAATTAACAACAGGAACACTGGCAAGCTGTTAATTTTGAAATTACTGTATCCTCCCAGGTGCTTAGGTGCTGTAATGTTGTAACAATCGATCTTCAGATCTAAAATAAAATACACGATTCCCCTAAATTAGAGTTTACAATTTTTGTAACTGTGCTATTACAATTCAATGAGTGCAGGCGATTTGGAAATAGATAGAACAGTTCCCCAAGATCTATCACCCTAAGTGATACAAATTATCATGCTTGAATGTTTTTGTTTTTAAAAGAATTGATTAGATTATGGTCGAAAAGGGACTCGTAACTAGGCACGATAGACATCATAATGACGAAGAATAGACAATACATAAGATGACATTAATTGATTGACGTACAAAGACTATTAGATAATTTCCTAACCAT